>VDFB02271358.1:160511367-160672744 GCA_007258455.2 Sequoia sempervirens
ATATGAATATTGCATCACCATGGCATCAAAAAACACAACATAGACATCATAATACATAAATGGCATCATAAATTAAGCATCATATATCATACACACATAATGCATAGAACATCACATAACACATATGGGCCACATCAAAACTGCATCATCATATAAATCTCATCTCAAAAATATGCAATGTCACAGGATAGAGTCAATGGATATCCCAAAAATGGAGCTCACAGGCTCAACAATAAACATAGTGTGTCCAAATACAAATATGCCCCTAGGGTAGGCTCTCATCATCCCCTCGGGGTGACGAATGTGATGGTGGCTGAGGCCCTGTCACTGGCTCTGAAGCAATGGATGGTCCTGTAGTGGTCTGTGTCTATGAAGATGAGGGAACTGCGAATGAAGGCATCATCGTGATAGTGGGGAGCACCTGTGAGGTCACTGCTACTGGACTCTGAGAAATGGTAGGATCTGTCACTGGTGGCTGACCCTGTACCAACCTCTGTGCTGAACCAATGGAACCCTGACTATGCCCTAAATGATGACTCGGGGTATTCCTGCGGGAGTGATGTGATCTGTGGCTTGATGTGTGTCCTATGGAAGTTGACCCTCTGACACTGCTGTGGCTCCTGGTACCACTCCCACTACCCGACCTGCGCCCACTGCCTGTCCTCTTCTGTGATCAAGACAGGGTAGGATCTCGCTGCTCTGGCGGCACTGCCTACTCATAGAGGGTCCGGTACTGCCCCAACTTGGTGCTCACCCTAGCAAGCTCCCGAGCCATGTCTCCTATGGGTCCTGTACATAGGGCCGCAAACTCTGTGCACCATCTGCTGAATCCTACTGGCGAATCACCGCCTGATCCCACTCTATATGGGCTACCTCCAGTGCCGACTGTAGGGACCTCACTTGTGTCTGGCTAGCATCTAATCTCTGCTGCAAATCAGCCACCCGCTGATCGGCTGTAGCATCCTGGGGCAACTCTAAAGATGGTATCTCCTTCTCACCCTCCACCATCTGCCATCTCAAGAGTCTCTTTGTCTCACCTATGGCCTCGTCCTCCTCGTCATCATCATCATCCTCCTCTCCTGCCACCCCCGCCTCCTCCTCTCCTGCCACCTCCGCCTCCTGTCTCTCCCCCTCCGCTTCCTCCTCCCCTACCACATCCACCTCTGGTGCCCTGACATCCTCCTCCTGTCTCTCCCCCTCCACCTCCTCCTGTCCCCCCACCTCTAGCTCCCCCTCCTATCTCCCCTCGCCCTCTCTCTCCTGTCTAGTCTACTCCTCCATCTCCCCCTCCTCACCAACCTCGGGGATAGCATCTAATGCTACCCTCGCCATGCATTGTCGCACCCTGTGACCTGGTACTTGTCCATCCTGCCGTCGCCTTCTGTCATCTCCGCCATCACCTCCACCTCGACCTCCATCATCACCACGGCCTCCGTCTCCACCTTGCCCTCCATCATCACCCCTACCTCCACCCCTCCCTCCATCATCACCCCTGCCTCCATCCCTCCCTCCATCACCATCCCTCCCTCCATCTCCATCCCTGCCCCTACCTCTGCCTCTGCCTCCTTATCTGGCTCGTGGCACTCATGGAATCACTGACCGCCTGTCAACTGGTGCTGGCCCGTCAGGATCTGTCAAAGGCACGGGTCGGCGTGCCTGCCACCATAGATCATAGGCTGGTGTGGTACCTGATCTTCTACCCCACCTCTCCAACCCCAGGCCTGGGCTACTAACCCATCAATTTGCTGTGTCACGAAAGCCACTGGGATGGCCGACCCCCATGCATACTCTCTGGACGATCGGGCATACTCTGCTGTCCCCATGGGTACATCCTGCTGCTCCCTGAACTATCTCAGTACACCCTGCGGCAGGTACATCTCAATAATCAATGATGTTTGTATTGTCCGGCCAATGAGGTATCGATACTGCTTGCAAAAACTAAGATGATCATCTTCGTCATTCCATGCCTCACAATCCCTGTAGGGTCTCCAGATGAAGGTCACCATGGTATCAATCCGATGCCGCCACCACCCTGTCTCACCCATGCGAGTCTGCTGTAATGCGCCGACATAGTAGTAGGAGTAAGGCATCCCCTCGGCCAGCTGTGGTCTGTCGATAGGAGGGCGGAATATGGCAATACGCTCCCATGCCTAGATCATCATCAGTGTGGTCCCACAGGAGATACTCTCTCCTCTCCTATACACAACGTCATGCATCTGATGATAAAGTGTCCCCAGCAAACAAGGACCCCATGCATAAACTGTCCTATCTCGTCGCATGTCGACCATGACATCTCCCCAACCAATCAGAAATCCATGTCCTCGTCGGTCTGGAACCAAGATGCCACCAATCAGAGTCGCCAGGAATGCATCAAAACGACTGTAATGCTCTGCCAAGAAATCCCAATGGATCTCGTAACCCTCAATACCGAGTCCGACACACTGATCCTGGTAGTATGCCTGGAAGGTCTGCTCGCCATGACGGGGATCGTACATGATCCGCTCCCCTCGAATCAGAATTCAGAGAATATGATAGACGTCCTCCAAAGTAATAGTAGCCTCATCTGTCGGCAGGTGAAAGGAACAGGTCTCAGAATGCCATCTCTCGTACAGCACCATCAGCAAACCCTTGTTCGCCCGAATGGCGGGCATGAACGCAACATGGAATAAGCTGAGTCTCATCAATTGTCGCTGCTCTCGCAGGCCTAGCTGATCGCCAAACCGAAAGGTCCTCGGTCTGCTCTCCCTCGTGTAAATAGGGGCAAGCTGCCTCTGCAAAAAAAGACGAACACTGCATTAGCACTTTTGGGGCAACTGTGACCATCACAGAAAATAACTTAGGGCATGAAAGCATTAAAACAAGTTAAAGTAAGAAAACAGGCAAATGCGTCGCAAAAATGCAATTGCGTCGCAAATACACAAATGTGTCATTCAAAAAATCAAATGCGTCTGAACCAGTCAAGTGCGTCGCTTAAATACACTTGCGTCGCGAATTCAGACGTTTGCGTCGCCACATTGCGAATGCGGCGCGGCATTTCACTTGCGGAATTGAAATAATCAGTTGCATCGCAACATCGCGATTGCGGCTTTTGAGCGGTCAATTGTGATTCGGTTAAGCACTTGCGTAGCACCAAATATCGAATGCGGCGCAAACTGCTAGTGCGGCTCGTTTGTTCTATGCACTTGCGTCGCGACGCATCAAATGCGGCAAACGCGAAGTCACTTGCAGCTTACGTGAACGCATATGCGTCGCGGCGCATCCGTTGACTAACCTAGAAAGCATTAAAAAGCACGTAAATCAAGAAAATGACAAAGCAAGTTTAGGGTACATACCGCCGGTCCTGAGCCCTCTGGCCGTCTGAAGGTCCTCACGATCTCTCCGCAGTGCTCTGTCACTGGAATAACCATCGTAGCTGCTGCGTCTTTCGCTCTGAGCTCTCAGGATTTACAAGGTGAATAGTGAAAGTGAATTGACTTTTACCCCTTTGACCACCTATTTATAGGGTGAAAATGACATTTTTCAACCGCAGTCAATACTGGAGGCTCATTTCGCCCCTTTGACCTCCCCGTAAGTTGCTTTAAACATGTCAGAATCTGAAACCGACTGCGCCACTATTTTTCTGGCCATCAAATTGATTTATCGGGACCTTTTGCAAATTTTTCTGCCGCCGACCCAAAATTTGAAAATTTCCCGAGGGGGCAAGAATACTCCGTACCTTCACTGGGGCATATTCTTGATCCATTTTTCTTTGTCACAATACGACAAGCGACATTATGACAAAGAGGGAAAATGTAGACACCTAAAAATGACCTAGGCCTGCAAGCTTCATTTTACCACTTTCGTCCTAGCATAATTAAGTTATTTAATTATGTCCTTGGTCCACATTCGACTATTGATTAAATAATTCATAATTATTTAATTAATTCATGCCATTTATTCCTCCTTGATTATTAAATAAATAAATAGTATTTATTTATCTAATATGTCATTAATTATCTAAGTCTTCCTTTAATTAAATAAATTTTATAATTTATTTAATTTCCCTTTGTCATTTATGTCTTCTTGATTAATTAAATAAATTTTATTTTACGTCACTAATTAAATCCCCTTCTTCTAAAAATTAAATAAATTCTTATTTATTTAATTTTGTCCACTTCCCACTATAATTAAATAATTATCCTAATTATTTAATTATTCATTAGCTTTTTCTCTCTTTAAAATTAAATAAATTTGATTTATTTAATTTAGCCAATTCTCCTGAATTTTGAATTAAATCATTATTTAAATTCAAAATAATTCTTTTGTCACATTCTTCCATAATTAAATAATATCTTTATTATTTAATTATTTACTAGTCACCTGGAGTAAATAAATTTTATTATTTAATTTCTCCAGCAACCTCTTTGTCCGTGCCAGCCTTATCTTCCAAATTAATTCTTGACTTTTGACATCTCATTTAATTTCGACCATTGATTGAATTATTTTATAATTCAATCTTGACCCTTCATTCCTACCTGTTGCCCTAATTTTGACCTAACCCTAATGCACAGCAGCATTCAATCTTAAACATTGATCTTAGGGTTTTTGTCATCTTTTCATCCTGGCCACACATTCAAAATTGCAGTTTTTATAAAAGGGCAATTTTGTTCTCATTTGCTCTCCTGGCTCTCTTGCTCTCTTGACTTCTTGCACTCTTAGTCTATGTCAATTTGCTGTCAACTCAGGGTTATAGTCACTTACAGTCATAGGCATTTTAGTCCATTGTAGGGTTATTTTATTTTCTACAAATCCTTCAACACTTGCATAGGGCTTAGTCTTTAGTCATAGCTGCTCACATAAATCTGAGGGCATTGTTATTTATCTGCAAGCTAGGAGGTGTAACAAAGGTTAATCATGGAAGGTGGAGACTTAGGGTAACTTCATCCCTTTTGTCTTCACTTCACTTCCTTTGTGCTTTGTTATTTCATAGGAATTTTGATGTTATTGTGCTAACCCGTCTAACACTATTTTAGAATTTTCCCTTGATCACAGTTTTAGATGATATCCATCTGAATCAAAACCTAAAAGAAATAACAAAAGAATGTGAAAAGCTAGCCAAAGACAATGCAACTCTAAAAATTGAGATGGAATATGTGACAATGAAGTTTATCAAAGAGATTGAACAAAGAAAGAAGAATGAAGAGAATCTTTCTCAGTCCCTGAAAGAAAAATCTGAAGAATGTAGAAGAATCAACAGTAGAACCATTCAGTTGGAGGTAGAACTACAACAGGCTAGAATCTATGAACATGAGATTGAAAGACAAATAATTATTCTTGGAAATGAGCTTGCTTCTACTAATGAATTCAAGGAGAAATTCAGGATAAGCTTTGCTAAGCTTGATGAGATAACTAGAAGTCATAATAATGCAAATGACAAGAGATGTCTTGGCTATGAAAAGGGTGAAAGCTCTGGATTTGAACATAAGAACTTTGAAAAGAAGAACAAAGGTAGAAGACATCTGGTAAGGAAACCAAATGCTCAAAGATTTAATTAATATTGCTTTGATTGTAATAAATTTGGTCATATAGCTTCTTAGTGCAAAATTAGGATAAATTCTTGTACTTTGTCATTCTCTGGTCAATGCTTTAAATGCAAGAAGTTTGGGCATAAGGAATTAAAATGTAGAAGCATGCCTGTCAATACAAGTAGCATTAAATGCTACACCTATGGAATATTTGGACATTTTTCTAATCAATACAGGTTAGGAGGCAATTAGTGGAATGGCTAGTATAGGCAAAATGGTCTGGTATGTTTGAATTGCAACAATCTTAGACATCTTGCAAAATTCTGTAGGTATAAAAATATGAATAGAAGGGGTCTGGACTATCAAGGAAGAAATTCATAGAAAATAAACAAAGGAAAAGAAAAGGCTTATGTGGAAGAGATAAGAGATCAGATGAAGAAAACATGGGTGAAGAAAAGTGAATCTGATGAAGGAAACAAGGTTGTACCGGAAGCTACCTTTGGTAGCTCTTCCAACAACTAATATCAGGCCAGTGGCCTAGGGGGAGTTTTTCATGAAAATCTCCTACCCCCCTAGTGTATAATCGGCTCTAAATTGTTGGATGCCATTAGATGTCATGTTATTCATTAATGAAAGTTTTAGCAATCACTTGTTGTGGTGGATGAAATGTTAAAGGCCTGAAGTTGAATTCTTTGCTTGATGTCTGAGTTCATAGAGTGACCAGAACTTCTAGGGCAAAAAATTTCATGTGGTAGAAAGTAAAGTAAGCGAAGTTATAAAAAGGACATTTGGAACCCTAATTCATCACCATGCATTGAAGGAAAATAGTTCGAGAGCATTTTCTGCAAAATTTTGAAGGTGCCAAAGGTGATCCTTGTAGCAAATTTTTAGGTATTTTTGTTGATCATTAATCTCACATCTATTTTTGCGATCGGTAGAACTATGTTCGGGGCGAATCATGAAGAAAACCAAAGGAACCTTAACCCTAGATGAGTATAGCAGTCAAAAGATTAGGGATGAAAGGAATTTGTTGTCGCTTGCCAATCTTAGGAGGCTTGAAGGATTTAAGCATAAAAGTTTGGATATATGGAATGAATATACTCATCTCATCAATCCTGAAGTAATTCGGTTTGTTCTAAACAAATTGGATAGTGATATCCTCACTCTTGAAAAACCTTATCAAATTACTAAGGATGTGATTAAAAATATAATAGGATTATGCAATGTTGGTTATTTACCCAAGAAGAAATTGATTCACAATGTTGAGGTTGAAGCCCATTGAATTAGGGGAGATCATAGGGCTCTGATTATTGAATCAATTAAAGATCATTTAAAAAGGTATGTGGCATATGGAATCTCATACAAAATCTTCTTTAGAAACTGAGAAGGATCAACCTCGATATGTGCTACATATATCGCCTACAAAATGATAATTGGAAATGAAGATTTTGACCTATGTAGTCTGGTAAAGGATCGACTAATGGAAATTGTTCAATTAACAAAGGATATTGACTACCCTTTCAGGTTTGGCACTTTGGTAATATGCATTATGATATATTTTCTTAACTTTTTTCCTATGAAAGGAAATGCAATATGGAGTGAAAATATGTCGGTTTGTAAGAAAATATTCAATCATTATAATTCCTTTGAGAATTGTGAACAAGTGTATGAAAAATTTTATACAAAGGTGTTAGAAAGGTTTGGGGAAGGTTTTGTCCCTATCCCAGTAAAGATAACAGAAGGAAGGTCATTCTTTGGCAAGGCTGAGAAAAAGTAGAAGAGAGGAAGTGATATGGGTGATGTCACTCCACCGGTACCTGAGTCAACAAAGATTGAAGAAAAAGGGAAAGGTCAGTTAGTTGTGGATGTAGAAGATGAAGTTTCTTAAGAATATACTCCAAGAGACCAACCAAACCAGTTGAACCAGTTGTAGAAATCGCAGACGAAAGTGATGATGAAGGCACTATGTTTAAAGCTAAGATATTGCAAATTATTTAGGATGAAGGTGCTATGCAAAATATATTTGATATATGGTTAAATTGACCATCTTATGAGCATGATGTCATTGAAAATACTCTGGAAAGGTACTTTGTTGATAATAATATTGAATTGGAGAGTCTATAGAATGAACTTCTAGATGAGTTGATCAAATGTATCCAGGAGGACATGGATTTTGTGCCTTTGGACAGGAAAGATGAGGAGATAATTTCTCATTTAAAGATGTAGTTTAGTTAAAGAAGAAAATGAATGATTTGAGACAGTGTATTGATTCGGGCAATAAGGTTCTGAATTACTATCTAAGGTGGTCTCATGTGGTAGGAAAGTACAAGGACAAGTAGGAAATTAAGAATGAGCTTGTCAAAATCAGTCAGGATTATAGTATGTTTTTGGATATAGATGGATATGTCAAGAAGAAGGTTCATGCTCTATAGGATAGGCATTCAAAGGTCCATTGTGCTAGGAATACTCTTATTGTCACCTTCTAGAAAGTAAAAAACCTAACGGAAGGAAGATTAGAGCAATTGATTGAAGTGCTCAAGTCAGGAGAAAAGTTGGAAGCTGCAATCACCATTCCCAAGTCACTTATCCATATCATCAACATAACCTCAAAATATAATAGCCTGATCATTACCACTGGAATTGTAGTGGATTCTTGGAAGAAATTCCTTCTAGAAACTAAAGCTAGGTATAACATAATTTTTTGAACTCTTGCTATAGTTGTCAAATTTTGTTCAAATTTTTGAGGAGGGAATGGAGTAAAAGCAAGTGCAAAGTAGAGTGGATATAAATAGGGTTTTTTCATTGATCTCAAAGGGGGAGAGATTGAGTGAAAAATTTCCTGGACATCCTTAGTGGGAGCAATAATCTTTTTGGTTTTGACACTTAGTCTATTTTTCACTAAGTGTTGCCATCAATGCCAAAGCCGGAGATTATTGGCATATGGCTCTAAGAGATGGTTTTTGGCTACTTGTGTTGTCATTGATGGCAACTAGAATCATCAATAGGATCTGCAATATTATCATTACTCATACCGGCAAAGAACTTGAGTTTCTATACTCTACAGACAATAAGTGTGAAGAACAAAACATCTAGTTGTGCAAGTGAAACTACGCATGATATTGCTCACCATACTGGATCATTATTTCATGTTGTGGACCTCCAGGGAATATTTCTTGGTAATTACACTATCCTTTGATGAGTTTTTTGGTACTGTATTAAGTCAGAGTTTTTTGGTTACATGATTCATGGTTTATTTTCCATTGTGGCTGACATGTTTCATATGGTGTATCATGGATCTATGTAGGATATGCATTTTGTCATCTCTTATGCTTTTAATCTCTTTTGGTCCCTACTAAAGTCTAGCTGACTTGTGTGGATTCGCTTAACCTCTAAATTAGAGATGTGAGCTGACATAAAGAAAAATATTATATTCTATTATGAGGCCGACATACTTTGAATCTTTGGTCAGCAGGTATATAAAGGAGATCCGTAATTCATTCTAAATGACTTATGAAGGTGTGTGTGCAAATGTGAAAAAAAGGAGTATGCAAGTATCAGAAAAGGAGTGAATAAGAGAAAATCAGTTTTGTATGTTGAGTAGTACAGTGTAGAGCAGAACAGAGCAGAAGTATAGTCTAGTCAAGTGATCTGGAATCTGATATTGGGCTTCATTGGGACTGAATTCAAGAATTGTATTGATGCTACATTATCAGTTCAAGATTTGTTGTAAAATCTATTTTATTTGTAGGCAATGTGCCTCTTTCTTTTGAGCAGTGAACTCTAGGAAGTGTGCCTAAATGCAAGAGCATTCCCTCTTTTATTTACTTTTAACAGAGTAAACATTATGGATTAATCTCCAACGTGGTTTTTCCCTTAACAGGGTTTCCACATAAAAATATCTGGTGTTATGGTGTTCATTAATGTGCCTGAATGCATTAATCTTTTATATGCTAAATGAACTGATATTATTTATGTTAAATGGTTTTTAGATCTGTTTTGATTATTGAAAGTATTGAACACTGATTCACCCCCCCTCTTAATGTTCCCAATGTCCAACAGTCCACTCACATGTTGACAAGTGGCACTTGGTCATTGGTTGGTGTTTGATCCTACATTCATCCCTTTTGCCTCACTCTCCATCACTCTCATCTATAAATAAGAGGCTCTCACTTTGATTTTGGATCCACAACTTCATGAAAAGACATTATCTTGAGATTTTGAATTTGCTTCATCCATTGTTCATCCATTTTCATAGTTTTTATCAAGTTTCATAACTAGGTTATTTCAAAGTTGCATCAAGGAGCTTCAATATTCTTCAATCTTCTTCAATCATCACCAAGCTTGCAAGGAATTGGGAAAGGGCCATTTTCTACATCAAAATGGCACCAGTTCCCCCATGGGATTGAGAGTTTTCTTGAATTAGATATGATTTGATTTTTTTTGTTTGTATTCTTCATTTTCATTTCTTATTTTGTGCATTTCAAATGAATTCTATGGGGAATCTTGATTTAACTTGCATAATGATCTAATTATATGATTTTTTTTTGTGTTTGTACAGCTCTAACATCGACATTCACATTTTGGTGCTAAAAGGAGGGTGAATCCCAAGAATCTAACACATTTTTTTGTGAAATTTTGTGGTCTTTTTTGAACTTTTTTGTGCCTACAAGAAACTACATCGCTATCAGTCTAGCAGTGCCATACAATGATGCTACCATTCCAAGAGTGCCATATAGTGACATTGTAAGCTCCAAACTCCATTGATGAGGTCTTTCTGCCAAAAAATTTGAATCTCAAACTATGACGCTAGACTCATTTTCAAATGACTAGTCAGCTAAACTCCAAACTGTGGCACTTGCCAACACAGTGGAACAATCGCGCTCACTTTTTTTCTATAGTCTGTCACTGTCACTCTCTGTAGTTCCATACAATGCCAATGATATTTCTAAACTACAATGCGTATGTGGTTTGTGCCGCTTGGGTGGAGTAAAAGATTAAGTTTCAAGTTATTTTATCATGTGCTTTTTGTTTTTGATCATTTTGGACTATTAACATGTTTACTGTCTATGTATTCCTTGGATTAATCAATTTTTAGAGATGGAGACAAGGAAGGAGCAAGGAGAAGTTGGAATTATAACATCATTTCTCTACTGTATCAGGTGTTTTTAAACACTTTAGGGAGAAATCATAGTCCCTCTTCTAAGGATTTGATATCTTTCATGCTTTTAGTACTCAATACATTTCATTTGGGCTCTAAAAGGAATAATACAAAAGGATTAAAAAGAACCTAAGGAAATTTAATAGATTTTGTTTAAGGTTTAACAATTGAACAAGCAACTTTCACTTTTCCTTTTGGTGCTTAAAAAGAATCTAATTATTGCTTTGAGGGATTAAAATGCACACGTGCTTCTATTTTTTGTAATCTCTTATCCAAAATAATATCATATAAAAGATGTATGCACTTCTCTCACGCCTCATGACAATCTTGAGAATCAAAAGGTTTTTTGTGATATTAAGTTGTATAATTGATTACCTCCATACTTCAATTTGGAATTATTAAAATAGAACAAAATCTTGCAAGTGTGAGTGGAGTATATCACGTGTGTTCTATCTTTGTTTCTCAACAAATATCGATCGAACTATGGATGTACTTGCTCACTTTTGTTTATCTTTAGAGGGATTGCCTTGTGGGAAAAAGTAATCACCCAAGGGAATGACCAAACCGGGAACATGCTAAAGCCAAGAGACTTCCAACCGGTATATAAGTGTGGGTACTTGAGGAAAGTTCAAGTATCACAAGGATTGTTTTGACAAGAAGGGAAACACTGGTCTCTTTCCACATGGATGATCCCCCATGAATGACTTTCCTATACTAGAACCCTTTGTTTAAAAGACCAAAATCCTTAATCTATTTGTTGGTGCAAGAATATTCATTCTGAAGCTACCCCACATTTTAATGGATTTTAGTAGAGATGAGAAGTATTCCACGGGAGTTTCATGGGTATTGATGCTTGGTTGACTTGAGAAGCGAGTGCACTGTAAGGGGGGCCTATGTGGTCAAGCATCTAATCATCTACTAAGAGTAGGCATAGCTAGATTTATCCAAGTGGGGATTCAACAATTATTGTCTCAATATCCATAGGGTTGTGCATGTTCTTGGAATCAAAACACTTTGCTTGGATCTTAAAGGTTGGAAAACAAACATTCAACATGATCATCAAATTTCAAACCCTTTAGGAAGCAAATACCTTTGACAAGGTTCAAGTGTTATTGCTTGCCCTAGGGATTCTATCATTAGAGGCTTCTAAGCATTTGAATTTATATCTCTATTTTCTCACTAAAGTCAACAATAAGGAACCTTTGCCTTAATTTCCTTGATTTGCACATAATGGACCTTGTGGGATGAGAAGATATTGGGACATCTAACATTTAGTTTGAAAATCCAATCAAGAATTGTTTGTGGTAAAAGGAAGTCATTAAGAAAAGCTAAGAAACAATTGTAACTCACACATGTCCTCTTTCAAATTATTTCCCGAAACCTCAAAATACGGAAAACAAAGTCAAAAGGTCTTAGTCAAAAGGCTTGGAAGAAAAGGTTGTCTATGCCTTACGAGTTTAGAGAAAGATTAACCTTGAACTTTTACAAATGTGCATCAAGGAACAATCCAAATTTGTATTCATTTTATTATTGTCAAAATCCAAGTCTCTTTCAAAGGTTTTAGTATCTCACTTAGGAAGTATTAGCATACTCTTCAACACCTTGGTCTAGTAAAAAAAGTCTCTATAATTCTCTTAGGATCAAATTAAAAAAATTCATCCATCCTTCAAACATCAAAATAAAAATTCACCTCACCAACAACTCTTGGAAATATTGAAAAAATCCTCTATCCTAAACTTTGGGCAAATCCTCTTGAAATCAAAAATAAAAAACAAATCCAAATCATCTTGTTTGACTATGTGTGTGTAGATGAATCCTTCTTTGCATGCTTAATCAAATTATCATCTTGTGGACAAGTTCACTCTAAGAAAACATCCATCCTCTTAGATTTTATGAGTTCATTATCCAAAACCAATCAAAATCAAATCGAATAGAATTCAAAATCAAAATCAAAAATATAAATCAAACATCTAATCCAAAGTCCTAAAGTTTAGTGTCCCCCTCAAGGTTTCATAAGAGTTCAATCATCCACCAATCCTCCATCCTTCATTATTACCATCATCATCCTTTTGATCCTTAAAATCTTAGACTTTCTTTTTTTTACCTAAAGATTATGTCAATCCAAAGAATTAGAGGTTCATCTCTTACATTCTTGAAAATTGATCCCTATTTTATGGTTCAAACTAGGTCTCAAGACAAGAACATTGAAATGAACAAAGAAACATCAAATTCAAGTGACCTAAGTCAAATCACTTCTGAAATCAATCCCATTGGTTCTAGCAATCCAATGCTCAATCTTCCTCTATCATCACAAAATCCTCGAGAGGAAGGTCAAGTGGAAGACGTCACCAATAATGTGTTAGGGATGACACAAGATGAAATCATTGAAATGGTTCAAAATCCTGAAACTCACATAATTGTC
Organism: Sequoia sempervirens; assembly: GCA_007258455.2. Classification (NCBI taxonomy): domain Eukaryota; kingdom Viridiplantae; phylum Streptophyta; class Pinopsida; order Cupressales; family Cupressaceae; genus Sequoia; species Sequoia sempervirens. The sequence continues at coordinate 160,524,452 of VDFB02271358.1, forward strand.
AATACCATGATGAGACTCAATCCCTCCCAATACATGTTTGAATTAGCTAAAGAAGGGGATAAAATCCCCTCTGATTTTGATGTAAGCACTATTGTGGAGAATCCTCTTGGGATCATACCTCCAATTTCATCCACACCTCCATTCCAAAGTATCAATCAAAGCATCCCCCAAATTACATCGTCCATAGCTCCAACTCAACCTATTGTTAACAAGGGGAGCTCATTGCTTCATGCATTACAAACACATCCCCTTATGAACAATCAAGATTTGGATGCAAACACCATCTTGGTTAAATCTATCCCATTGAATTCATTACACCCATATGTTCCACTCACCTTTCAAGACCCCAATGACCTATAATCATCTTTTCACGTAACATCGACATATCCTCTCAACACACAAAACTCTCTCCCTATGAATTCACAAGGAGGAGGTGGGCTATTTGGACCAGGGGGCATCTTTGACCCTTCATTTTCATTTCCTCAAGGGAGTACACAACCCATTTTTCCACCACTTCCACCTTTTCCATTAACATCCACACCACCTCTCAGTTTGGGGTTACCTCCCTTACCACCACTCAATCAAAGTCAAAACAACCCCCAATCATAAATCAAAACATTGTGTTGAATCCTCTGATATTTCCATCAATAACACAACAATAGATGGCAACCATCCAAGTAACCCAAACAATCACTACACCATCCATAAACATGGTCTCTCAAGGACCGAGCATATCAATTGCACCATCCACCACACAAATCCCCACCATCAATACAACAATATCTCTCATCGTAAAAACCAACACCATTCTGAATCCACCACCACCACCTCCAAAATGAAACATGGGAAACCCATATAGCATTACATTGCAAGTAGCTCAACAGGCTGCCTATCAAAAATCACTTCAGCAAATTCAAAATCAGCAAGCTGCCCAAGTTTCTCAGCAAGTGCAAACAACTCAAGCCGCACAACAAGCACAATAGGCTGCTCAAGCCCAAGCCTTATTATAACAATAACAAGTTGCCCAAGTTGTACAAGCAGCTCAAGCCGCACATGTTGCACAAGCTACCCAATAAGAACAAGCACAAGCTTAGGTGCAAGCCCAATACCAAGCTCAACAAGCACAAGCACAAGCTCAATACCAAACACAACTACAAGCAACCCGACAACAAGCATATCAGCAAGACCTGCAATAGTACCAAGCACAACAAGAAGTAGCATTACTAGCCCAACAACAAGCATTGTTGGCACAACAACAACACGACCAACAACAACAAGACCAACAACAAGCGTTATTGGTGCAACAACAAGAAGACCAAAATCAAGCATTGTTGGTACAACAGCAAATGCAGGCATATCAACAAGCCTTGATTGCACAAAAAATCTTGCAAAAGACCCCCACCAACACACCCAACACTACACCCATCACTCAAATTCCTTGACCACTTCAAAACACATTCACTCCACCCCCTAATCCACAAGACGATGTAACAACACAAATAAAATTTCTCTCACAGTAAGTGCTCGATCTCCAATTAGGGAAAACAACAAAAACACCAAACAACTTGTGTCCCTATCCATTCAATAGGAGCCTTGCAATGGTACCATTCTAAAAGGGGTTTGAAATCCCTAAGTTTGACAAATACCGTGGGATGGGAAACCCTGAAGATCACATCAAGGAATTCCAAGTTCATTGCATGGAGGTTGCATATGATGATACATATTTGATGTGGCTATTTCATCAAAGTTTGGTTGGTCCCGCCATGGAGAAGTTCTCCCACCTTTCTCCTAGCATCAAAAAGTTTCAATAGATTGTAGACTTATTCATAAAAAACTATGCCTTTAATATTGGTATGGATGTTAGTCTAGAGGAACTATCTATGTTTAAACAAGCTAAGGGGGAATCATTCAATTCCTTCTTACAAATATGGTGATCCAAGGCCAATATGAGCAAATGGGCCATGCCTGAAGAACAAAAATTTTGCACCATCATTACCAATCTTGAGAAAACCTTGGCTTTTCATCTTAAGGTACAATGTATCACCACTTATGAACAACTGATCCCCAAGGAACTTAGCATTGAATGAGCCCTTATTGCACAAGGGGGAACACCCACATATCAATAAAATCAAGACAATCTCCCATCCACTAGCTATAATGAAAAACCTTGCATGTGGGAAAGGAACAAAAATATCACCAATGACGGTGTGGTGGATGCCAAGGTCATAATCAATGCTCCAAAAAAAAGCACACAAACCTATCAACCACAAAACAATCATCAAAACATGCAAACTAATGCGGTATCATAACAACCACCCAAAAATCAGGTCAAAAATCTAAATAGTCAAGGGGGACCACCCCCGCAAAACATAAATCACCCCAAGTGGAAGTAAACTGCCCTTGGGGAACCAATTGAAGCAGCCATGAAGAAACTGATAAATGAAAATCTCATCAAAATTCCCATTTATGAGAACTATCAGGAACCCCAAGTGAAACCACCGTGGTATAATGAGAATCACCTTTGTGATTTCCACAAAATCAAGGGCCACACAATAGCTAGCTACATGAGTTTGAAAAATATGATCCAAGACCTCATTGATTACAAAATCATAAATGTTGAGCAACCAGCTAGAAATCAAGACTTAAGAATATACACGAATCTGATGTTGGATCATAACCAAGGGAATAACCATGGGAAACAAAATTATACCAATGTGAACCATGTGTATGATCATGTTGTCACATCCATTGATGAAATGGTCACTATTGTGAGCATCAAAGGAGCCAAAGCTAATTGTGGAGTCACCACACGCATTGGAAAAGTTACCATTGTTGGGTCATCATAGCCACCTAGAGCATCCACTTCAAATATAAGAACCATTCCTAATGGCTATAATGTCCTAGACCAACTAAAAATAACCCCAACTCAGATCTCCATCATGGAGTTGCTGAAGATATCGCTAGCACATAGGAAAATCCTAGAGGAAGCATTGGCTTCATCCACCATCTCCATGGATCTTGATGCTAACCAGTTCCAAGCTATGGAAAAAAATATCACCACCTCAAGCCTCCTAATGTTCTCTGATCAGGACTTCCCTACCCAACCATCTCATAATCGTGCACTCCACCTTGAAGTCTTGGTTCATTAAAACAAATTCAAAAGGGTCTTGGTGGATGGGGGTGTGGGTCTAAACATCTATTCCCTCAAATTAATAAAGAATATGGGATTCTCATAGAATTCCATTGAAAAGGGTAAGGGCATCACAATTAGGGCTTATGATGATCAGGAAAGAGTGTCTTAGGGCACTATTCAACTCCCTATTCAAGTAGGGTTAGCCATTATGGAAACCACATGATAGGTCCTTGACCTTGATTTACCCTATAATATCCTTCTGGGGTGTCCATGGATCCATGGGATGCAAGTAGTCCCTTCCACCTTCCATCATTGTGTCAAATTCACATATCAAAATCAAGAGGTCACAATCCATGGTGATCCTGAAGCCTTTGCCTACTGTAAAAGCCTTGAAGCAAAATACTATAAAATCCCCCAAGTCCCAAAGAATGATGAAGGCCCCACAACTCATTATGTAGACCCAACTACATCAGCCTCCACTTCTGATACAAAAACACATGCCATCCCTAATATATCTAAAATCAAGGTCATTATCCAAGACAATGGGTGTAGGGATTATAGAATGAAGAAGAGTGCTTTCGTCATAGGAGAGTTACCTCAATCTCCTAGGACTCATGGACAACCTCAACCAGCTAAAACATCATCCCATACCTTAAAAGTAGACCCTTCTAAATTCATAAGTTGGGGGGATCTAAGTTAGGAAATAGTAGATGAAAGAGACATATCCAGTCTCTTATATCAAGATGAAAGGCCTATGCCTAATCTTCTAATAGATTAAAAAAAAAAGTTCTACAAATGATGCTTGATATGTGCTATGATAGAAACAAGAAACTTGGGTAGAATGAAAACAACCTATTTGAACCCCTCATTCTAGAGAAGCGACTAAGAAATATTGGTCTTGGATGTACCCCTATGAAGGTGACCATACTTGGCAAAGTGGCCTTGGTTAAGAAGGTAAAAAATCCTCAGCTATCAACATCCACCCTTCAATTTCAAGTATCCATAGGTCTACCCTTAGACAACTTTACCTTTGACATAACTGATGTGTGTAGTAGTGATGAGGATCCCATAACTGACTTGCCCATGCTTTTCAAAGATTCCTCCCTACTCATGATTAGTACCTTGTCTTTTGAGTTAGACCATCAAAATCCATGAAATAAACCTAGTATATCATCAACTCATTAATTATGACCAACGAGGACTACCAATTATGGACACTTTTGAAAATGATGAGGCACTCTCATAATTCATGGGATTAAAAAATATGATACCATATGGAGATCACAAGGCTAGGTTCAACATCATACTAGACATACAGGGCTACTATGGGGAAACAATTGAATCCTTCAGTCACAAAAGTAAAAATTTGAGAATAATCTCTAGGTCTTTGAGTGAAAACCACACTGTGGCACTCTTTAACGCAAAAATAGTAAAAATAAAGGATGTATCCAATGGTGAAAATCTCTCTGAGGCACCGAAGGATGAAGGATTCAATCTTCCTCTTAGTACAATTCATCAAGAGAAGTTAGCGTTCCTAGTAGAGAAGTGTAATCCAGTCAACTTGGGAATAAAGGAACTACCACACATAACATTCTATGCAGAGTCACTTCTCACAGAAGAAAAAGAACTTCTACCTATGTTCGTAAAATAAAGAAAGAAAAACTTTGCATGGACCTATGTTGACATGCCTAGGCTTGATCCATAGGATGTGGTTCATCACCTAGTTGTATATCTTGAAGCAAATTCAATCAAACAAAAGCTTAGGAAGATGCATCCTCATATAGAATTATTAGTCAAAATGAAATTGCAAAAGCTCCTAGATGCAAGGTTCATACGACTGATAGATTATCCAGAATGGGTCTCCAACCTTGTACCTATTTCAAAACCCTATAGGGGCATTTGCATCTACACAGATCTCAGAGACCTCAACAAGGCATGTCCCAAGGATGAATTTCCACGTCCAAACATATACATGATCATGGATATGATGGTAGGACATGAGATGCTATCATTTATGGATGGGTTCTCAGGCTACAACTAGATCATGATAGCTAAAGAAGACCAACACAAAATAGCCTTCACTTACCCATAGGGGACATATTGCTGGAATATGATGCCATTCAGGTTTTAAAATGTAGGAGCAACCTATCAGAGGGCCATGAAACTAATATTTCATGACATGATCCACAAAACTATGGAAGATTACGTGGATGATATATCAGCTAAATCCAAGAAAAGATGAGATCACATAGCAACATTGGGCTCCATCTTTGATAGAAGAATACAAATTCAAACTCAATCCAAAGAAGTTTGTCTTTGGAGTATAGTCAGGGAAGCTCCTTGGGTACATTGTGTCAATGAGAGGAATTGAAATAGATCTTGCTAAGGTCAAGGGAATTTTTGAAATGGAGGCACCTAAAACATTGAAACAACTAAAGGGTTTACAAGGAAGACTCCAGTCCATCCATTGATTCATAGCACAACTAGCAGAAAAGGCTATCCCCTACTCTCATCTACTCCACAAGGGGGCAGCATACAAGTGGGATGAAAATTGTGATCATGCCTTAAACAAGATCAAAGAATACTTACTCACCCCACCAGTCCTCATGCCACCAATTCCAGGAAAACATTTGATCTTATACATATCAGCAATAGCGATAGCCCTCGGTGTTCTCCTAGCACAACACGATGAAAATGGAAAAGAGAGAGCTATCTATTATATCAATAGAGCTATGTTGGGCCATTAACTAAACTATACATCCATTGAGAAAGCTTGTCTAGTAGTTGTATTTGCAACACAAAAGTTTAGACATTACATGCTAGCCCATCAGATAAAGCTTATCGCAAAGATAGACCCCATTAAGTACTTTCTTTCCAAAGCAACGCTTACAAGGTAGAAAAACAAGTGGGATATGATCCTCACAGAGAATGACATTGAGTATGTGCAGTGCAAGGCCATCAAAGGATAAGAAATTGTAGATCAGTTGGAAGAGGCACTGATATACTCAGAGAATCCACTTGTCTCAGAATTCCCCGATGAATCAATCTTCAACCTAAGTGTAGAAAATCACTAGAAAATGTACTTTGATGGGTCCTACACGCAACATGGGTCAGGAGCAAGGATCTTCTTCATTACCCCACAAGGGGATTGCATTCCAAAATCATACAAGCTATCGTTCCCTTGCACAAATAACATCACAAAATATGAGGCTCTTTTGATAGGGTTAAGAATTACAGTGCAATGGTAGATAATGGAACTAAAGGTCTATAGAGATTCACAACTCATAATCAAGCAGGTCAACAATGAGTATCAAAAAAAGGAAAAAAAGCTGAATCCATACAAGAAATTGGTGGAAACTCTTAAGGAGTTATTCATTGATATCACATTTGAGTAGCTACCAAGAGAAAACAACAAAGCAACAGATGCAATGGCTGCAATTGGATCACTCCTACATATCCCACACAATGTCCCAAAGTAAGAATTCCTTATAAAGCAGCTTCTCGTGCCCACATTTGAGGTATCAGAGTCCAAATTTGTGTGTGAAATCATTGGTCCTGGTGATCCCTGGTACCATGATATATACACTTATCTAAGAATATGAGTCCTCCTAGCTGACATAACCCCAAACCTCAAAAGAGCCTTTATCAAAAAGGCATCCCATTTTTTCATCCTAGGAGATACCCTTTATCATAGAAGCATTGAAGGAACCCTGTTATGTTGCTTAAATAGGAGGAATTGACTGCCTTAATTGAGGTACATAATGACATTTGTGGTTCACACTCGAGTGGTATGACCTTGGCCAAGAAATTGTCGAGGATGGGGTACTATTGGCCTACAATGGAAAGAGAAGCACATGAATATGTCAAAAGATGTCTACAATGTTAGCAACATGGGGACCTCATCCATGCATGAGCTTAAGAGCTCCACCTGATTGTCACACCATGGCCCTTTTCATAGTGGGGGCTCGATCTCATTGGAAAAATCACCCCCACCTCATCCAATGGACACAAGTTTATCATCACCACCACTGAGTACTTCACCAAGTGGGTGGAAGCCATCCCCATGACTTATATCACTGGAAAGTAGATATCAAAGTTCATCCTAAAATATTTAATTTGTCATTACGGTGTCCCTAAAGCCATTATCTTAGATAATAGGAAACCTTTTAAGAATCAGGATGTTCATGACCTATGCCAAAAATTCAAAATCCAAGAATCACTTTTCCACTCTGTATTATCCCTAAGGAAACAACCAAGTTGAGGCTACAAATAAGACCATCCTAAAAATCCTAAAAAAGATGCTCAATGAAGCTGGTTGTGATTGGCATCTCCAATTGAATCTTTCCCTATGGGCCTACTGAATAAGTATCTACACACCAATAGGTGCTACCCCCTTCTCGTTAGTCTACGGATCAGTAGCCATACTCCCCATTGAAATCAAGCTCTCGCCCCTAAGAATATCAATGTAGAATCTCATCATAGATGAAGAATACCAGGTATCGTGACTGAATGAGATGGAATTACTAGATGAGTGGCACATGGATGCCTTAAACCATTTGCAATTCTACCAAAACTCAAATGAAGCTACAACAAGAAGATCAGGAGTCATACATTCTAGGTAGGAGAACTTGTGTTCAAGGAGAATCAAAAGAACATCCCAAATCTAGATAGTAAGGGAAAGTTTGAACCCAATTGGTTGGGACATTTCATAATCACAAGCCATAAGTCAAGGGAATATTAGTTATCAACACCAGAAGGGGAACCCCTATAGGAGCCCATGAATGCTTCCATCTCAAAAAAAATTATGCCTAAACTTCGAGGGTATAAAACCAAAAATACAAAAAAATTGGAAAATGTCCTAAAAAATGGTCACCCTAATGAAAACTTGGAAAACAAGCATCTTGGTGACAACAAAAAAAATCAAAAAAGAAAAAAATCCAAAAGAATCAGAAAAAAGGATTGAAAATAGTAAAGAGAAAAAACGTCCTCTAGTGAAAACCACTTCGGTGGCACTTTGGGCAAGTACCTTGGTAAAAACCTAGTAAACAGGTGCCTCATGTAAATAAGTACTTTCCATCCACTAGGCTCTCCATGACTCATTTTGCATCGTCCATTGCATTCCATCTATCTCCATCCATCACCCATCTACATCTACACCATAGCTTGGTCTTGTGTGTGTGTGTCATGATCCCTCTTAGTACTACTCGGCCCATCCTCAAGGTCAGTTTGTCCTACCTGTATCAGAGTGGTCTATTGCATCACACTACGGGCATGTTCTCGTCAGATCAGATTCATGTATATTTGGGAAGTCTTCCTAAAATAAAAAAATCCAAAAACATTCAAAAAATTAGAAAATCCAAAAACATTCATAAAATCAAAAAATCCAAAAACAGGTCAAAAATTTAGTCAAAAAAGTTTTAAAAAAATAGAGTCGTCTTATCAAAATACACTGTCTCTAAGATTTGAATGTAGGCAAGGTTGATCTTTGATCATCCCTCGAGACACTTAGGTCAGTCCTTTAGGAGTCCATCACAATAAATTGGAAATCCATTTGTTTATATCTCATCAATAATCGAGTCTGTGTTAGTCAAACTACATGGTCTCTGTGTGTATAACGTAGGCAAGGCTAATCTATTGATCAACCCCTGAGGCCCCTAGGATAGGTCTTTAGTTAGTCTCTTGGTCAAAATCTCAAAAAAACCCCAAAACATTTGAAAATTGGAAAATCAAAAACATTTGTAAAATCTTGAAAATACCAAAAACAACCTCATAACATTTCAGAAAACGTTCATAAACATCCAAATATTTGAAAAAATCCATCCATCCCCATCTCACTTTCACTCGCAATAAACATCACTCATAATATATGGTCATCACTCTCAACCTTTGGTGAAATAGTCAGAAACAAGTCTAGCAAGTTAAAAGTGAAAACTTAAACATCAAAGTCTTAAGTCTAGGTCAGTAAGTAAACAAGTTAGTCAACTCTTTGTGTCAATAGCCTATCATCCAACCAATCCCAAATCAATCATCTGATAACATCATGTCCTAGGATGCATCCTTCCAATAGTGGAAATAAACATCAGGCATCACCATAGTTTAGTCTTGGCAGCGGTATTAAAGAACATTAGCTTGTTTGTTTACTTTATCTTTATCTTTTGGCTTATCTTATTGTGCTCATTTCAAAGACCTCTCGATGATGTCCAAACAAAAGGATTTAGATAGAAAGGAACGGGGAAATGATCATTATTTTTTATCTGTTGTGCTTGTTGGATATTCTTGTAATATAACCTTGGTCATGTGTGCTTTGTTTAGGTGAAGGGAGGATGTTTTAGGTATCTTGTTGACCACATGAAAGGCTTTCCTTTCTATGTTTTGAAGATGTTTGGAATATATGAACTAAATTTTGAATAAGGTTTCTTGTGTCAAGTGTGAACAGGAGTACTCATATTTGATTGTCGAGTCAAAGTCCATCACACTAGGTGCAATGCCATCTTGGTTCTTTATACCTTGATGCATTGTGCCTATGTGTATTATCAAACATAAGGTAAATGACCCTTTTAAAGTCCCAATTCTTGGTAAGAAAATCATCATCATCATCTTTTGACTTGTTGGATTATCTTCTTTCTTCTACCTTCTTTCTACACTAACATGGTACCATGACAGTCAATCATCATCGCTATTACACCCATCATGCATCCACAAACCATTAGCATAATGCATATCATATCATGACATATAGGAAACACTAATAATATCATATGCATTGCATTTCATCATCGACATCATAATATAGATTGGTCATTCTAAGCATTTCACGAACCATCACATAGGCATTATTAACTCATATCATGTATATCATTAAAGCATCCATTGCATAATCACATATACATCATAATATCATTCATTTGCATCTATTACATAATCATATAACATCATATACATATCATCCATTTTCATCATCATATAAGCATTATCATGCCATATCATACACATAGACATCATCATTAAATGCACCGTCATTATAAAAATGCATCATCACATCATATCATGTGCATCATCATGGCATCCATAAATGCATCACCATATCATACATGAGAAAGATAATGAAAAAGGAAAAAGATTGCATCTCATACATTTTATCATCATCATCCATTAGGTACATAATATAGATCTGTTACTCTAAACATTCGCATATCATAACATTTTCATTATCCATAAATCATCATAGAAGTGCATAGAAAAGATATTGAAAAAGAAATGCATTCATAAGTCACTGCATCACATCATAAACATCATATAGAAACATACATCGCATTGCACAACATAAGATAGAATCATTGCATCACATATAGAAAGTAAAAACATCCATCCATAATACATAAATAAGATAGGACACATCATACATCGGATCAAATTATCTCATATCATCTCATATATCATCAAAGTAATAATACACTGTCATGGTACAAAATCAGGATCAAAGTGCATATCAAATAAGCATAGTACAATTTCCCACGGGGCTATCAAAAACAAGCCTGGGGACCTCAAGAGAATAGTTTCTCAAAAGAATAATGAATAAGCTAGCCTTGTTGGCTGCTCCCCTCGCCACCTAGCCTCTCCCCATGCTCCTCTAGAGGCCTATATCTAGTCTACTATTAATAATATGGGGCCTGAGCTGCTCGAGGCACTGCTTAGTAGTAATGCACTCGATAGTAGTCACCCTCTCTGATGGCCTCTTAGTATGCCCGCATAGATACTGTGCTTGTAGAAGAGGATGTAACCATACTCTCTAGTTGCTATTGCCAGCCCATCTCTTGTGTTTCCTACAACTCGACAACCTACCACTACTGGATAGCCTGGTCTCTCTCATCTATCAGGGCCAAGACCTGTTGTCTTGCCTGGTCCCTCTCAGCCGTGAGCCACTGGATCTGAGCCTATAACTATAATATTTAACCATCTCTCATGTCTAGCTGTGGTGGTGGCTAGACTGGTGGCTAGTCCTAATGACTATCTCTTGGTGGGGTCTGCTGCCTATCTTGGTCCTGATGACCATCCTTGGGCTAATCCTGGACATCCCTCTGGTCCCTGTGCTGCTCGGGTTGCTGCTTTGGCTATCGTGGAGGTGTGCCACCTCCTCTTCTACCTCCTCCTCTGCCCCAAAAACCATCCATGTCACCGTCTTCATCACCATCCCCCCTGCCTCCTTGCCCTCGCCCCCACCCTACTGATCGACCTCTGGGTCTCCTCCACAGCAATAGTGCACTTGGTGTTGTTAATCAAACTGGCGGATGGAACCAATCTCTGTAGGCTTGGGTCATCCTTGAGTCTACTGGTCCTTGATCATAAGGCCATGGCCTAGCCACCAGCTGCCTAAAAATTTGTACTACCTCATCTGTAGGAATGGTATGACCCCATGTAGTCTCCCTTGTAGTACGTGCAAAGATGGCCATGTATTGGTCATCAGGATGGTCCTGAGCATCTCCAAACTGGTAGGCAACGTGGTCTAGTAGATACCACTCTATCATCATATGCTTTTTTCCCTACATCAAACGGTCCTTCCTGGCAAGAACAACTGTTGAACATCATCGTACCAGGTTGACATCCCAAGATAAGGCCTCCAAGTGAAAATTTTCATCTCATCAATGACCCTCCTCCTATGGTGGATGTTTGCTGCCCCTCTGTGTGAAAAAGTAAGTGCATCCCTATACATCCAAATGACTAGGTCATCCGGCTCCATATCAACTGGTGTAACTCTCACGGGGTGGAGCACTGCAATATGCTCCCAAGCCCAAATGTGCAACAATATAACTCTTGATCTGATGGCCCAACTATCACAATACACAAACTCATGAAAATCATGATAGGGGGAGGCCAACATCATTGGCGCCCATGTGAAGCACTCTCTCTGTCGAAGCATCCACTCCTAGGAAAGACCCCATCTTGGGCTAAAGTATTGGTCATGCCAATCTATTGCCATGAGTCCCAAAATGATCGTAGCCACAATCAATTAGAAAGATGGTACCTGACCTCTGTACCACTTTAGCTTGATCTATCCCTCTGAAAAGATGATCTTCTCTAGGCCCATACTCTTGAAGCAGCTATCCCTACTGGCATTCGCATCATAAATGACTCTCTCCATGGATCAACAATCATAAAATGTGCCACACGTCCTCCAAGGTCACTGTGGCCTCACCTGTGGGGAAATGAAATGAAGATGTCTCACTATGCCAGTACTCTGCCAATGCTGTCATCATGTCGAGGTGCATACTAATCACTAGGGAATAAGCAACGTACCATAATCTAATTGCCCCTAGGTGCTCCTAGAGTATCTCATGCAAAGGGGGATCCTGGGTCAATTTTCTCAAGATTGATGACTTGTGCTCTCACGAGTGGACTGGCTCCATGTCCTCCTACATCAGAAAAAGTCACTGCATCAAGTTTTATAAAAAAATGAGATCTTGTTTAAAGTTTGTGCAACCAAAACAAAAAATGTGTCACTGTCAGCAAATGCATCTTCGTTTAAAAGTTCCAAATCATGCCGCTAGAAGCCTAAAAGTTCCAAACTCCTCCGCGGCGATGTAGTTTGATAGTGATCTGATTTGAACCCTAAACCTAAACTCCAAATAGGATTGTTGTAACATAATTTGCAAATGTGGTGGACTTTGACGCCTAAACCCTAAATTCTAAACTGCACTGTCACAGTGTAACTCTAATCAACAATGCAATTTAGGCTTGTACAGTGCCTATTTAAGGTTTTTAGTGGCACTATATATCACCACTTGACTTTGTTGACCTCTAGACCCTAATTAATGCACTCAAAAATTGAAAACAAAGGTCGGGACAAGATGACATACTGTTGGTCCAGTGTCGGGAAGCCTCTTGTACACTCTCACACACTTATAAATGTGTCATGGAAGCACGTGTTACACCATCTCAATCAGCCCTCAGAGCTCAAATCGCAAGAGTGTCTAAAGGATAGGTGTGCAAATGAATTGGAAGTGGCCCCTCGAGTCTTATTTAAGCCTAAAAGTTAGGGTTTTTTTACCCTATTTAGTTGTCCAGCTAGGGTTTTGGAACCTCGAGCCTATTTTCACCCAAGTGAGGGTCATTTTGCATTTTTTTTTGCATTTTTACATGTTTTTGGCATCCTAGAGCCTTTCTAGACCCGTTAGGCACCTTGTCCTCCTTTTTCGCGAGATCACCCAAAAATCAAATTTTTTGTCCAATCTCTTGAGGGGGCGGTATAGAAACATGTTTCTTCTTGCTAGCGCAGCAGTGGGGCATTTAAAAAATTGATTTTTTTTAATTTTTATCATGAGGTTCTTCTTTGAACCAACACAAGTGGGTACATTGCTTCAAAGAGGGGAAAAATGTAGACACAAAAAATGTATCAATTAATCTTATACACCTGATCCTAATTACTAACACTGCTTCATCTTGAATCATCTTCTTTGCTAATCGTTTAATCGAATAATCTATATTTGATTAAATCCACCACATTCCATATCTTAATTAAATAAATCATTATTTATCTGATTAAGTCATCATCTCCTGTTGATTAAATAGATCATTTTATTTAATTAATCCTATAGTCTCCCTTTAATTAAATAATTCACTTTATTTAATTAAATCTCTAAAGTCATTCTATTAAATTAAATAAATCAATCTTTATTTAATTTAATATAACATATCTCCTTTTAATTAAATAAATCAAATCTTTATTTAACTAAGTCTAAATCATTTTCCTCTCATTTTGATTTAAATTAATCCAAAAATTTAAATCAAAATGGTCAAATCAACTAATCTCCTTTTAAATTAATCAAATCTTGATTAATATTAATCTTAATCACCTAAATCCTCTAGATTTTGCAACTTGCTCATGGAAATCATTTCAATTGATTTATTAAATTCTCAATTACTTTCAAAAAGGCATTAATGTTGGAATATTCTCCAAGTTTGAAAAATCCCTCCAAAAGGGTTTGTACATCCAACAAGGAATTGAAACCTCTTACATGTCCTTTTATCTCAAGTCAAGTGGCATTAACTTCATTTTCTCCTCCCTCCAACATGTCGTTTCATCCATTTTTAAATTCCACCTAATTGAATTTAATTGCATAATGACCAAAATGTGCTCCACCTTTGTCCACTCACATGTTGACAAGTGGCACTTGGTCATTGGTTGGTGTTTGATCCCACATTCATCCCTTTTGCCTCATTCTCCATCACTCTCATCTATAAATAAGAGGCTCTCACTTTTATTTTGGATCCACAACTTCATGCAAAGACATTATCTTGATATTTTGAATTTGCTTCATCCATTGTTCATCCTTTTTCATAGTTTTTATCAAGTTTCATAGCTAGGTTATGTCAAAATTGCTTCAAGGAGCTTCAATATTCATCAATAATCACCAAGCTTGCAAGGAATTGGGAAAGGGCCATTTTCCACATCAAAATGGCACCAATTCCCCCATGGGATTGAGAGTTTTCTTGCATTATATAGGATTTGATAGTTTTTGTTTGTGTCCTTCATTTTCATTTCTTATTTTGTGCATTTCAAATGAATTATATGTGGAATGTTTATTTAACTTGCATAATGATCTAATTATATGATTGTTTGTTGTGTTTGTGCAGGTCTAACATTTACATTAACAGGTGTCTTATGTATAGAACCTCCCTATGATTTTCTCCTAGAATAAGGTATAGAAATTTTGAATTAGAAACAATGGTATATGAACAACTATTTAGCCTATCTATTTTGCTACAACAAATAACTATAGGCTAGAACATATCTATATTAGCATAAAATAGTAGGTAAAATTCACCTCAAACTCTACTATGGTAATTTCTTTGTAAAGAAGTTTGCACTACTCCATAAACATTTTCTGTGCACATCAGTATGTTGGTTATTATCTTGATCTCCTTTGTGATCAAAAGAATAGTAAAGTTCATTACATAACTCATTACCATTTTGTAGTGCTATGATCTAGTGCTCTTTTACTTCTTACTCACTATGTTCTTAATCACCATGTGCAAATAACTTAGAGGACAAATATTTTTCACCATTTGACAATAAATTTCACTATTTGGCAATGTTCTTCCTTTCTCAGTCCTATAGGATAGAAAACAATTCACACTTTGCAATTCTCTAACAATGATATTCCTTTCATTAGTCTTGGTAACCTAATTAAATGTGTTATCTTCTTCATTTCTTAGTGCTAACAATGCCTACACAGTTTTTTCTCAGTCACAGTTACAGTGCTCCTTCATTTAAAGATATTATGTTGCTTACATAGTAATGTTATAGTGAATTCATATAATTTTTCTTGCATACATCTTCTTGCACTTGTAGAGTTTTGTTGTGTATTATATGTAGTGAAGATGCCTTCAAATGGAACTCTTTTGTAGAGGCAGTAGGATAATGGTGTCAATAAAATAACAGTGTTAGTGAGAGGTATAATAGTAGATACAATGAGAATGGAAGGTATAATGTTTTGACAGTAAAAGAATAATTTATTTCCCACCATAGTGAAAAGTTAGAAATTACATTTGGTTCATTAAACATGGTCCCTGGTACAACTATTAGAGTTGTTAAGAACCTTTGAGTATGTTTTGATTTTCACACTGCATCTAAATTCACCTCCAAGATTGTTGCAAGAAAAAATATTCTGAGAGATGTGAACCATTTCCATCATTTTAAAAAGGGACAATGTTCTTGTGGAGAATATTGGTGATGCTAAATGAAATGATTTGAAAAATAGGCTTGCACTATAATAATGTGCACTACATTAGATATCCAACTAGTAATAATGAATGGACATCCATCAAAGCATAACAACAAGGATTTTTTTGTCATATGTTGTAGTTACAAGTGCCCTACTAGACATACATGAAAATGTGGAAGCATAGACAAGGAAAATGAACTGTTTGAGAAAATGCCTCAAAGAAATGTGATATCATGGAATCTCATGATTACAGGATATGTTCCAAATGGGTTTTATAAAAGGTCCTTAGAAAATTTTAAGAAAATGCAACCAATGGGTGTAAAGCCAAACTCCTCAACCTTTGAAAGCATCACTATATGCCTCCACCACAACATCTTACAATTTTTTGCTAGCCTACATGGTGATGCAGGAAATATTGAAGTTAGTGATTATATTGAAGGAGTTGTGCAGAAGGCCACTGCAACATTGCATGGTTGTTGTTGGGCCTTTGTGGTGATGCAGGGTAAGCACCCCACATCACTGTGAAGGCCCAACAATGACCATACAGTGTTGTGGTGGTTGTGCAGAATGTTTTGTGAAGGATTTGGTGATCCGAAGTAGAACTTGCAACTATAATAGCTAATGAAAATCCACTTCCAAATATGATTTTGATGGATGTTCATATCCTCATCCAAAGCTCCAATTCACACATAGGTAGGAAGGATTTTTTCAAAGGTTGAGGAGTTGGGCTTTACACCCACTGGTTGTACTTTCTTAAAAATTTCTAAGGAATTTTTAGAAAAACCCATTCTAAGCATATCCTTTAATCATGACATTCCATGATATCACATTTCTTTGAGGAATTTTTTGAAAAAGTTTTCTTTCCTTGTCTATGCTTCCACATTTTGGTGTATGTCAAGTAGGGAACTTGTAACTACAACATATGACAAAAATCCCTATTGTTATGCTTTGATGGATGTCCCTTTGTTATTATTGGATATCTGATGTAGTTCAAATTATTATAGTTCAAGCCTATTTTTTAGATTTTTTCATTTAGCATCACCAATATTATCCACAAGAATATTTTCCTTGTTTAAAATGATGGAAATGGTTCACATCTCTCAAAACAATTTCTCTTGCAACAATCTTGGAGATGAATTTAGATGTAGTGTGAAAATCAAAACATACTTGAAGGTTCTTAACAACTCTAATAGTTGTACCAAGGGCCATGTTTAAAAAACTAAATGCAATTGCTAAATTTTCACTATGGTGGTAGATAAATGATTCTTTTTTCTTCTATCCATAGCATTAAGTAAAAGTATTGAATTTTGAAATACCCTACTGCCTTCATTTTCCAAGCCAACTTATCTAATTTTGCATAGCTCTACCATTTTTGTGGATGTGATCTATCTCCTACACAAAAAATCATGTACCATTTTATGCCCTTCAATCCAACTACATGTAGGTATCTTTTTAATTCCTCTATCTTTCATCAGTCTCCTTACTATTTGAACCTCACCACACCTACCCACTTTTGCACAGATGTTTTAGAGAAGAACATAAGTTACAAATTTTTTAGGATCCAACTAAAAAAGCAGTGTTGTTGGAATACCCGGCCTATATTCATATATGTTCTACATGAACCAAAGGTTTAATTGGAATCTTAGTAATAATGTTTAGGGTATCCTCAAGATAGCCAGCATGGGCATGAAGGTCAACAATGCACACCTAAAGATCAACTATATATGTAATGCAATAAATAGGGTTAATGACGTGTGAAGTATGTGCAACCCTCATCCACTAAACTTGCATGACTACATGCATATAGAACACAATTAAAGCTTACAATGTTGGTGTTCCAAAGTGCTTCATTAATTCAAATATTTTGATAGCTTCCTTGCAAAATCCATTTTGTGCACATTCTGAAATCATATCATTTCATTCCATGAGATGACATCTCTTTGAAGCATTCTATCAAAAAAATATTTTGTACTATATTTTGGTGTCAAATATTTGGTAATTATGGTTAGTTTCAATACATTCAAAATTTGAATTGTAGGAAATTATATATAGTAAATAGATTGATGGTTGTTTGGATAGTGAAATCAGCTCTCTTAGAAATTAACTAAAATATCTTGTCTTGAAATTTCTAGAAGGATTATTTTAATTAAAGAGGATTTTGTGGTTATTTTTATAACAATGATTAACAATGATTTTAAAGTGCAACTAGCTTGCTATTTTCATTCAAGATACAAGTCATAAAATTCAAGAACATACCAAGAAGATGGTACTGTACTTCAAATCCTCAACCTCACTTAGTTTGGTCTGCTTACATGGGGATATTAAGGAAGTTTCTAAAAAATTAATATATATCATTTGTTATTTGTGAAGGAGAATCATGTGAGATCCAATATGGTAGTGGATCAATGTCTAGTTTCTTAAGTAAAGATGATGCCACAGTTGGGAAACTTGTCGTGAAACATCAGGTTAGTAATTTTTGGATGTTAAGGCTTCCCAGTTGGATATCAAAGATCTTTTCTCATCAACTTAATTTGGAATTTATGTATAAATGGATTATTTTATGGTGTAATTCTTTATTAAGACAACACATGAACCAGGGTTGACATTTTTGTTGTCTAAATCTGATGGCATTCTTGGGCTTGGTTTCTAGGAAATTTTTGTTGATAATGTTGTTCCAGTTTGGTTAGTGTTGATAGCCTTCATTCTATAATATCAACTTCATTCTATAATGAGTGTATCACCTTTCTTAAACTTTGAACAAGGTTCTAAAATCAAAGATTCAATATGCATATTTCAAGCCTATGTTGAACACTCTATTTAAGGCATTTGTTGACAAGGCTACAATTTTTTAATTGATTTATCTTTTTGCTATGTTTGGACTTAATTTTGTAAACTTGCAATATACAATGAACTTTTATTCTTTCTAAATTGAGACTAATAGTAATTTTGTTGGTTGTATTGAGGTACTTCATTCATGGTCAAAAAGGTAGCACCCTGTTGCTCATATCAAATGGCATGTTGCATATAAATGAGGAAAGATTCTAGGGTTATTGTTGGCTGTATTGAAGGAGAGAGCTTCATATATTGGACATGATCAACACTCTCCTTCTTGGATTCTACACATTACAACTTGCTCCAGGAAGATTTCCCACATTGCCAAAGTTTTAAGAGATGAAAGGGGCAGGTGCTTGCATTGAAGGGATCCAAGCATTTGTTTCCATCATTGAAAAAGTTTAGTTCTTGTCATTTCTATGCATTGTAACTCAGATTTTCAGTCTTGTGTCTAAAAATAAACATTGTAATAGTCTATTTCTAAGCATTTTTCAATCGAGATAGATATTTCAGACTTGTGCAAGCTGTAAGAACACCTTTCTTTTAATAAATTTCAATGATTTTACCTTCTTAATGGTTGTTTTATTGTGTGCAATTGATGATTGATATGTATTTCTATGTTTTATGTTTGAATACTCAAATAAAATCCAATTAAAATGACTAAATATACTACTAATTGATGTCAATTAATAATTAAATTGACTAAATATACTACCAATTAATAGAAAACAATTAATACAAATGACTAAATATACTACCAATGGACAGAAACAAGTGAATAAAAATGAATAAATACACTACCAATTGATGGAAATTAATTATTACAATGACTAAATAAATGACTACCATGACTAAATAAATCACCAGTTAACAACAATCAATGACTAAATATACTACAAAATATACTACCAAATATATACTAAATATACTACCAAATTAATGACTAAGTATACTATTGAATTGATCAATCAAAATAACCAATAAATGACTAAAAATGGTTTAGTCATCAATTTGGTCATGTTATAAATGATTGGAAATAAACTACTAATGGTCACATGACCACGCTTAGTCATTTAAAAGTAGTTTTTAGTAAATTTTTTAATCATATATTGTTGTTTCAATACTAGTGACTAATCCGAGGTAGTCTCGAAAGAGCCCTAAGAGAAAAATGCAAAATTGTTGATTTATAGTATTTTTACAAATGGGAAGTTCATGGACACATAGAGGTAGGTAGGTAAATTCCATGTAAGGTCTCTTTTCTTTTCCCAATTCATCTGATCATTCTAGGTTACTCTTTTTCAGGGTATCTCTAAAGAGCCCTAAGAGAAAAATGCAAAAAATATAATTTTTTTTATATTTTTGAAAAATGGGTAGTGTGCACACATCATGGTAGGAAATTAAATTCTAGGGAAGGTCTCTTTTCATTTACCAAGTCATCTGATCATTCTAGGATGCTCTTTCTAAGGTATCTCTAAAGAACTCTAAGAGCAAAAGATGTAAAAATTGTAAGAAATTTAGTATTTTTGACAAATAGAAAGTGTGGAAATGTTGAGGAAAGAAAGTAAATACTAGGGAAGGTTTCCTTTTTCCCCAAGTCACTTGATCATTTTGGGGTGCTCTTTCTAGTGTAGTCTCTAAAGATCCCTAAAAGAAAAAAAATATCAAAATATGTTGAAGTCATTCTGGGAGCTCGTGACACGTAAGAATGCTTTTTCTAGACCTAAAAGTGGATATTGAATCCCTTCAAACCAACCCCTCTTGAATTTTTATCAACTCAACAACATTTGTGTGTTCCAATGTCAAATGTATTCTTGCAAAAATTGTCAATGGAAAGTAGTGCAAAAATGGAAAGAAGCAAATTTTTTTGTTTTGTGCATCATGGAGTGAAACCAAGTATACCGACACATTAAGGTGGGTAGCTAAATGTTAGGGAAGGCCTCCTTTTTTTTCCCCATGTCTCCCCTTTATTCTAGAGTGCATTAACCCAGGGTAGTCTTGAAAGAGCCCTAAGAGAAAAAAATGTAACATTCTTAAATTTTTAGTATTTTTGAGAAAGGATAGTTGTAAACATTGAGGTAGGCAGGTAAATGCTATTTAAGGTCTTTTTTATTGCCCAAGTCACCTGATCATTCTAGGGTGCTCTTTCTGGTGTAGTCTTTGAAGAGCTCTAAGGCAAAAAATGTAATTTTTTTAGTATTTTTGACAAATGGGTATTATAGAAACATCGAGGTATGCAAGTAAATGCTATGGAAGAAGGTCTCATTTCATTGCCTAAGTCACCAAATTATTCTAGGATGCTCTTTCTGTAGTAGTCTCTAAAGATGCCTAAGAGCAAATAATGTAAAAATAAATTAAAAAAATTAGTATTTTTGACAAATGGGCAGCATGGACACATCAAGGTAGATAGTTAAATACTAGGGAAGGTCTCTTTTCATGAAAAGTAGTGCAAAAATAGAAAGAAGCATTTTTTTGTTTTGTGCATCATGAAGAAAAACCAAGTATACCAACACATCAAGTTGGGCAAGTGAATTCTAGGGAAGACCTCCTTATGTTGCCCAAGTCCCCCTGTGATTTCATAGTGCAGTAATCTAGGGTAGGCTTGAAAGAGCCCTAAGAGAAAAAAAATGCAATATGGTTAAATTTATAGTGTTTTTGACAAATGAGCAGTGTGGAAATGTTGAGGTACGTAGGTAAATGATATGTAAGTTCTCAATTTTTTCCAAAGTCACTCAATCATTCTGGTGTACTCTTTTCAAGGTAGTCTCTAAGGAGGCCTAAGAGAAAAAATACAAAAAATGTAAAAAATTTAGTATTTTTGACAAATGGGTAGCGTGGACATGTCAAGATAGGTAGGTAAATGCCAAGGAAGGTCTCTTTTCATTTCCTTGTATGGATTATTATTAGATTACATAAAAAATCCTCTACCATAAACTTGCAATCCTAAAAAAATTAATTAGTGATTATTGGTATTATCAACATACTCAATTAGTGATTGTTGGTATTGTTTGAATGATTTTAAATCAAAAGGTGGAATTATATCAAGAAGATACCTCATTATGAACTAAATTGAATGTCTCCACAATGTTCAAGTAAAATGTCAATGCAATAGTATTGTCCACCAAAAACACCTACATTTTTTAATAATTGTCAAGACACGTAAAATCCAACCTGCTTTTGACTCAACAATGGTTAGAATTAAACATGAATATCAATAAGGAATGGAAATTATCATACCTGTCCCATATGGTATGAGCTATATATGCTACTCAAGTGTGCTTGAAGGGTCATCTCTTACCTTTAGAGTATCCAATATTTCTTCATGATTGACACCAGTAACTATCCATGGTTCTTTCATTCTTGGTTCGGCATGATATCTCAATAACTTAAAAATTGTTGCTATAACAAGGTGCAAATACATGAGAATGGTTTTATGTATCTTGCAGTCTTCAAATTCAGGTATTCCATTCTTTAGAAAAAAATAGAAAAACCAATAACTCCCCCCAGAAATGGGTGGCAAAGATAACTCAAAATGATAAATATGGAGAGTGAGTTAGAAAATCACCCGACTAACAAAGAGATACTAAAAGAAGGTAGGATGGATCCAAACCTAATACTCAATAACAATTTGGAAACCAAAAGGGTTTCTCCAAATTTTCAAAACCTGATGGAAGAAATGAAAGAGCCCTTGTTGATGATTGAGATTGGGGGTTCAGAGAATAACAGGGAAGGAATAATCTAACTACACACCAAGTTTTTATAAAGAAAAAGTCCCAACAACTAGCAATGGATAAAATCAAATCAAATATACATTTGGAAAATAATTCTAGAAATAACCACCTTAATGAGGTAGACACCAATGAGGTGTTAACTAGCGACAACAACAATAATAGCTTTTCTAATGTAGAGGGCCCCCACCTAGGAAAACTTCTCCTAGATCACACTTTTGAGAATACCACCCCCCTTCAAAGGAGGATGATTTGCATGTTGAACTACCAATATGTGAATCATACCACCCTGATATAGGTGGTTCCTATCAAGTAGCAAATGATCTCCTTGCTACATTTTATCTAGTAAGGAATAATGAAACATTTGATGAAATTAAGGTTCAAAAGGACCTTCTAGAATAGGGAATAATGGCTTACTTTTGTCCAAAAGAAGGAAATGAGAATGCTCCCATCTTTGAGGAATTTGAAACTTCAAATGGATGGAAATCTCACTATGGAATGGACTCTATAAATGACATAGTAGGAATCTCAACTAAGGATATCACAAAGGGGGAGGAGGCTTCCATGGAAATTGCACTCCAAAAAACTAGAAGATACAAAAAAAAGAAAGGCATGAGAAGTAGTGGCTAGGAACCCCCCTTTTGACTAAAGAGAAAAGGAAGAAATTCAGTGGGGTTATTATACCTCCTACTGGAAAAAGGGTTGAGTCAAAAAATAAACTCCCCAAATGCTTGGAAAATTTCAAGCTTGAAAAGGAACCCCCCCCAAAAAAGTCCTTAAAATGGAACTCAATTGCATCTCCTGGAATGTTAGAGGTTTGGAATCTCTAGACAAAAAATATACTGTAAGAAGATTTTTAACCAGAGGAAAGAGAAATATTTTTTCCTCCTCCAAGAAGTGAAAAATGTTGGCTTTTCCTTGGAAACAAACCTCAACTGCATTTGGAGGGAGGCCTCCCAGTTTTCCACCAAACATGAAAAAGTAAACGTGGGGTAGCTATTCTATTGAACAAGGAGTGGGCCCATATGTAGTGGGGTTAGGAGTCTCCCCTTTCAATAGGGTAGTTTAGATCATTATCAAGAAAGATGAAACCAGATTTGGTGTATTCTCTATCTATGCTCCTAATGAGTATAGAGAGAGAAGTACCTTGTGGAATTTGTTATGTAGCCTATAGGACATCCCTTAGATTCTGGGGCGATTTCAACCTTATAGAGAGGAGTGAGGGAAAATGGGGAGGAATAAGCTTGGACTAGAAAGGGAATGAGAAATTATTTTGGTAAATAATGAAAGGTAAATTGAATTTTGAAGACCTAATTGGTGGTCAAAAGAAAGAATGCTCGAGCATATGGTTCACATGGTGTAATGCTCATAAGGGTGGGAGAAGAGTTTATTGCAGATTGGAAAGATTTTACCTAAATAATAATATCTTCTCTATTTAGATTGTAAATGATGGGTGTAAAGTGGAAGTTATCCCTTATACCCTCTCTAACCATCGCCGCATCATAATAAAGGCCAAGCTCAAAGATGGCCAACCGAGAGTTAAAGGTATTGGTGAAGGTTTCTTGCTCAACACTAACCTTCTCTTAGATGGGGACTGTAAGAAAGTCATTGAATCCCTAAGGACTATCAATAAATGGATACATAAGGATGTGGGGACTATTGAAAGATGGTAATTAAATGGGAAAGGATGGAGAAAGTTTTTCCAAATAATTGGCAAGAAAAAGGCTTTGGATAGAAGGAGGAAAGAGAATGTATTACAAGAGAAACTCCTTGAGAAAAAAACCAATTTGCAAGGGAACCCTAAGGATGATGGCTTGCTTCAAAAGCTAAACACGATAAAAAATAAACTAAGGTTGTAGGCAATGAAAGTAAGGGGGCTAAAGGTGAGATCCAAGAAGAATTGGATTGAGAATGGTGATAAGGGATCAAAAAAATTCTTCAGATACATAAAATAAAGGTAGCCTAGAGGGTAGATTGAAAAAATCAATACTGATTGTATCAACTTGTCTAATCAGGGGGGAAATAAGGCTTCAATTTTATAACTTTTACAGGGCTCTATTCTCCTCTGAGGGGGATAGTGGAGATTGTCTTAAAAGTAGAGAGTTTGTAAAACTTTTCATCCCCAAAAAGATCAGTGATGTAGATGCTAAGAAGTTGGGTTGTGGTCTCTCTAAAGATGAGATCAAACATTCCATCATCTCTTTGAAGAATGATAACACCCTGAGAGTAGATGGGCTTCCTGCTAAATTCTATTAAACCTTCAATGATTGGGTATGTGAAGACCTACTTTTAGTTTACAGTGAAGCTCTAGAAAGAGGTTCCTTGGGAAAATAAATAAACAAGGGAGTCATCAAACTAATTCCAAAGGAAGGTGATTGGTCTCTAGTTAAAAATTGGAGACTAATCACATTGCTCAATGTCTCCTATAAAATCCTAGCCAAAATTTTGGTTGATAGGCTATCAGGAATACTTCATTTATAAACACATCCTAAACTGGCTTTATAAAGGGTAGATATATTTTGGAAAACCTTATTACCAGTTGGGAAGCCATGGAGTGGGCTAAAAAGACCGGGAAAGGGAAAAAATGCTTCTATTGGACTTTGAGAAGGCATATGATAGAATGGAATGGGCCTTTGTATTTATGGTTTCGGAAGCATTTGGTTTTCGTAGACCATTTTTTGATATGGTCAAAACCTTTTTTAAGGATGTAGTTGCATAAATTGATGTGAATGGCTCACTCATAGAAGAGATCACCCTAGAGAGATCAATCAGAAAGGGGTTCCCCTTGGGCCCAACACTGTTTGTAATAGCCTTTGATTCCCTCCACTATTTACTAAGAAATTACTAGAACACTCCTAGGGTGAAGGGTATAACCCTATCAAACAATTTTGAGCTTATTAACACTCAATTTTCTAGTGACACAACCCTACTTATTCAACTTGAGGAAGGGAACATTATCAACCTTATGGATAAATTGAACACCTTTTGTTAGGCCTTTGGGGAAGATGTTTAACTTGCTAAATCATGCATGCTAGGCTCATCAGAAATCCCATCAGGTTGGCTAAGGAACTACAACTTGCAATGGGGGATTCCAATAAAATAGTAAGGTACCTTGGAATACCTTTTGTAATTGATCCAAATCTAAAAGAGGTGTGGAACTAGGTTAAGAAGAAGATTGAAAAGAAGTTAGACAAATGGGATAAAAAATTCTTGTCTCTGGCTAGAAAAACACAAATCTGTCAGAAAATTCTCTCTTCTTACACTGCCTACTTTTCTTCAATCTGGTTTTTCAACTATTATTAGATTAATGAAGTCTAGAGAAAGATAAGGAACTTTTTATGGTCATATGGGAAGGGAAAAGGAAAGAAGCGTGTTATCAGATGGGAGTGGTGTTGCATTTCTAAAGAAAGAGGTCGTTTAGGCCTCAAGGACCTAAGGTTGCAAGGAATTTCCCTAGCCTCCAAGTGGATACTAAGGGATTTGGAAGGAGATGAATGTTAGAAGGTTCTTGTTAGACAAAATATTTTGAATTCAACTCCAAAAAAAGGCAAGACTTGGAAGCTCCTGCCCACATGTGATATTCTTATTTGTGATCACCCTATCTCACCTATAGGATCCATGGTGTTCAAGACCATTTAGAGAGCATGGGAACTAGTCAAAGTGGATATTACTAATAATCACTTCATCAAATATGGAAACAAAATCATAATTGGGCATAGATCCATTTGGTGGAATTTGAAGCACAAAAATAAACCCTTGGCCTTATTACAAGGTTGTTCTACAAAGGTCTGGGCACAAAAGGGGATTAAATACCTCAATGATATTCTCAAAGATGGCTATCTTAAGGACTAGGATGATTTAAAAATGGAATATTATCTACCTACAAGTAAATGGAGAACATATATAATAACTAGAGATGCATGTAGAGAGGCTCAATTCTTAGTTGAAGGCTCTACTGATAGTCAGGAATTTCTTGATTATAAATGGAAGAATAATAAAAAAAATTCACTACATTAATGCCAAGATGGTCTACTTTACTTTAACTAAACATATTGATCTAACAGAACATGTTAATAAGGCATGAAACCTTAATCTAATAAGAGAACAATGGCAGAAGATGTTTGAATTGAATTGGAAAATGAAACTAGAACCAAAAAAGGTTAGCTTAAAATGGTTATTCTTGCTACAAAAACCCCCTTATAAAATTTCTCATAATGGCATTGATGTGTGTAGTCTATGTAGAGTCCTTGGGACTATGAACCATATCTTTTTTGACTATATGTTTGCTAAGGAATTGTGGAGACTCTTTTGCAATAAAATGAATATATGGAATGATTATAATAGACTATGCCCCAAACTTTTTTTGCTGAATGTTGGTAATAAAATGAACAAGGATTGTATTAATCTATGGTTGTGCATTTCTACTAATATTTTATGGTCCATCTGGAAGGCCGAAAATAATGAAAAATTTAAGGGAGAGAGGAGAGTGATTACTGATTATTTTAGAAGACTCAAACTTCACAACATTTTCATGTAGGTCTTCATCATAGTTGCTCTATCCAAGGAGAAATTATAGAACTTTTTAGAGAATAGGAAAACTAAAATTGACATCATGGATGTTAGGTATGGTTACATCTGGGAAGAACGTCATCCTACCCTAGAAATTTTCCTAAATAGACTTGAAGCAATTCAGAATTTTCTCACTAAGGACACACCAAGAGAGGTGGTAAGTGGAGAAGAAAAGGAAGCAACACTAGCTCTTGCTATCTTGAAAGCTACTGCACTAAAGGGAGCTACCAGAGGATGGTGATTCAGAGCTTTCTTCAAGTTCATGTTTTTCTTAGCCAATCATTCTATACAAATGTATAAGATATGCAGATATACAGGTTGCCATATATTGTTACTATTGCAAGGTATAAGGCTTAGGTCAAGGGTAGCCCTAATTTTTCATGCAAGGAAGAGGACAATTTTTTGCATGAATCCTTTTGTACATGCGACACTTTATTGTATATGGTTGTATGTGAATCCTTTTTGTAAAGTTTGTGCTATGTTCCTGAAACTAGCTGTCATTGTATATGAAATGCTATGTTTTGTAGGGTTATGTTGGGATGTGTTGTTGTACATGGGGTGCTCAGGTAAATGCAGTTGATGTAAATGGGACAACTAATAGTTGATTCTTTATAATTAGGAATGCTATCATGTCTCAAGATTAGGCAGTGATCCATATGTAACCAATATTATGAACATTGTTATTTCCACTATATCTAATATTAAAAATTCTTTCACTACTTCATTCATAAGCCGCATAAATGTGCTTGGTGCATTTTTTAGCCCAAAATACATGACTAACTACTTGTATAATCTCTCCTTGGTTTTGAAGGTTGTCTTCTATTCATCTCCTCTAATTCGGATCTGGTGATATCCTCTCTTCAAATCTATCTTATTTAAGTACTCAGCTGCATGAAAACAATCCCTAGTGTCATCCATCCTCAACAAGGGAAATCTATACTTGTAGTAATTTTTTTGATAGCTCGAGAGTCTATACACATACTTCATTCTCCATCCTTCTTCAGTGCTAGTACTTTACGTACTACACATGGACTCAAACTCTCTCAAATCAATCCCTTCAGAAATAACTCTTGCACTTATCTATTCAACTCTTCATTCTTTTTTGTAGTCATTCAATGGGATGCCTTATTTGGAAAACTAGATCAAGGAATTAGGTCAATCTAATGACTAATATTTCTCATAGGAGGAAAACCCTTAGGTACATTATCAAATACAATATCTTGAAATTCATCCAATAATTTTGAAACCTCTACAAGTGTCTCTTTATCATCTTCTCTTTCAACTCTAGGAATCAAAGTGTAACACATATGTTCATGCTTTATACCTTCTAAAAAAATTCTCCCATCAACCAAATAGATTCTAGCATTATTGCATACCTTTTCCTCTAACTCTTTCAAGGGATTCAACTTATGAAAAAATCCATCCTTTTTCAAAGAATAGGTGTTGGCATGTCCATCATGTACTACCTACTGATCAAACTACCATGGTCCCCCATAACAACATATCACAAAAATTCATAGGAATAATATCACATAGTACCTCATCATGATAATCTCTTATCTTGAAATTTACGAGACATTGTTCATTTACCAAAGCTTTATGGTCCTTCTGCAAACAAGCAATCTAGTATGGATTTGGATTCCTTCTTCTATCTAATTGCAACTTACTAACTGTGAACCATGATTCCCAACTTGCACAAACACAAAAAACAATCAATATATTAGATCAAATGCAAGATTAGAATCATGATTCCTCAAGAAATTCATTTGAATGCAAAAGAAGAGGAATGAAATGAAGAACACAACAAACTTGAAACAAAAATATCAAATCCTATTCTAGAACAAAGTAAACTCTTAATATCTTGAGGGAGTTGGTGCCAATTTGATGTGAAAATTGGCCCTTTTCCAACTCCAATGATGTGATGAAGATACTTGGTGAAGGATGGATGCTTGTAGTGATGACTTCAATGGAGCTCCATGTTGAAAATCTACAAAAACCCTAACTATGCTTGGATGAAATTGATGATAAGTTGCTATGGATTTGAGTATAATAACTTTGCATGAATTGTGGACATAGAAATGAAGATGAGCTCTCTATTTATAGAAAGAAAGAGTTGAAGATTGAAAGATAGGATGAATTTGGGATAAAAGATAAGCCAATGACATGATGCCACTTGTCAACATGTGAGAGGATGAAGGTTGAGCACATTTTGATCAATGTGTAAGTTTGAAATTTGAATTTGAAGAAGTGACATGTTTAGGGGGGATGAAAGAGGAGAGTTAAATGCCACTTGGCTCAAGGCAAGGACATGTAAGATATTTTAAATGCTTTGTTGGATGTACATGTCTATTTGGGGGGAGATTTCAAATTTGAAGAATATTCCCACTTGGATGCCTTTTTTGAATAAAAAAGATGATTTATAAATCAATTAAATTGATTTTCATGTGAAAGTTGAAAAATCTAGAGGATTTGAGTGATTAGGATTAGCATTAATCATGATTTGATTAATTTAAATGATGTTAGTTGATTTGACCATTTTGACTTAGATTTTAGGATTTAAATAACTCAAAATCAGAAGAGAATGATTTAGACTTAGTTAAATAAATATTTTTGATTTATTTAACCAAAGGGGGTGATGTTATATTAAATTAGATAAATGTTTAATTTATTTAATTTAATTAGATGAATTTTAGAGATTCAATCAAATAATATGGATTATTTAATTAAATAAAGATAAGAAGATGAAATGACCTAGTTAATTACACCGAGACAATGATTAAATTGAGGGATTTATTTAATTAAAAGGGGAATTATGATGACTTTAATCAAATAAGGCTATTCGATTAAATGGTTAGATAGAGGGATAATTCAGGATGAAGCGATGTTAGTAGATCCTGATCGAGTGTGCAATATCAATCTGTATATTTTCTATGTTTACATTTTTCCCCTCTTTGAAGTGATGCACTTGTTGCATTGGTTCAAAGAATAACCTTGCCATGATCAAAAGTAAAAAATTCTCTAATTTTTTCGGATGCCCGACTGCTTCCCCAGTGAATGAAGAATTATGCCGATATACTGCCCCCTTGAGAGATCGAGTGAAGAGGTTTGATTTGAGGGTTGATCTCTCGACAAAGAGGTTCAAGATTAGTTCAACTCAAAGATTTGATGTAGACAGATTTGATGATGTAGACAGTCCTCGGCCATGGGTAACCTCATGTCTACTTTGATATATTACACACACCTACTCCTTATTTGTACTATGACAATTACATTATTGATGATATAAATGAAATGATTATGATGTTTATATGTAATGGATGATATGATGATGCATGGATGATATGAATGTACATGATATGATATGATGATGCTTTTATGATTATGTAGTGGACGATAAATGTATGGTTTATGAGATGCTTCGAATAACCAATCTATATTATGCAATGATGAATACAATGCATGTGAGATGATCAAAGTTTCTTATATGATATGATATGTAGTATGCAATATGCTAATGGTTTTGTGGATGAAAGATGAATGCAATGATGATAATGATTTGTGATTAACTATCATGGTACCATGTTAGCATGATGACAAGAGACACCAACAAGCCAACTTTATTAGAGATGATGATAATGATGATGATGATGATGATTTTCTTACCGAGCAGTTGGGATTTTTAAAAGGGTCAATTACCTTATGTTTGATAACACACGTAGGCGCGATGCATCAAGGTATAAAGAATTAGGATGGTGTTGTACCTAGTGTGATGGACTTTGACTCAACAAATAGATATGAGTATTATTTTTCACACCTGACATACAAAAACCTTGCTAGGACGTACCTAATAAAGCAAGTATTCGCCAAGTTATATTACAAGAACATCCAACAAGCACAACAGACAAAAGGATAATTATCGATGCCCCATTCCTTTCTCTCTAAATCACTTTGATTAGACATCATCGAGAGGTCATTGGAATGAGCGCAATAAGACAAATCAAACGAAAATATCAAGTAACAAAAAAAGTAAATGTTCTTCATACCCCTAGCCAAAGGGATTTTTTTGATAGGATAAGAATCCAAGGTGATATCCAAAATGATGCTCATTGTCAGATTGATATATCCTAGGACATGCATTGTATAGGATGATGATGGGTTGATAAGTTGTTTGATAGGATTTTGATATAAAGTTGATTGACATGTTTTCGAATGATCAAGAGTTTGATTTTGTGTTTAAAATTTTGTTGCTTCAATTTTGATTTTAAGTTTGAAGTTTGCTTTTTTTGCTCATTGTTCTGGTTGTTTCTATTTGTTTTTCCAAAGCATGAGTGTGATGATTTATTTATTATGGATGATTGATTATTGTGGGTGAAAGCGAGATGGGATGGATGGATTTTCAAATATTTGGATGTTTTTCGTATTGTTGATGGTTCGGGTGAGCACAGCAACAGTAAATAGAATATTACTATTTTACTCTCTTGAAAGAGAAAAAATAACGCATGGATATCTAACTCCCAAGGTCTTTGTAATTGGTTCTCGACTATGCTGATTTCACTCAATGGTTGATGTGAACTATAATGTTCAAGGGGCCTACTGGTGTTGAGCTTGTGTATTGTTCTAAGATCAAATATAAATTCAAACCTACTTTAAGTGGGGTTTTTAAAGAAATAGAAAAAGATAGATCAAAGCTTTGGAACTGAAGAGAATAATAATTCATCCAACTTAACCAGACTTGTTACTTTTCAAAGAATTGCTAACTAAAACAATAGAACAAAATTAACTTGTGATTAACACATAGTTTCATTCATTCACAATGCTAATTTCAACAGTAGATTGCAAATCACTATTTAAACAAAACATAAAATAAAACTTCATTCCTTGAAAGCTTTTCAAATCAAATGATTAACCCAAGATAAACACCATTCAGGAACACAATATGAAGTAGATTTTAGTCTAGTTACTTCTACTATTAGTGAAACAAATAAGAAACATTTACAAATCTAGCACAATCACCAGTGTACATAAAACCCATGTCTTCAGATTTTTTCCATCTATACTAAGAAAACTTGAAAGATACATCACTGCCTATGTTGAATCTAACTCCTAACTAAGAAGACAAAAGAAGCTCCCATTACAAAGAAACAAGATGCAGTTCTATCTCCTCTACCTTTTAGAAAATTCCTATTGCTCCTAGAAATCTATGTCTGTCCCTGAAATCTCTATATATCCTCTCTTTTTCCCACTATTCGTACTCTGAAAAATATATCCCCCTTTTAAAAGAGGAAAAAATTCCATATATATAGAACGTGCCAAAAAGAATGTGTTGGCCCCTATTTTAGGGTTTACAAAATATCAGTTGGTTGCAGGAGGGTCGGCCCTTAGATATTTTTGGAATGAAGTTAATGTTGCATTCAATGTGCATCCCCAGTGTCCATGTCGGTGAAGGATCACTCCAGGAATGGCCTCCAGATCTTTTGGAATAATCGCATTAACTTCTGGCCTCCGTGTCCACCCTCAAACTTCCATTAGAGCTGCCTTGAATGTCCTAAAGTATTATCATAAATGGTGATCTACCTTTTTCCAGCAGAGATCCCATCTATCACTGAGGTTGGTGGACTTTTCTTCCTTTCAACTTTCTTGTGCTCAAGATCTTTTTGCAAGTTGACTATCTTTGAGAAACAACATCCGACCTCCCCTATTAGATCCAAACATCGTTTCTTCACTGAGCTGACCCATGCCATGCACATTCTATTCATCTTCTTCACAGGGGTAATCAATCAGTCAAACTGCTAATGGTTCACCTTTAGCTTCCTCTGATTGGTTGAACATATGCCATGTAAGATTCCCAGGTGGTCAAAGGTCATTCAAATAGAATCACATGTCAGTGAGACACTGGTTGAGTCTCCTCGATGGGATTATGCTCTATAGCAATGATCGACATAGCATACAACTGTCAACAAGAGTTCATAGCGAGCAGCCAGAGTCATAGTGATATCCAGAGTGGTCGCTGAGACAATCACTATCAGCCAGACATCATAGTGAGAGAAAATTATTCGGCCAAGAGTCTCCATTTCACTTCAGCAAGACTCGACTTGGTCGGTGAGAGGTCATAGCGGGCAGCAAAAGCTATAGTGATATCCCCCTTTCATCATCGAGACAACCGCACTCGACAAGACATCATATCGAGCTCAACATGTTACACCGAAGGCACAAAACATGTAGGCGAGAATACCACCAGTCGACGAGATATCATGCCGAGCCCTTCCATTCTCGCTGAGCTCACTTCATTTCAGCACGACCTTGCTTGGTCAGCGAGACCTTTCACCGAGCTCAAAACACTACGCCGAAGGAAGAATCCATCAGTGTGACTAACAACCATCAGCGAGACATCTCCCCAATGACACCTCTTTTTGCCGAGACATTATGTCAAAGGCATAACCTTTCACCGAGACCTCCATCTAGGACCACCATTCCATATCAGCAAGACCCTATTAGGTCGTCAAGACCTTTCATTGAAGCCACCTTGTTTCAACAAGAGCTCATTTCATTTTGGGGAGAATCTACCCTATTGGCGAGACATTATGGAAAACTCAAACCTTTTGCCAAGACCCCTCATCGGTCGACAGAACCTCTCCCTGATGTCAACTCCTTTCTGCAAGACCTCGATAGTCGGCCAGACCTTTCATCGAAGCTACCCCCTTTCACTGAGACTTCTATCACTCGGGAAGAATTCTCCCTGAACCCAAGTTCTTTCGGGGACACTAGCCTTATGCACAACGGTCGGTGAGACTTCAACATGTCGGGGAGACATATAAAAACCCACGGCAATTAAAATGTCTGGCAGACCGGTATATTTCAAATGGATAGAACCACTGCTAGTCAGCAAGACATCTGGAGGGTCTCACTGACTTTCACCTTAGAGGAATTTTATGCCAAACTTGATTGAGGTATGCTTTCCAACTGAGTTCCTTGAGAAATATCACCAAGTGTATGATTTAATCCTGTAACACAAATGCCTCCATTAGTCCTCAAAGCATATAAAATTCACTATTTTTCATCATGCCTTCAATTTTAACAAAAAGAAACCCAACCCTGGCTAAGGCAGAACCAGATTAGACAAAATGAAAGAAAGACTTAGGAGGAAAACAAAAGAACTCCTAAGACCAAACCAGACAACTAAAGGCAAAAAAAACAAAAGAAAAGGGGGACCCATTTTGTTCTAGAATAAAATGGGGTGGTTATGCAAGGCATAACAAATGGTGACTCGACTACGAAAATGGTTTAACCATTTTCAAGAAATTGAAAGATTCAGATACCTAGAACTCCTCATTTATGAACATCACAACTCTAGTTGGGTCAGTTTTAACAACCAAGGTTGAACTAGAATCTCAAATGTAAGCCAACACTGGCTACCCCTGAATCTATGTGTGTGCTTAATGGTGCATCACCCTTTTATAAAGTTTTCCTCATCTTTTGAACAACAATGTGCAAGATTTGAACTACATGAGTTGATTTCCTTTAGCTGTTGTGCAATGATATCCTGGGCAATGCTCTGCTGCCTGTCAGATGGCCATAGCCCCGACAGAGATACCTATAGTTTTCTCACAACATTTCTCTATTTCTAGTTAGGCATCCATAACCCTGGTAGAGATACTAGAATCACCCATTCATATTGAGTCCACTTTTCTTTTTGATAATTCCTTTTCTCTTTTCTTTTCTCTTGGAGTTTCAAATATTTCATTCAATTTTTCTCAATATGTCAAATATCAGACATTTGTTTTGGGTTGAAAACTACCATGGACCTTATAACAACATCTATGGGATCAGATTTTTCACTCAAATCTTACAACACTATCGCCCTAGGACAAATATACCATTACAAAAGGAGATGATCTTGGTGATTTGTGACAGATTTAGAGGTAGTTAATGAAGATTGTTTACTTTGCACCTTGTTTTCAAGACTTTCCAGAAATCTTCTTAATAATGGGCATAAAACAACGAATTTAGGACAAAATCATCCAATCAGAAAACCTAAAAATATCTAAACCACTTCTCTCCTAATAACAAAAGTATACTTCAAATAACAACCCACCATTTCAAGATGGAAAGAACAGAGAAACCCTAAAGAACAAAACAAGACAGAAACCAAATAGCAAAGGAAACGAAAGGACAAAAAGAAAGAACAAACAAACAAACAACAAAACTATTTATAAGCAGAACAACAAATTATTTACATAAATGCAAAGGAAAAAAACTAATTATTTACAAACAAAAAAACAAGCAAACTATAAACAGAGAAAAAAATAAGAGGACATGGGAAAAGGAAAACAACAAAACAAAAAGAAAACTAACTAAACCAAAAACCAACACTAACCAATCCTAATCCTAAACTAACTCCAAAGCTAAGCTTTACAAACACAAAACTGTAAAAATTTATACATTGACTTGACTGATTTTTCATTATGTGCAATAATCTTAACTTACTAGGCACAGTTCTAAACCTAGCAAATTTATCTTTATACTTAGAAATATGAAGTTTATGAGCAATAAGTTCATTCTGAGGGTATAAAGCTTGAAATATTATCAGTTGTGGGTTCTCAATTTTTTCATGATTTACCCACAAGCACATTTTACTATCCCCAATGCCATAATCAAACTGAAAATAATTGAAACGCAGAGGATAATGAAAGGACACCACTTGACTCAGAAGACTTCTAGTTAATGATGCAAAAAAAATTTCTATGAAATCCTTCTCTCGAGGTCTCAGCTCATGGAACACCATTGAAGCAAGGCTTGTCTTGCAGCTGGGATATTCACTAACCAGCATCTCTATATTCATCTCGGGTATAGAGTCAAAAAATTTCTTGATTTCTTGAGATGAAGTCTTACTTTCAACACTCCCTTGAAACATGTCACACCCAAGGGTTTGAGAAACTGCATCCAACTTATCACCATTGATGTTAGGGATACTAGCACATGGTGAACAAGGATTTCCTTTGAACTCATTTCAATGCATGAAGTCAAAGTCAGGAAAGCACTTTCTCAATTCATATTCCTGCACATTATCAACAAGGACATGCCATTCAACATCAAATTTATCAGTATTAAGATCGAATTCATTCGTGGATGCTTTCTTCAACCAACACATTTGAGTAAACAAAATCAAAATCAAGAAAATAATCCCTTGTCTCATTCTCTTCATCATATTGAAGAGATTCAACTTCTAAGATAACCTCTTGGTCAATTTCTTGGCATTCCTCTCCTTCATCCAAATGTACCCCATCATGAATTTCTTCAAGGAACACTTGACTGATCTGCACATCTACTCGAACTTCTTCCCTTAAAATTTCATTTTGGAATTTAAGTCCTTGTCTTTGACCACAAAATTTATTGGAAATCTCATTTTGAAGTGTGTTATCTGTTTCAATCCATTCACTACTTAAATCAGCAGTGTCATCTTCTTGTGTTAACCCATCAAAGTGTGTTTCTTCCTCATTCACCATCATGAAAGAATCTATGAATGCATTGATGAATCCATTCTCCACTTCTATCAAGCCCTCACTAGGTGGAGAAGTTTCATCAGTTGTTGAATCTAGCTCAATGCAAGGATCAAGGTCATCAAAAAATAGGGAAGGATTAAACCTCCTCACATAGTTAGTCTCATCATTTTGGATGGACTGATTACCATTTTCATGTGTGCTAGTTGTTTCATCCTCCTCATTGAGGGGATACATACTCCAAGGATCTTCCATAATTATTCCTTCACTAATGATTAGTTTCTTGAAATATAACTCCATCCTACCTAGGAAGATGTGGCAATCCATCTGAGAGTGTTGATTAGTTCGATGTATCCTACATCCACTTGGCCCAACAAGTTCTGATAGTTTCAGATCTCCCAGCTCTTCTAATTTCTCCCTTATTCAATTTTGCATACGAGGGATATCAATCCAACATGAACCATGTTCCCTTGTCTATCCCTCATCACCCTGATCCTCATCTTGATCAGAAGAGTTGTTCAAATCATTGGAAGATATTGTTGATTTCTCATGACAACAATCCCGTATTAATACCTCATCTCCTTCAAAGCCATTGTTAGTACTAAAATTTTCAACAAAGCTAGATTCTATCTTGAGATTTCCATTATGCTCTAAATTTACATCCATTTCATGCTTTTTACCAAACAAGTCATCAAAATTATATTCTGGCTCATCAAATGTTTCATCTACAACTTCATTGTGATGTAATGGACAACACTTTGGAAATGACTGAAAGAGATGATATGGTCACAACTTCATTAACAATTGGAGTACTTAACTATGTGATTGTATTTTGCCGAGAGAAGTTCTCCTAGTGGTCTTGTGTGGGATTCACCTGATATGGGGTGTTGGAAAATGTGGTACTTGGAATCTTAGGAAGGTTGTAGCTGCTTGGTGAGAATGATTGCACCTAGGTAGGGATGGTGGGTGAAGTGGCATAAGGCTACATATGATGGAAGTTTGCAAGCACAAGAGGATTATAACCCTGAGTTTGGCTATCTGAATTTCTAGTGTCATGTCCAAATTGTGCCAATAAGAGATCTTTTCTCAATGCATCATGCAAGGATGTAGACTCACCACAACGTCTGAATTTGGTTGTAAATGCGGGGTTTAAACCCCAATAATAATGTTCTATCAGTATATTATCATTAACAATCGAATCTAAAGAGTGAACCCTTTGATACATAAACAAAAATCTGTGATTAAATTGGGAAATGTGTTCTAATGGTATCCTTTTTATAGTTGAAAATTCATGTAATGGGTGTAGTTTATGTGCATGAGGGTCAAACTGATCTAAAAATAAGATTTTAAATTCTATCCATGAACAAACAGAATCTAGTGGGAGATTATCATACCATTGCCTTGTTGTACCTTCAAGTGTTTTGACAAATAACTAGCAGATGATATCCTGATGCTGAATCTGGAGAAAAATGAATATGCACCTGCAAGTTTTGACATGTTCAGAAGCATTTTTCCTAGTGTTAGGGAAAAATAAAGGAAGCCTATCATACAGATGACTAGGGATTTCATGGGCAAGTCCCGGTGTATACAAGGCTACCCATTAGAGCTAGGTTTTCCAAGGTCTGACCTACTCCAACTCACAACAATCCAAAATTACTCAAGGAGGCCCTCCTTCTAGCACTAGTTTCTGTTGATGGTTCAGGTGAGCACAACAACAGTAAACATAATATTACTATTATGCTCTCCTGAAAGAGAAAGAATAATGCATGGATATCTAACTCCCAAGGTCTTTGTAATCGGTTCTCGACTATGCTCATTTCACTCAATGGTTGATGTGAACTATAATGTTCAAGGGGCCTGCTGGTGTTGAGCTTGTGGATTGTTCTAAGATCAAACATAAATTCAAACCTACTTTAACTGGGGTTTTTAAAGAAACAGAAAAAGACAGATCAAAGCTTTGGAACTAAAGAGAATAATAATTCATCCAACTTAACCAGACTTGTTACCTTTCAAGGAATTGCTAACTAAAATTGTAGAACAAAATTAACTTGTGATTAACACATAGTTTCATTCATTCATAGTGCTAATTTCAGCAACAGATTGCAAATCACTATTTAAACAAAACATAAAATAAAACAAACAAAACATAAAATAAAACTTCATTCCTTGAAAGGTTTTCAAATCAAATGATTAACCCAAGATAAACACCATTCAAGAACACAATATGAAGTAGATTTTAGTCTAGTTGCTTCTACTGTTAGTGAAACAGATAAGCAACATTTACAAATCTAGCACAATCACCAGTGTACAAAAAACTCATGTCTTTAGAATGTTTCCATTTGTCCTAAGAAAACTTGAAAGATACATCACTGCCTATGCTGAATCTAACTCCTAACTAAGAAGAAAAAAGAAGCTCCCTTTACGAAGAAACAAGATACAGTTTTGTCTCCTCTACCTTTCATAAAATTCCTATTGCTCCCAAAAATCTATGTCTGTCCCTGAAATCTCTATATATCCTCTCTTTTTCCCACTATTCGCACTCTAAAAAATATATCCCCCTTTTAAAAGAGGAAAAAATGCAATATATACAGAACATGCCAAAAAGAATGTGCTTGCCCCTATTTTAGGGTTTACAAAATATCAGGTGGTTGCAGGAGGGTCGACCCTTAGATCTTTTTGTAATGAAGTTAATGTTGCATTCAATGTGCATCCTTGGTGTCCATGTCGGTGAAAGATAACTCTAGGAATGGCCTCCAGATCTTTTGGAATAATTGCATTAACTTTTGGCCTCCATGTCCACCCTCGAACTTCCATCAGAGCTGCCTTGAATGTCCTAAAGTATTATCATAAATGGTGATCTATCTTTTTCATTAGAGATCCCAGCTGTCACTAAGACTGGTGTCCTTTTCTTCCTTTCAGCTATCTTGTGCTCAAGATCTTTCTAGAAGTTGACCATCTTTGAGAAGCAGCATCTTACTTCCCCTGTTAGATCCAAACACCATTGCTTCACCGAGCCGACCCATGCCATGCACATTCTATTGATCTTCTTCACAGGGGTAGTAAATCAGTCAAACTACTAATGGTTCACCTTTAGCTTCCTTTGATTGGTTGAACATATGACACATAAGATTCCCAGGCAGTCAAAGGTCATTCAAACAGAATGGCATGTCATTGAGACACTAGTCATGTTTCCCCAATGCGATAATGCTCTATAGCAGCAATCGGCATAGAATACAACTGTCAGCAAGAGTTCATAGTGAGTGGCAAGAGTCATAGCGATATCCACAATGGTCGCTGAGATAATTGCTATCGGCTAGACATCATAGCAAGCGCAAATAATTTGGCTAGGAGTCTCCATTTCACTTCGGCAAGACTCCACTTGGTCGGTGAGAGGTCATAGCAGGCAGCAAAAGCTATAGCAATATCCCCCTTTCATCGTCGAGACAATCGCACTTGGCAAGACATCCTATCGAGCTCAACATGTTACACCAAAGGCACAAAACATGTAGGCGAGAATACCACCAGTCAGCGACATCATTCTGAGCCCTTTGATTCTCCCCAAGCTCACTTTATTTCGATAAGACCCTGCTTGGTCGACGAGACCTTTCGCCGAGCTCAAAACACTACGTCGAAGGAAGAATCCATTGGTGTGACTAACAACCATCGGCAAGACATCTCCCTGATGACACCTCTTTTTGCCGAGACCTCACCCCTTCGGCCAAACCTTATGCCAAAGGCATAACCTTTCACTGAGACCTCCATCTAGGACCACCATTCCATGTCGGGAAGACCTTTTATTAAAGCCACCTTGTTTTGGCGAGAGCTCATTTCATTTAAGGGAGACTCTACATTGTCGGTGAGACATTACGATGAACTCAAACCTTTCACTGAAACCCCTCATCAGTTGGCAAGACCTCTCCTCAATGTCAACTCCTTTTGAAGAGACCTCAGCAGTTGGCCAGACCTTTCATCGAAGCTACCCCCTTTCTCCGAGACTTCTATCAGTTGAGAAGACTTCTCCCCGAACTCAAGTTCTTTCGGTGACACTAGCCTTATGCACAACGGTCAGCAAGACTTCGGCATGTCAGTGAGACATATAAAAACCCATAGCGATTAAAATGTTTGGCTGACCGGTATATTTCAAATGAATAGAACCACTGCTAGTCGGCAAGACATCTAGAGGGTCTCACCGACTTTCCCCTTAGAGGAATTTTATGCCAAACTTGATTGAGGTATGCTTTCCAACTAAGTTCCTTGAGAAATATCACTAGGTGTATGATTTAATCCTGTAACACAAATGCCTCCATTAGTCCTCAAAGCATATAAAATTCACTATTGTTCATCATGCCTTCAATTTTAACAAAAAGAAACCCAACCCTGGCTGAGGTAGAACTAGATCAGACAGAACAAAAGACTTACTTAGGAGGAAAACAAAAGAGCTCCTAAGACCAAACCAGACAACCAAAGGCAAGAAAAGCATAAGAAAAGGGGGACCCATTTTGTTCCAGAATAAAATGGGGTGGTTAGGCAAGGCATAACAAATGGCGACTCGGCTGGGAAATTTTTTTAACCATTTTCAAGAAACTAAAAGATTTAGATACCCAAAACTCCTGGTTTATGAACATCACAACTCCAGTTGGGTCAGTTTTAACAACCAAGGTTGAGCTAGAATCTCAAATGTAAGCCAACACTGGCTACCCCTGAATCTATGTGTGTGCTTAATGGTGCATCACCATTTTATAAAGTTTTCCTCATCCTTGGAACAACAATGTGCAAGATTTGAACTACATGAGTTGATTCCCTTTAGTTGTTGTGCAATGATATCCTGGGCATTGCTCCGCTGCCAGTTAGGCATCCATAGCCCCGACGAAGATACCTCTAGTTTTCTCATAGCATTTCTCTATTTCCAATCAGGCATCCATAGCCCTGGTAGAGATACTGGAATCACCCATTCATATTGAGTCCACTTTTCTTTTTGATAATTCCTTTTCTCTTTTCTTTTCTCTTAGAGTTTCAAATATTTCATTCAATTTTTCTCAATATTTCAGATGTCAGACATTTGTTCTGGGTTGAAAACTACCATGGACCTCTTAACAGTATCTGGGGGATTATATTTTTCACTCAAATCTTACAACACTATCACCCTAGGACAAATATACCATTACAAAAGGAGATGATCTTGGTGATTTGTGATAGATTTAGA
The DNA here is from genome assembly GCA_007258455.2 of Sequoia sempervirens. NCBI lineage: Eukaryota > Viridiplantae > Streptophyta > Pinopsida > Cupressales > Cupressaceae > Sequoia > Sequoia sempervirens. The sequence continues at coordinate 160,566,133 of VDFB02271358.1, forward strand.
GGTAGTTAATGAAGATTGTTTACTTTGCACCTTGTTTTCAAGACTTTCCACAACTATTATTGACAATGGGCATAAAAAAATGAATTTAGGACAAAATCATCCAATCAGAAAACCTGAAAAATATCTAAACCACTTCTCTCCTAATGACCAAAGTATACTTCAAATAACAACCCACCATTTCGAGATGGAAAGAACATAGAAACCCCAAAGAACAAACCAAGACAGAAACCAAACAACAAAGGAAATGAAAGGACAAAAAGAAAGAACAAACAAACAAACAACAAAACTATTTACAAGCAGAACAACAAATTATTTACATAAATGCATAGGAAACAAACAAACTATTTACAAACAAAAAAACAAGCAAACTATAAACATAGAAAAAAATAAGAGGACATGGGAAAAGGAAAACAACAGAACAAAAAGAAAACTAACTAAACTAAAAACCAACACTAACCAATCCTAATCCTAAACTAACTCCAAAGCTAAGCTTTACAAACACAAAACTGTAAAAAATTATACATTGACTTGACTGATTTTTCATTATGTGCAATAATCTTAACTTACTAGGCACAGTTCTAAACCTAGCAAATTTATCTTTATACTCAGAAATATGAAGTTTATGTGCAATAAGTTCATTCTGAGGGTATAAAGCTTGAAATATTATTAGTTGCAGGTTCTCAATTTTGTCATGATTTACCCACAAGCACGTTTTACTATCCCCAACGCCATAATCAAACTGAAAATCATTGAAACACAGAGAGATAATGAAAGGACACCACTTGATTCAAAAGACTTCTAGTTACTGATGTAGACTTGTGTTGTATGAACTGCTTCTCACGAGTTCTTAGCTCATGGAACACCACGGAAGCAAGGTTTGTCTTGTAGCTGGAATATTCACTAACCAGCATCTCTATATTCATCTCGGGTATAGAGTCAAAATATTTCTGGATTTCTTGAGATGAAGTCTTACTTTCAACACCCTCTTGAAACATGTCACCCCCAAGGGTTTGAGAATCTGCATCCAACTTATCACCATTGATGTTAGGGATACTGGCACATGGTGAACAAGGATTTCCTTCGAACTCATTTCAATGCATGGAGTCAAAGTCAGGAAAGCACTTTCTCAATTCATATTCCTGCACATCATCAACAAGGACATGCCATTCAACATCAAATTTATCAGTATTAAGATCAAATTCATTAGTGGATGCTAAGCAAGGACTTTCTTCAACCAACACATTTGAGTAAACAGAATCAAAATCAAGAAAATAATGCCTTGTCTCATTCTCTTCATCATATTGAAGAGATTCAACTTCTGAGATAACCTCTTGGTCGCTTTCTTGGCATTCCTCTCCTTCATCCAAATGTACCCCATCATGAATTTCTTCAGGGAACACTTGACTAATCTGCACATCTACTCGAGCTTCTTCCCTTAAAATTTCATTTTGGAATTTAAGTCCTTGTCTTTGACCATGAGATTCATTGGCAATCTCATCTTGAAGTGTGTTATCTATTTCAATCTGTTCACTACTTAAATCAGCAGAGTCATCTTCTTGTGTTAACCCATCAAAGTGTGTTTCTTCCTCATTCACCATCATGAAAGAATCTATGAATGCATCGATGAATCCATTCTCCACTTCTATCAAGCCCTCACTAGGTGGAGAAGTTTCATCAATTGCTGAATCCACCTCAATGCAAGGATCAAGGTCATCGAAAAATAGGGAAGGATTAAACCCCCTCACACAGTTAGTCTCATCATTTTGGATGGACTGATTACCATTTTCATGTGTGCTAGTTGTTTCATCCTCCTCATTTAGGGGATACATACTCCAAGGATCTTCCATAATTATTCCTCCACTAGTGATTAGTTTCTTGAAATATAACTCCATCCTACCTAAGAAGACGTGGCAATCCATCTGAGAGTGTTGATTAGTTTGATGTATCCTAAATCCACTTGGCCCAACAGGTTCTGATAGTTTCAGATCTCCCAGCTCTTCTAATTTCTCCCTTATTTTATTTTGCATACGAGGGATATCAATCCAACATGGACCATGTTCCCTTTTCCATCCCTCATCACCCTAATCCTCATCTTGATCAGAAGAGTTGTTCAAATCATTGGAAGATATTGTTGATTTCTCGTGACAGCAATCCTGTATTAATACCTTATCTCTTTCAAAGCCATCGTTAGTACTAATTTTTTTAACAAAGCTAGATTCTATCTTGAGATTTCCATTATGCTCTAAATTTACATCCATTTCATGCTTTTTACAAAACAAGTCATCAAAATTATATTCTGGCTCATCAAATGTTTCATCTACAACTTCATTGTGATGTAATGGACTATGCTTTGGAAATGACCAAAAAGAGATGATATGGTCACAACTTCATTGACAAGTGGAGTACTTAACTCTGTGATTGGATTTTGTCGAGAGAAGTTCTCCTAGTGGTCTTGTGTGGGATTGACCTGATATGGGGTGTTGGAAAATGTGGTACTTGGAATCTTAGGAATGTTGTAGCTACTTGGTAAGAATGATTGCACCTGGGTAGGGATGGTGGGTTAAGTGGCATAAGGCTACAGGTGATGGAAGTTTGCAAGAAAAAGAGGATTATAACCCTGAGTTTGGCTATCTGAATTTCTGGTGTCATGTCCAAATTGTGCCAATAAGAGATCTTTTCTCAATGCATCATGCAAGTATGTAGCCTCACCACAATGTCTGACTTTGGTTTTAAATGAGGGGTTTAAACCCCAATAATAATGTTCTATCAGTATATGATCATTAACAACCAAAGCTAAAGAGTGAACCCTTTGATACATAAACAAAAATTTGTGATTAAATTGGGAAATGTGTTCTAATGGTATACTTTTTGTAGTTGCAAATTCATGTAATGGGTGTAGTGCATGTGCATGAGGATCAAATTGATCTAAAAATAAGATTTTAAATTCTATCCATGAACAAACAGAATCTGGTGGCTGATTATCATACCATTGCCTTGTTATACCTTGAAGTGTTTTGACAAATAACTGGCAGATGATATCCCGATGCTGAATCTGGAGAAAAATGGATATACACCTGCAAGTTTTGACATGTTCAAAAGCATTTTTCCCAGTGTTAGGGAAAAATAAAGGAAGCCTATCATATAGATGACCAGGGATTTCATGGGCAAGTCCTGGTGTATACAAAGGGCTACCCATTAGAGCTGGGTTTTCCAAGATCTGACCCACTCCAACTCACAACAATCCAAAATTACTCAAGGAAGCCCTCATTCTAGCACTAGTTTATGTTGATGGTTCAAGTGAGCACAACAACAGTAAACATAATATTACTATTCTGCTCTCCTGAAAGAGAAAGAATAATGCATGGATATCTAACTCCAAAGGACTTTGTAATCAGTTCTTGACTGTGCTCATTTCACTCAATGGTTGATGTGAACTATAATGTTCAAGGGGCCTACTGGTCTTGAGCTTGTGGATTTTTCTAAGATCAAACATAAATTAAAACCTACTTTAACTGGGGTTTTTAAAGAAACAGAAAAAGATAGATCAAAGCTTTGGAACTGGAGAGAATAATAATTCATCCAACTTAACCAGACTTGTTACCTTTCAAGGAATTGCTAACTAAAACTGCAAAAAAAAATTAACTTGTGATTAACACACAATTTCATTCATTCACAGTGCTAATTTCAATAGAAGATTGCAAATCACTATTTAAACAAAACATAAAATAAAACTTCATTCCTTGAAATATTTTCAAATCAAATGATTAACCCAAGATAAACACCATTCAGGAACACAATATGAAGTAGATTTTAGTCCGATTGCTTCTACTGTTAGTGAAACAGATAAGCAACATTTACAAATCTGGCACAATCACTAGTGTACAGAAAACCTATGTCTTTAGATTGTTTCCATCTATACTAAGAAAACTTGAAAGATACATCACTGCCTATGCTGAATCTAACTCCTAACTAAGAAGACAAAATAAGCTCCCATTACAAAGAAACAAGATGTAGTTTTGTCTACTCTACCTTTCAAAAAATTCCTATTGCTCCCAAAAATCTATGTCTGTCCCTGAAATCTCTATATATCCTCTCTTTTTCCCACTATTCATACTCTAAAAAATATATCCCCCTTTTAAAAGAGAAAAAAATGCCATATATACAGAATGTGCCAAAAAGAATGTGCTGGCCCCTATTTTAGGGTTTACAAAATATTAGTTGGTTGCAGGAGGGTCGGCCCTTAGATCTTTTTGGAATGAAGTTAATGTTGCATTCAATGTGCATCCTTGGTGTCCATGTCAGTGAAGGATCACTCCAGGAATGGCCTCTAGATCTTTTGGAATAATTTCATTAACTTCTGGCCTACGTGTCCACCCTCAAACTTCCATCAAAGCTGCCTTGAAATTCCTAAAGTATTATCATAAATGGTGATCTACCTTTTTCCAGTAGAGATCCTAGCTGTTTCTGAGACTGGTGGCCTTTTCTTCCTTTCGGCTTTCTTGTGCTCAAGATCTTTTTGCATGTTGACCATCTTCAAGAAGCAGCATCTGACCTCCCCTGTTAGATCCAAACACCATTGCTTCACTGAGCTAACCCATGCCGCGCACATTCTGTTGATCTTCTTCATAGGGGTAGTCAATCAGTCAAACTGCCAATGGTTCACCTTTAGCTTCCTCTGATTGGTTGAAAATATGCCACGTAAGATTCCCAGGCGGTCAAAGGTCATTCAAACAGAATTGCATGTCGGTGAGACACTGGCTGTGTCTCCCCGATGGGATTATCCTCCATAGCAACAATTGACATAGCATAAAACTGTCAGCAAGAGTTCATAGCGAGCAGCCAGAGTCATAGCAATATCCATAGTGGTCGCTGAGACAATCACTATTGGCTAGACATCATAGCGAGAGAAAATCATTCGGCCATGAGTATCCATTTCACTTCGGCAAGACTCCACTTGGTCAGTGAGAGGTCACAGCGGGCAGCAAAAGCTATAGCAATATCCCCCTTTCATCACCGAGACAATCACACTCAGCAAGACATCATATCAAGCTCAACATGTTACACCGAAGGCACAAAACATGTAGGCGAGAATACCACCAGTCAACGAGATATCATGCCGAGCCCTTCCATTCTCCCCGAGCTCACTTCATTTCGGCAAGACCCTGCTTGGTCGGTGAGACCTTTCGCCGAGCTCAAAACACTATGTCGAAGGAAGAATCCATCGGTGTGACTAACAAGGATCGATAAGACATCTCCCCGATGACACCTCTTTTCGTCGAGACCTCACCCTTTCGGCCAGACCTTATGCTGAAGGCATAACCTTTCACCAAGACCTCCATTTGGGACCACCATTCCATGTCTGCAAGACCTTTCATCAAAGCCACCTGGTTTCAGCAAGAGCTCATTTCATTTCGGGGAGACTCTACCCTGTTGGTGAGACATTACAGCGAACTGAAACCTTTCGCCGAGACCCCTCATCAGTCAGCAGAACCTCTCCCCGATGTCAACTCCTTTTGATGAGACGTCAATAGTCGGCCAGACCTTTCATCAAAGCTACCCCCTTTCACTGAAACTTCTATCAGTCGGGAAGACTTCTCCCCGAACCCAAGTTCTTTTGGTGACTCTAACCTTATGCACAATGGTTGGTGAGACTTCAACATGTCGAGGAGACATATAAAATCCAACGACAATTAAAATGTCTAGCCGACTGGTATATTTCAAATGAATAGAACCACTGCTAGTCAGCAAGACATCTGGAGGGTCTCACCGACTTTCCCCTTAGAGGAATTTTATGCCAAACTTGATTGAGGTATGCTTTCCAACTGACTTCCATGAGAAATATCACCAGGTGTATGATTTAATCTTGTAACAAAAATTCCTCCATTAGTCCTCAAAGCATATAAAATTCACTATTGTTCATCATGCCTTCAATTTTAACAAAAAGAAACTCAACCCTGGCTGAGGCAGAACCAGATCAGACAGAACGAAAGACAAACTTAGGAGGAAAACAAAAGAACTCCTAAGACCAAACCAGACAACCAAAGGCGAAAAAAACAAAAGAAAAGGGGGACCCATTTTGTTCTAGAATAAAATGGGGTGCTTATGCAAGGCATAATAGGTATTTTGAAAATGTTTTGAGGCTGTTTTTGGTATTTTCAAGATTTTACAAATGTTTTGATTTTTGATTTTTTGAATGTTTTTGGGGTTTTCTGATATTTTATGAATGTTTTAGTATTTTTCATTTTTGTGTCTCGGGGGCTAATCAAAGATTAGCCTTGCGTACATTTAAGCTCATAGACAAAGTAGTTCAGATGACCAATTTTTTGATTTGTTTTGGGATTTTTTTTTTGAGTTGTTTTTGGATTTTGATATGATTTGGATGTTTTTGGATTTTCAAATTTTTTGGATGTTTTTGGAGTTTTCGATGTTTTGATGTTTTTGGATTTTCGCATGATTTTGATGAGTTGGATATGGATATGATATTACTGCTCTATTTTGGGATTTTGTTGAAAACCAAGCTAGGGTTGATTGATCTGATTGATAAATTGATTATGATAACATTGTTGAGGATACACAGCAACACAAGGATAGTGTTAAGAAACACAAGGATTGGGATGGATATCCCAAGATGATGACGGATTGATTGGATTGATCAGGATTGATGATGATAACATTGTTAAGGATACACAACAATGCAAGGATAGTGTTAAGAAACACAAGGACTAGGATGGATATCCTAAGATGATGAGTGATTGATTGGATTTGATTGATCAGGATTTTGAAGCTTGGTTTTGGAACAAAAGTTGTTCTAGATGAGTTGATGTGACGTTGATGTGAAAATTAGATGCGACTAATATTGATTGTTTGGATTGATGTTTGATTGAAGATAAAACTTGATAAGGAACATCCTCTTGTCAAAATATGCCATGGGCTAGTGATTTGGATCTTTGCTCACAAATGCTTTGACCAATTTGATTTCACATTTTCCAATTTTTAGATCACCACATAAGTTGAAGGATATAGATCAAGATTTATTTCTAAAGCAAGATATAAATATCTCCCCCCAATGTCTAGCAATGTATGGAATGTCATGGGTGGATGCTTGGATGTATGGATGGAAGGATATGGATTATCTTGCGATAAGATAAGGTGTTCGAATAAATAATTCTCATTGGATAATGCTTCATGGCTCAAGTAACATTGGGTAGGATAGGATCAATGAAAATGACCCATGTCAAGATGTCTACCATAAGCAAGTGTAAAGTGTACACCAAACTTTCATCAAGATCAAGATAACTTGGACTATGTATGAAGATGGATGAAAATGGATTGGATAAATGGTTTATGGATGGATGGATTTATTATGGATACAATGAATGGAATGTTGGATTTATTATGGATGGGATGAGATGATTTCACTTGAACTAGCACATGTTGATGCTCAATTCTACACATGATGCCTTTTTTCCGGGTTTTCATCATGGTACCTGCCCAAAGCACCACTGTAGTGGTTTTCACTGCAGGATGATTTTTATCTTTACTCTTTTCATTCCTTTTTTATTTTTTTGGATTTTTGTACTTTTTTATTTTTTATTTTATTTTTTGAAAGATTTTAAGCTCATATTGAACCACATGGTGGTGTTGATGTAGATGCTTCTATCATAATGTAAAATCAATATCCTACTTGAAGAAGTTGTTTTGCTAAGATACATGCACTTGAATACAAATTTTGAGATTCCTAATCTGCTTCATTGCTACCGAAGTTGACTTTGTCTTTGTGTGCACATCGTGATAGAGTTCCTTCTGAATCCTTATGACAAAGGGTTGTTGCCAATACATCGTCAATGTGAGAATCAGATATCATGTGTGGAGGTGTGGATGTAGTGTGTTTAGGGATAGGAGATGGATTGGTTGATAGTTTGGAACCTTTGACTCTCCAAAATTGGGAAGATGAGAAATGATGGGTGGATATGAAAGTGTGCATGTAATTAGGACCAACTACTTGATATTTTTTGTACGTCACTTGAGAAGCCTTCTTTTGCTTTTGTTGACATCTTTGATGGATACTTTTCCCTTTCTTATTTTTCCCCATACTTTATTTGACTAATGGAGTTTGATAGGGATAATCTTTCTTTGTATTCTTTGGTATCCACTTGTATTTGATTTTTCCATTATGCTTCTCTACTTCTTCTTTAATAACATTCCTTGTGCTTTGATTCAAATCTTTCTTTTAACTTTTGTCCCAATTCATGGATGGGGTGATGGGTGGATGAAGATTCATGATGTGGGTAGTTGTAGTATTGGCATCAGTTTCATCATAAGGACTCTTCGTGCTCCCTATGTTGATGTTTTCTTGAGACATAGTTTCCCCCAGTATGGTGGTAGTGGCACCTTCGTTCCTTGATTCTGCTTGTTTTGAGATGTCTTGTTTGATACACATTCTCTAATAGATAACCACTACAGATGATGTTATTTTGATTTGCTACTCTGTTGACTCTGGAATATCATGTTTTGTCTAACCTATTTCTTTGAGTGGATAATGTTGGATATCTTCATACATGATGTCCTTTGTCTAAATTTGGGATATATCTAATCCTGATGTTGAAAACTCAGTTTGACTATAGGAATCAATAACCTGCTCTTTTTGTGTAATAATATTAGGAGTAAAGGAATCTTGTCCTGAATGAAGATTTTCTATGTGTCCATCCACAAAAAGCATCTCATGGGTAGATGGAGGAGAAGGTGCTATGTGGATAAGATCATTATCTATGACATCTTGTATAGATAGGAGAGTGTCCATTAAATCATTATAGTATCTTGAAGATACACATTTTGGATCTTGAATGATTTCATAATTGCTTTTGACATGCTTTGGATCAAGTTCTTAGCATGGACCAGTTTCAAATGATCCTTGGATATCTTTATTAGGAATGGGAAGTGGCTCAATATCCTATTGATCTTTGAGTAGACTTAGATCAAATGTCGAGTTGAGGACTCCTTCAGTATCTATAATCCTGAGGTCAAAGGGGGTCAACATGTCTTGGAAAGGACCACTGCTAGACTTTGGTGAAATATGTTGATCATGCTTTGGAATGAATTCTTGAGATATTTCCTCTAACTCATAAGGCAATGTAGAGAAATTTTCAACATGATCATAGGTCAATGGATTGTGCATTATGTCAGTAGGATCAAACAATCCTAACATTCCTTGAAATAGATCACTAAAAAGTGGCTCTTGATGTATGATGAATTGATCATCAGATGGGGTGGAAACATCTTCAATGTGATTATTAATGGAGAGATATTGAACATTGTTTTCAACAATTGTGGCAGAGAGATTGTCAATGTTTCCAACCATAGGGTCAAATGATGACATTTCTTGAATTGGATCATTGTTGGGTATTGTTGGTGGACTTTGATCATGATTGAAAAGTGACTCTTGATGTATATTAATTTGATTGTTAGATGAGGTGGAAACATATTCAAGGTGTTCATTGATGGATAGATCTTGATCATTGTCCCCAATAGTGATTATCTTTTGACCAATAAGGTCTTGGATGAGATTTTTGAGTAGAATACAATCTGATGTTGTGTGTCCCTTTGTTTTGTGGAAGCCACAAAAGTGTTTCTCGTTATACCTTGGTAGTTTAACTAAGGGCTCTTGATAATCCTCATAAATAGGGAGTTTGATGAGATTTTCTTGCACCAACTATTGCATGATCAATTCAATGGGTCCCCCAAGTGGTGTGTGTTTTTGTTTGTTACCTTGTGATATTTGACCTTGTGGTGATTGATTTTGGAGATGTGGTGATTGATCTTCAAGATGTGGGGGTTGGATTTGTTGATGTGGTTGTTGATCTTGATATCCAACATTTTGAAATTGGATATATTGTTCTTGATGTAGTTGTGGACACAACTTAATGCTTTGATGACATGGTTTAACCAATGGAAGAGTGTATTGATTTTGGAGTGAAGATATCTCTTGGCTCAATAATTCAATTAGTTTGACATGTGAAGCAATTTTCTCTAGTGAAATTTGATCTTGATTTTGATTTTGACTTCCTCGATTTGGGATGATGTTCATATTTGGCATGATAGGTTGAAATTGAACATTATTGCCTTGATTTAGGTAGCTTTGATTTTGCATGGTGTTACCTTGACTTGGATCAATACATGGAGTCGTTATCATCATTTTTGGACTTTGAACAACATTTGTGTGATTCACAAACATATTTATCCCAAAGTTTTCCAAGTTTGGATACAAAATGTTCATGTTTGGTAAAGTGGTACTGGGTACATTCACATTTGGCATTTAGGGATTTGATGGGATGATGTTGTTCGTTTGAAGGCTCATGCATTGGGTGTTTGGTTGATAGATTTGTAGGTTTGGACTTGCATTTAAATCTACCATTGGGAAAGGTGTTCCAAACTTTTGACTAGGAATACTCACATTTGTTGTACCATTGAGGTTTGTAGGAGATAATGATCCCATGTATGGATTGTATAAATGTGAGTTTTGAAAATCAATTGGCATTGTGAGGCTTTGATAATTTGGTTGGTTTAGACCACTTATTATGTATGGATCAAGTTTATATTCCATGTTCTTCTTGTGTTTTGACCTTGTTGCAAAAGTGACCTCTAAGGTTTTTAGGACCAATTATGAGATGAAGGATGAAAGGGGTGAATGATATGGGTGTTTTTCATAGGAACTTTGGATCAATGCTAGACTTTAGGATTTGATTTTGATTGGTTTTGATTGGATAATGAACTTGTAAACCCTAAGATGTTGGATGTGATCTTTAGGATAAACTTGTTCAAAGGTGTGTTGATTTAACTAGAGGTATGAGAAAGGATGCATTCCCATACTCCTAATTAACCAAGGTGATTTTTATTTGGTTTAAGGATGTACCCAACTCTAGATAATGATGTTTCCAAAGATCTAAAGTTGCTTGTGGGATGGAATGATAAATGTTTGAAATGGATGAAGTTTTTGATTTTGATCCTAAATAAACCTAAGAAGGAATTGTTTACAACGCCAAGGTTTTGAAGAACATGCTTTTCCCTTCAAACCAAAAGTTCAATGTTTGCTCAAAAGACCATAAGACAAAAGATACACAAGCAGATGTGTGGGGTTAAATTGAATTCATCTTGATTAGTGAATTGCTTTTACCACAAACACTTTCTTGATTAGATTTTCAAACTAAACGTCCAATGTCCTAACTTCTTTTCATCCCACAAAGTGCTATGTGGAATTCAAGGAAATCAAGGAAATGGTTACCTAATGTTGACCTTGGTAGAAGCAAATTAAGATGTCAACCCAATTACTTAGAAACCTCTAAGGACATAATCCCCAAGGTAAGCAATAGTTCTTGGGTTTTTTCAAAGGTATTTGCTCTAACTAAGGGGTTTGAAAATTTGATTTTCCTGTTGAATGTATGTTTCCCAATGTTTTTGAACAAGCAAGTGTTTTGATACCAAGAAAATGCACAACCCTATGGATATGAAAGACTTTACTTGTTGAGTTCCCACTTGGACAAGTCCAGCTACACCTACTCTTAGTGAATGATTAGATGCTTGACCCCACTAGCTCTCCTCCATGGCACTCACTTATATGGGGCATCCAAGCATCAACACCCATGAAACTCCCATGGCATGATTTTCATTTCTACTAAGAGTCGTAAAAACATGGGATGGCTTCAGAATGACTATTCTTGCACCGACAAGTAGATCAAGGATTTTGGTTTTTCTACAATAAGGGTTTTAATTCAGACTTTCTGTTCATAGGAGTTGACCCATCAAGGAGAGAGACCATTGCTTCCCTTCTCATCAGAGCCAACCACGTGATACTGACATTTATTCCAGTACCCACATTTATATCCCAGCTGAAAATACTCTTGGGTTTAGAGTGTTACCGGTTGAGTCTTTCCCCTAGGTGAGTACTTTTTCCCCAAGTTAGGCCCTCTAAGATAAACAATAGCGAGCAAACATATTCATAGTTTGTTCAAACTTCATTTAGAAATAAAGGGAGAACACATGCAATAGGTTCCACTCACACTCGCAAAGTTTGTTGTTCAATTTTAAACCCAAATTGAAGTGTATGGGAAATTACTTACACAACCTAATGTCACCAAAAGCCTTTTGATTCTCAAGATTTCCGTGAGGTGTGAGAGAAGCGCATACGTATTTTGATGATATTACTTTGTGTAAGTAATTACAAAATAATGAGAACACTTGTTAATTTTAAGTCCACAAAGCAAAAGTGAATTATTTTTAGTGCACAAAAAGAAGTGTGAGATTTGATTGTTCAATTGTTAACCTTAAACAAAATCTAGTAAAATTGCCTAAGTTTCTTTTTAATCCCTTTGTCTTGTTATTTTTAGATCCCAAATTGAAATCTATTGAGTCCTAAAAGCTTGAAGAGATAAAATCCTTAAACTTGGAATTATAATTTCTTCGAAGAGTGTCTAAAGACACTTGATACAATAAAGAAATGATGTCATAAGAAGCTTTGATTTTGTTTCCTCCTCCCATTTTTTGATTTCCTAACCTACAAAAGTGTTCAAAATGTTAGATGAGATCAAGAAACAAAAGGATATGGGGGTTAGATGAACCATTAAGCATAAAAACCCTAAAACTTAGACCAAGTTATAAAGTGATTTGACTTTAGGTGAAAATTTGAAAATTTTAACTCTATGAAAATTGAGAAACACCTACAACATTGGATAGCTTATGAGATTCTACCCCATTTCAAAAAGAAAAACTTTGAAAAAGACCAAAATATGACCAAGATATGGCCATTTTAAGTTTGCATGAAAAAGTAAGAAAGTCAAGCAGTTTTGTTTGTGATGGCAGCTCTATTTGGGTTTGTAGCGGTGCTATATGGTGACATTGGAGTTCCAGCGATGCAGTTTGAATTTTGGAGTGGTGCAGTTTGATTCCAGTGGTGTAGTTTGTAGTTTAGAGCAGTTTTGTATAGCGCTGTTGGACTGTGAGCGGTTTTGTTTGTTGTAAACACCAAAAACATAAAAAACCATAGAATTTTATCAAAAAATGTGATTTGATCTTTTGGTAGGCCCTCCTAGTGCCAAAATGTGAACCATGATTCCCAACTTGCACAAACACAACAAATAATCAATATATTAGATCAAATGCAAGATTAGAATCATGATTCCTTAAGAAATTCATTTGAATGCAAAAGAAGAGGAATGAAATGAAGAACACAAAAAACTTGAAACAAAAATATCAAATCCTATTCTAAAAAAAAGAAAACTATTAATCTCTTGAGGGAGTTGGTGCCAATTTGATGTGAAAATTGGCCCTTTCCCAACTCCAATGATGTGATGAAGATACTTGATGAAGGATGGACGCTTGTAGTGATGACTTCAATGGAGCTTCATGTTGAAAATATGCAAAAAGCCTAACTATGCTTGGAAGTAATTGATGATAAGTTGCTATGGGTTTGAGTATAATAACTTTGCATGAATTGTGGATCATAGAAATGAAGGATGAGCTCTCTATTTATAGAAAGAAAGAATTGAAGATTGAAAGATAGGATGAATGTGGGATAAAAGATAAGCCAATGACATGATGCCACTTGTCAACATGTGAGAGGATGAAGGTTGAGCACATTTTGATCAATGTGCAAGTTTGAAATTTGAATTTGAAGAAGTGACATGTTTAGGGGGGATGAAAGAGGAGAGTTAAATGCCACTTGGCTCAAGGAAAGGACATGTAAGAGATTTTAAATGCTTTGTTGGATGTACATGTCTATTTGGGGGGAGATTTCAAATTTAAAGAATATTCCCACTTGGATGCCTTTTTTGAATGAAAATAGAAGATTTATAAATCAATTAAATTGATTTTCATGTGCAAGTTGCAAAATATAGAGGATTTGAGTGATTAGGATTAGCATTAATCATGATTTGATTAATTTAAATGAAGTTAGTTGATTTGACCATTTTGACTTAGATTTTAGGATTTAAATAACTCAAAATGAGAAGAGAATAATTTAGACTTAGTTAAATAAATATTTTTGATTTATTTAACCAAAGGGGGTGATGTTAGATTAAATTAGATAAATTTTTGATTTATTTAATTTAATTAGATGAATTTTAGAGATTTAATCAAATAATATGGATTATTTAATTAAATAAAGATAGGAAGATGAAATGACCTAGTTAATTACACCGAGACAATGATTAAATCAAGGGATTTATTTAATTAAAAGGGTAATTATGATGACTTTAATCAAATAAGGCTATTCGATTAAATGGTTAGATAGAGGGATAATTTAGGATGAAGCAATGTTAGTAGATCTGGATCGAGTGTGCAATATCAATCTGTATATTTTCTATGTCTACACTAACCATCTCTTCTAAAACAAGGTTATTGGATTTTCCTCCATCAATAATCATATTGCAAAATTTACCGTCAAACTTACATCTTGTGTAAAACAAATTCTTCCTTTGAGTTGGTTATTTCTCCTCATTCAGTGGTGTAGGGGCACCGTGGGTTTCAAGTGCACCCTTGGTTCTATGTAATGCATTTTTGGTTTTTGGTCATGTGAGTGTGGTTTTCATGTAATAAGTTCTTTTTAGACCATTTCATGTCATTGGGATTCCTTGTGAAGTCTTTAGGTGTAAGGTAGTTGAATATTGTAATAGTTGTCAATGTTGCATCAAAGAAGGCATCTTTCCATTTGTGTCATCTTAGGCTGATTAAGAGATTATGTGTCTAATAAGGGTGTAATAGGTAATTTAGGGCCATTTCATTCTATTTTGGAAGGTTGTGGGTCAATTAGGAAAATAATGTAAAAGTTTTCATAGTTACCCAAATGTTGTGAAAGCAACTTTTGCAACTTTTTGTAAAGGGCAGTAAAGTGAGGATTTGTTAAGTCAATAACCAAAATATGGTTAGAGACATTTATAACTTGGTTGGAAAACATTCAAATAATCTTTTATTCTTGAAAGAGAAGTTTAGATGGAGTTTGGATGAATGAAAATTCACTGTTGCACTTTCAATTTTTGTGTTTTCCCTATTCGTTTCAATTTATGTCAAGTTGTATGAAACATGGTGTACGGTTGAAATAATAATTGCATATTATAGAGGAGTGTCTTAGATTTGTTTTGGCTTTGGTTTGATCATATTTCATCAAGGATTGAAGGAGATATTAAATTTTTTCTATAACTTGTGTTGGTTATTTTTTTAAGAACCAAACTGGTCTTCAAAAATAGTTATGGACTTTGTTGTTTCCAATGCTTAGTACTCCAAAGGGATTGGCCAACAAATGAGTAAAAGTTATAATACTTATACTCCTACACTTTGGGATCTGTTATACTTGGGAGGGTGATCCCACAATCTATACTCAGGAATTCACATGACTATAATTAAATACATTGTCAACAACAAATACTTCTCATAAAAATGCCCAACAACATAATACATCAAATAAGTTGGTAGCTCATTTATCAATGTCTTATACTTAGAGCATGAGAAGGAAAAAATCAACACAAAACAACTATAGTGGTATCCATTTGAAATTTTATAAAATAAGAGTGATTAGTTGATGAATCAACTAAGAAACTAAACCACAAATACTTTGCAAAAACTAGTGCCTTTATCCCAAGCACGAAGTCGGTATCAACCTATGTGACTAGATAACAACTAAACAATAGCACATAAAGTCTTGAGAAACACTGCATTAGAACCTTCCCTTACAAAATTCATGATTATTACTACTTACAACTATCCTAGCACCTAATTCTTATAAGTTAATAATCTCACCCAAGCATTTATATTAATTCATTGAACTAATAAGCAGGAATGGAATTAAACATCCATTGGGAAACAATAGAGACAAGCAAAATAATCCTTGATTTCTTCCATTCATAACTCATAAAATGAGCACAAGGAGATACAATAGCCATGAAATTGGTATCACTCTGTATTTTATTTGCTATACTATTATCAAAATTACATACATGATAATAAACTCTAAACTTAAGACAAAACAAAAAACATGCTCTGTATTCCTATTACAATTCACTGTGTTGATTCAATTTTCAACGAACATCTACTTCAGATGGCCTTGAATTATTTCTGATAGAGATGAAAGAGAAAAACAAGCCTCAAGCCAGGAAGCACACATGTTAAAACCTCATTGGACCACTGTAACAAATATTCCCTTTTCAGTTACACTCGAGCCTTCAGGTGGTGAAAATAAACATGAGGTAAAATTAACCCTCACTCATTATAGAAATTATGTCCCACCTTAGAAAGGAATCATTCATTTGTTACAATAGCTTCAAAATATTTCCCACATGCTCAAAAAGTATCCCCCATGGGAAATCCAGTCAACAAAATTACAAAACATGGAAAGTAGATAAAAAGACAAAATTGATTTATCCACATCAACACTTTATGCCACCCATTCTAAGTTGAGGAGAGAACAATATTTGGTAATGTTTTAGCAAAAGCGTAATCTACACTACATTCAAGCTATTCATTTTTTTTCTCGTATCCATTATTCACCTTGTCCATTACCTATCCTCACAAAGATTCATTCGGTGTACTTTTCTAACTAGGAGTTATACTCTTCTTTAGTTGGTCACTTCACATTCAATAAAATTTTCACCTTAGTACTATGCTGAGAGTATCTAGCATCAATTAGGGCCTTGGCCTCTTTAACAAAAATGTCCATCTTTGTTTCAATCTCCACAATTGTATCAATATTTGAATTTAACAAGATGTAGTCGAAAATCAATGCCATCATAAATGTTGCAAGAATTCCTCCCAGATCCTTCTTCTAGGTTTCAAATGGTTGAAACTCACCTTTAGGACTCAATATCCAAGGCATAAGATGTTCCTCCATCTCTTTAAATAACTTTAGCTTACTTTGGAGCTGCACACCTAGCTTTTCATGAAAGGCAGTTATCTCATTAACTGAATTAATAGTTTGCAAGATTTTAGGGATGATATTAGGTGCCTTGGGATCCTCCTTCATTCTAGGTATCATTTCTCTTAAAGCACCCACCCTAGTACTCCAGTTACTCCATTCATTCTTTAAGGCCTCTTGTACCTGTAGATACTTTTTTTTTGCTTCATGAATATTCTTATAGGTAACCCAAACATGATTAGCCTTGTTGACCAACTTGGTCACCCTGTTCTTCAATACATCCTCAAAGATCTTATTTTCCACCTTAATAGTTTCAAGTTTATCCTTCTTGACATCTTCCTTTTCAATACTTAGCTAATCATTCAAATTTTTTATTCTCAAGGCCAAAGTTTCCCTATCCTATGTAGATAAGTCTGAGGGAGAAAAGGATGGTAGGGATAGTGTCCTTACTAACTGACTAGCCTGAACAGTAGCTCTCATCTTATTTATCTCATCCAAAGTCTTATTGTATTCCTTCACTAGAGAATCATACTTATTTTTGAGAAATATGTGCAGTGTCCACACTGAGCATCACAACATGAATAGTTAACTTAGTTGCTTGGACAAGAGTTATAGCTATGGCTCTTTTAACCACTAATGAACTGATAACCTCTTCAATAGGTTTGACAACCTCATGCTTTCTAGTATTAGGTGCCATAGACCAAATTGCAAGAGTGTGCAATTTCAGACTATATCTAGATCCAAACACCTTATCCTCAAACTACTCCTCAAATATTGAAGCCTGAGGGTCTCTTCTTACTGCATCATATGTTATAGCCAAGGCAATAGTGCATCCTGGTAACAACATGATTCCATTATCTGTTGCAATTTTCCTAGCCTCAATGAGAGTAATAGCTACAATTTCCACTTTGATATTTTCTTCCTCTACTTTCTCAGCTTCTTCCTATTGAGAAGGTTCCACCAATCTTCCCAATTATTTGTTGCTTTTGATCCTAGTATATCTTTTGGGTGTATGATATTTATGATTGCTAGAGAAAAACTGTGAATAGGTTCTACACCCAACACTTCTAGGATACAAAACCTTATAACATTGGCAAATGTGAGATAATTGGAATTAGGACAATCTTGATCCCAAATGTGTTTCCACATTTGTACTAGCAAAATATTATTCTCATTATCTCTTAATCTCAGTTTCAACTTCCTTTTCCAACCATAATCACCCTCAAATAAGAGCATATACATTAGCAAAGAATAATGAGGGAAATGCAAATGGAGAGCCTCCTTTAAATTGAGGAAATCCTGATTTATTTGTTTAGCAACATAGTTGGCATAATAAAAACCAGTGTTCTGATTATGACCTTGTATATCCACCACCATTACCAATAAGTCAAGGACTATCCTCGCCTCAAAATTTTGGCCCAACACTTGATTTAGGTAGTAGTAAGTGTTCTTTAAGTAATCCTCAAACTCCTCACAATCAAAAGGCTCAACATCCTTAGGGAGAAATGTCTCCTTGCTCTTTCTATGCCAAACAAGCATTCTATTTATGTATGTAATTTTTTTATTCTCATATTCAACATATAGCTCTACATGCTTAAATTTCACAATATAATTGGGATTTAACCCAAATATCTCCACAATCTTGTCCTTTGTCACTTCAAGGTTCACATCACCATTTTCACTCCTAATTTTTCTATCACTGGGATGATAGTGCCTGGATAGTTCCATCATCAAGTCCACCTCTACAAACACATTCAATACCACCAGCTTTCCAAGGTTTAGCCCCCATAAGTAACACATAGGCTTACTAGAATACTACCTGTTAAAAGCATACCAGAATAGTTGCGACTTGCTCTAAGGCTGGGCCAACTCACCAATTCCAACGACACCATCAATTAACCTAGTGGTCATTGCAACTTGACCCATAGGTATCTTTCCAATTCATGATCCTCCTTCCTTTATATCTCTAGAGGCCTCCTGCATAAACCTTTGCTTTTCCTTTTTTCACTTCTAGACCTAGTAGATGTTGTAGTACTTGGTGTAGGGTTAGATACTACAGGTGGTTTTGGCTTAACCTCAGATGAAACATCCTAAGTTTTAAGCCTTTTAACCCTTTTTTGTTTTCCTCTCAGGTATAATATTATATTCATTGGGCTTTGGTTCACTCATGTTTGTAATGTAGGAGAACTAGGGTTCACAATTTCTTTTAATCAAAAAGACCCTCTCAAGTACAAAAACTCAAAGGACCACTTATAGAACAAAATATTTCTTAATTTGACTTAGTATTTATCACCAAATTGAGGATATTACAAATAGACAAGAAAAATATCTCCCCAATACCCTATCACCTTTCTAGAATAGTGCAATTTAGTATTTTAGTTTGTGTGGTCGATTTTATGCATGTTATATATGTAAAAACAAATGAATCAAACACACCAATAAGACATTATATCAAAAACAAAATATTAAAATAATAGAGATTGCAAACTTAGTATCCTGTTATCGATGTCATCCCATCATCCTCTATCTCTAGTATTTTCATTGATTCCAGTTGGCTCTCAGATTGTATGCTAGGCTCAATGAATAGTATTCCTAGAGAACGAGATTGAATATGAAATGCATGTAATGCTAAGATTAAGATATGATTATTCTAAAACATTATTGCTAAAATGAAATATTATGATGATGCTATGAATAATAAAACTATAATGAGAATGCTATAATTCTATAATGCTAGAATGCAATTGATCTCTAATTCATCTATTGTGTGTTGTAACCATTGCTTGGATTGGCAGTGCTATTTATAGAGTTTTTCAAAAGCTTTTGATTGGCTAATATGATCAACGATTGTGAAAATTCCTGGCAGATTGAACAGTTGAAGATGGATAAGACTGAAGAAAAATAGAAGAAAACAAAAAGCTAGATTTTGTTTTCTTTTTTGTTAAAGAGGTAAGATAAGATAATAAAGATGAATTGTAAAAATCATCTTTTTGTGAGATTATGGAAAGATTTTGAAGAAAATAAATAATGAATTATTAAATTCATTTATACATTTAAGGGTGACACAGAGGTTTTTTTCTTAAAATAGAATATTTACCCCATATTTGAAGAAAATATATGGAAGATATTCAATTAAATAAAGATATTTAATTAAACTTTTTCAGAAATGTTATGTAAAGAAATCAATTAAATAAGATATTTAATTAACTAGAAGAAAGATTTGAAAAGAAATATCTAAATTTAATTAAATCAAAAAGACTTAATTAAATTCAAAAAGTGATAATTAATAAATAAAGTGTATTTATTTAATTAATCAAGTGGACATATGAATGTGAAATAATTAAATAAAAATTGATTTATTTAATCATGATAGAAGAATAAATTGGATGAACAATACAATTAAATTAATTAAATTTAAGCATATGTAGAAGATTTTAGAGAAATTAATTAAATAATAATTATTTAATTAAATGCCAGGATTAATCAAATATGATCAATTTTATGCATCTACATTTTTCCCCTCTTTGAAGTGATGTGTGAAACGCATTGCTTCAAAGAAGATTTTCCCGCTTTCAAAATTTGTTGTGTTTGACTTTGCCCCTAATTTGAGCATGATATGTTTCCGATTGAAAAATGTTGCTGGTATTAATGATTCCCCCTAGGGAGATAAATCACTGATGATGAGATAATTTTTTGAAAAATTTGATGTGATGAAGAGATTTTGATGTTGATGTGAATTCAGTGATTTAGCTCTCGAAAAATGATGTATAAGGATGCCCCAATGTGAAAATAAGGTCAAAGTTAGATAAAAAGATAAAAATAAAATAACATGTCACAAAACTCACCTTTGGTTGACCTTTAAAAGGTAAAAAGGGAGAAAAGGACAAGTCATTTGCACTTTTTGACTTTTAGAATCCTGTTGCTCTGATAGTGACCTGGCGAGATGGAGATTTCGTACCATAGACATAGATTCGAGCAGGCCCATTGATACTAGAGACCAGCTGTATATGGACCACCGGTAAGTAGATCCAACCACTTTTGCATTGAAATTTTCTGTTTGTAATCAATTTTTCATGTGTTTTTTCATGGATTTAAGCGTAAACAGTCCATTTTAGCGCTTTTGATGTTTGTTTTAGCGCATATAGGATGCTTTTTGCATGTTCGCTGTAGAAACTAGTTTAGTGCATTCAATAAAAAGAGTAGCGCTTAGAGGATGCCGTAGGAAAATTAGGGCTTGAGCGCATCTAGGAAAAATATTAGCGCATTTAGGGTTGTCGCGCATCCAGGAATGAAAGTGGCACTTTTGATTAGAGTTTTAGCACTTTTGGGGAAATAGCGCATAGAGGAAATGATTGAGCACTTCTAGGGTAAGGAACGGTGTATTTGAGTTTTAGCGCATAGAGGATACAAAATAGCGCATATGAGTTTTAGCGCATAGAGGCTACATATTAGCGCATCTAGGAAAAAGAGACAGAATGTGTGATTTGATGAAAGTGATGAAAGAATGATGATGTATATTGCTTCCTTGGTCAATAGATAGAGAAATTGTCTTATCATCATGTTGATATGGATAGAAAATATGATAAATAATTGATAACTTTGTTTCCAAAATAGAAATCAAAGAGTAGATAGCTGATAACTTTGTCTCCCCTGTACGGAAAAAAAAAGAGTAGATGATTGATAGGACTTCTAATAAATTTGATTTCTATAGAAAAAAAATAGTAGATGATTGATTGAAAACATATTTGCATTCGTGACTGAAATACAAATAGGATGATGTTTTGATTGTTGATAAATTTGCATTCTTAAAAAAGAAAACAAATAGTAATTGATGATAGAGCATATTGATGTGATATTCAGATAGATAGATTGTGCATTGATTGTATGATATGAATCGCCTAGATAGAACACTCGATATGGGTCACTTGATATGAGTCTAATGAGTATGTGTCACTAATATGGGTCATAGATAGATAGACATGAGTTAGATTGATTTTTCTTGATTGAGATTGAATCATTGATATGATGTTGATTGATTGTCTTTGTGATAACTGAAAATAGGAGGTTTTCAAAAACCTCCAGATTAGGGAGTGTCAGTCAGTGGGGTGGGATAGGATACTCGAGCTGACACTAGATGATATAGCATTGATAGGGGCATGCAAATTGAGATCATTGTTGTCCATGCCTCCGATTCAAGTCAACAAGGGACTATTGACCGCACTGGCAGAGAGGTGGCATTCGGAGCACAACACCTTTCATTTTATGATGGGTGAGGTGACTGTGACTCCTAATGATGTGTACAAGATATTGGGTATTCCAGTGGTAGGTGCCCTTGTGTTCTATGATCACAAGGAGCTAGGTGGTATAGATGCTCTAAGGAGAGTATATGGTGATGTGTAGATAGCAGGGTACTAGGTGCCATGGGCTGACTTTAAGGGGTATCCAGCCTTGCCTACAGTTTTAGGTGCATTCATTGGAGGTCTTCTTTGTCCGGATCGCCGATCAAAGGGACTATCAGTGGGATGGGGGAGGATCCTTGAGCAGATGCTAGTACAGCCATAGAGATATGCCTGGGGGAGTTGCATGTTGGCGCATTTGTATCATGACCTTCATTAGGTGGTTTACAAAGGTGCATCGAGTATATCATGTGAGGTGACATTGCTCCAAATCTGGGCATGGGAGCATATTGCTGTGACGAGACCAGTCTGTCCTAAAGTGAGGCCACCAGGCCGACCATATGTGTATGTGTATGCCATGTTCCTTGTCCTGCCTAAGCTAGGAAAGTTGGATTACTAGAGACGATGTCTTGATGATATGGATGCTGTGATATGGTAGCCATACCTAGATTGTGAGTCATGGGATACAAATCATTTAGACATGTCATTCATATGTATGCCTCAGTTTTTGATAGGGAGGACCCCATTCATCCTTGAGAGGTTCTTGGCATTGCGGGTACAATGACAGTTCGGATTTACATAGGGTATGTCTCAGGGTGTTCCTCACTATGCACAGAGCAAGGATGAGGTGGGATGGGGACTTGACATTTCATATCAGATAGCCTATATAGAGTATGTTGCTTTAGCGCTCGAAGCATGGGATGATAAGGGGGATATTGTTGATGCTAGGATGTTTGAGGAGTACTCTATGTATTATCATACACATCCATTTCCACGGTTGACATGTCTTGATGAGCCAACACCCATTTTGGTGGTACCACAACCAGGTGTAGGGAGACAAGAGGATGTGGCAGGTGGGGAGTAGGCAGTAGTTGGGGGAGAGGATGAGGAGAATGGAGAGGAGGATGGGAGCTCAGATGGGGATGATGGGGATGACGATGGAGATGAGGGGCAAGTGCTAGTGAGACTGAGGCCAGACATTTTGTGCAGTGTTCAGATCATGCAAAGGCTGAGGATTGGGATTGGGTGGCGGACAGTGATTAGGGTTGCCTCCACCTCTCAACAAGGACATATAGATACTTTGTAGGCCCATGTGTAGATACTGCAGGGACAACAGGTGTAGTTGCATAGCCATTTGGTTTAGGCACAGGGTTTGGTCACACAGCTATAGGCATAGTTGGCACAGCCCCAGGCATAGGCAAAGAGTATGGCATAGGCACAGGCACAACCTCCTACCCCAAATCCACAGGTAGCCCAGTTGATTATAGAGAGGGATTCATTTAGACAAAGGGTAGTGGAGGCAAAGGGTGTTGCACAGAGACTCATGGGCACTGTGGAGAGTGCATCATTGCGAGAGGCCATTGAAGAGGGCTTCAAGATGGCTAGAGAGGGGGAGTATTGTCGAGTCTGATATGAGGAGTTATGTCCTCCTGAGCGCAGAGAGCCTTTCCCATGGTCCCACAGTAGGACCAGGAGCAGTACACAGACAGACACACAGAGTTTGGGGGTTATCGGGCCTCGATGGGATCCAGATGTAGGGACTACTGGTAGGCCACCATCCATGAGACCAACTCCATCAGGGGGGTCCACCAGCCAGCCTTGAGCCATTGATGCATGATTGATTTGATGTATCTCATATTCGTGGAGCATGTATATTGATTTTTGATCATATCTCATGTATCTTTCTAGACTTTTTTAGTGTCATTGGACTTTTGGACATTTGTATGTATTTTTGATGAGCGATGATATGTAGTGGAGATGAGTTTTGATGATGTACTAGATATGATGATATGAGATGGATATGCATTTACTTCCTTGTTTATGTGATATGGACTTTGATATATAGTTTTGATGATTTACTAACTAACATGATTTGCAGGATGATGTGATATGATAATGATATGATGATGTGCAATATGATGTGTACTGATGATCTCATGTAGGTGGATGATGATGGTAAAAATGCAACGTGTTGAGATGATATGATATATGATATGAATTGTTATGAAAACATATGGTTTGCAAATGATGTGAAAATGTAATATATGAAATTTGTGTTTTTTTGAATTTTTCAAATGCTATAAATGATGTAATGTGTTTATGAAATGCATGATGAATATGTAATATGTTTAAGAAATGATATGAATCAAAAGTTGTATATATGAGAAATGATAAAAAGATGTAAATGATAAATGGTATGAAAGAATTAATAATGATGAAATGTATGATATGAAATGTAATGAATATGAAAAATATTGATGAGCTGATACAATGAAATGGGATGGAATGATAAAATGAAATGAAATGTAATGATAGGAAATGAAATGTAATGATATAAAATGAAATGTAATGATATGAAATGAGATATAATGATATGAAATGAAATGTAATGCAATGAGAGGTAATGATATGAGATGAAATGTAATGATATGAAATGATGATGTAATGATATGAAATGAAATGTAATGATATGAAATGATGAAATGAAATGAAATGAGATGTAATGATATGAAATGAAATGTAATGATATGAAATGATGAGATGAAATGAAATGAGATGTAATGGTATGAAATGAAATGTAATGATATGAAATGAAATGAGATGTAATGATATGAAATGAAATGTAATGATATGAAATGATGAGACGAAATGAAATGAGATGTAATGATATGAAATGAAATGTAATGATATGAAATGATGAGATGAAATGAAATGAGATATAATGATATGAAATGAAATTTAATGATATGAAATGATGAAATGAAATGAAATAAGATGTAAAAATGCAAGGAAATGTAATGGTAAAATAAATTACGAGATGAAATGAGATGATAAAATGATATGATCTGATGAGATGATAAATGATAAATGATAATCATATGAATAATAAAAATGATAATGATGAGAACATTACATGATGAATATGAAAAAAAATATGATTAAATAATGATATGATATAAAATGTAATGAGATGGAAAATAGAAAACAACGATGTAAAATGAAAATGATCAATGATATGCAACAAATTGATATGAAATATGAAATAATAATAAGGACCTAAATGATAAATGCTAAACTATATGATATGCACAAGTCCTAGAAGAAATATAATGAAATGAAAATAAAACAAATGTCTAAATGTCCTCCACAAATAGTCTAAAGAGACATGACAACCGTTGATTTATCGCTCATCTTTGTTTAAAACTCTAATGCGAATCCATTATGCAAATATATACATTGATCTAAATGAAATGCAACTAAATAAAACCAACTGTTTGTTGAGCCTTTTGTTAGCTTTCTCAAATCATCATAGAGCATTTGAAAATGTTGGAAGTATGTACAAGCATTAGAGGGGAAATTAGCACCAATGATGACCTGAGTACAACTTTCATGATTTTTGATATAGCAAACGAACACAAGAATCGAGGTATAATTGAATCGAGATGACTTGAGCATTTATTGCATAAACAAACAAAGACAAACCACTTTTTTGATGCAAATGTGGAACTGTCATTGATGATATGCTTTGGAAATCATGTTTCACAACATATTTGCATCAAATCGATAGTTAACCTCAAGACAATAGAAAAAGAAAAATCATCCTACTTCCTTGCCACTCTAGTTCAATGCATCATGGAGTGTGCTCCAAAGAGATGATATTGAAAATTTAAACAACCATTGTTCAAAATGTAAAACTGATATTCCAATCATTATTCAGATTTTAGATCATCCGGATATGAGTCATGATATGTTATTTTTTTGAAAAACCATTGTGATATGGATCAATGATTGGATAGTTGTTCATAAGATTTGATTGTTTGTTCACCTGGTTGGATTTGATGTTATTGTCTAGCTGTTGGGGTAAAACCTGAAAGTTGATTGCCCCTGAGTATGTCAACATTTTCCCCCAGCATTTGACACAACCTACTGAAATGGATATGTACAATAATCAAGCCATGGTAAGACGTTACCGCTTTAGGAAAATGATGGCAACATGATGTGGGTACGACCCTAAGATGATGGGAAAATGCATGAAATGAAGGCTAAGAAGCCAAGTGCAAAACATGAACTAATAGATGGAGAGCTACAAATAGCTTTTGTTTGCCAAATTTTCACTATTTGTTTTTATTGCATTTTTCTGATTGATTTTGATTTTGATTTTGATTTTTTTTTTGGCGTTACCTAGATGCCTGTTTGCCAGGTTTTCACCAGGGTAACCATTTTTTCAGGACGTTTTTTGCTATTTTTATATTTCTTCAGGACTTTTTCTGATGTTTTTGTATTTCTTCAGGACTTTTTTTAATGTTTTTGTATTTCTTCAGGACTTTTTATGATGTTTTTGTATTTCTTCAGTACTTTTATGGATGATGATGACTGCTTCATACATAATACTTTTTCAGGTGCATGTTGTTGATGGGTTCATCAAACAGGTCCCCTTTTGGCATTGACAGCTTGTATGCTCCTAAACCATATACTACAATGACCACGTAAGGACCCAGCCAATTTGGTTTGAACTTTCCTTTCTTCTCTCTATCTTGCTAATTGTGTGGGTTCTCTTTTAGAACAAGATCACCAACTTGAAAATTACATGGTTTGACTATGTGATTATAGCTGTGAGACATCATTTGTTGATAGGCTTTCAAATGATTAGCTGCTCGTTGTCTCTTTTCATCAAGAAGTTCTAGTTCTTGCAATCGGGAAACTCTGTATTCATCATTCGTTATGAGACCTTTCAATGATACTCTTAGTGATGGGATTTCAACTTCTAGTGGCAAAATGGCTTCTACTCCATAGACAAGAGCAAATTGTGTTGCTCCTGTTGGCGTTTGGATACTAGTTCGGTAGGCCCATAATGCAAGATTAAGTTGAATGTGCTAATCTTTCCCTTCATCATTCACAGTCTTCTTCAAAATTTTCAATATTGTTTTATTTAAGGCCTCTGCTTGGCCATTCCCTTGTGGATAATAAGGTGTTGAGTATCTGTGTTGAATATGGAATCTCTCACAAAGTTTGTCAACATCCTAATTCTTGAATGGTCGTCTATTATCTGTGATGATGGAGTTGGGAATGCCATACCGACAAATGAGATAGTTGAGTATAAATGATGAGATTTGTTTTCCAGTGACCTTAGTGAGAGGTACTGCCTCAATCCACTTGGTAAAATACTTTGTCATTGTGATGATGAACTTGTGCCCATTCGAGGACAAAGGATGAATCTTGCCAACTAAATCCAACCCCCATTGAGAGAATGGCCAGGTTGGTACAAATGGTTGTAGTTCCTATGTTGGTGCATGAATGATATTTCCATGTATCTGAAATTTAGAGCACTTTGTTACAAAAGTGAATGATTCCCTCTCCATTGTAGGCCAGTAGTAACCCATTCTAATAAATTTCTTGGATAAGGTTAGTCCACTTGAATGAGTACCACAAATTCCACCATGAACTTCTTGTAAAGCCTTATCAGATTCGTCACAGTCAATACATCAAAGTAAAGTACCATCAAGATCGCGGCGATAGAGAGTGTCAGCAATAAGGGTATAGAGAGAAGATTGGCGAATAAAGTTGTGCTTTTGGTTATGCGATAAGTCAAGTAGTAAGATGTCATCTTTTAGATAGGCATAAATCTTTCCATACCAAGGTGAATTAGATCCTACTAAGTGGAAAATGATTTGGCTTTCAGGTGTGTCATAGGCAAGTGTAAATGATTGTTCCACCAAAAATTCGTAGCGATCCTGAGTTTCTGGGAGTTGTAACAATGAAGCGATTGTGGCCATAGCATCAGCTGCCTTGTTATCAAGCCTTGGAATTTGTATGAACTTGATGTCTACAATGTATTTCTTGAAATCATCAACCATTTTCTTGTATGGTAACAATTTGTCATCTTTGGTCTGATAGTCATCATTGATCTGGTTAATGACTAACTGTGAGTCACCGTAGACTTGTAATTCTATGATTCTCCATTCCAATGCTATTTTGAGTCTAGTGATTAAAGCTTCATAATTGGCTATGTTATTAGTGTATGGAAACATTAGCCGATATGACCGAGGAATGGTATTTCCTTGAGGGGTGACAAAGAGTATGCCTGCCCCTAATCCATGTTGAGTAAATGAGCCATCAAAATATAATGACCAAGGTCGCTTTGATTTTGTCGTGAAGACATCAGCATCTGGAAATTGAATGTGCATGGGATGCTCTGCTTGTAGGGGTGCTTTAGCTAATTGGTTAGCAATAACTTGTCCTTTGATTGCTTTGTGATCAATATAATGGATATCGAACTCGCTTAAGATCATGACCCATTTTTCTAATCTTCCTATTAATGTGGCATTGCTTAATAGATATTTGAGTGGATCAATCTTTGCAGCAAGATTGATTGTATGAGTTAACATGTAGTGTGAAAACTTTTGCAAGGAAAAGACCACTGCTAGGCAAGCCTTCTCGATGAAAGTGTAGTTGAGTTCATGACCTGTTAATGTTCGGTTGATATAATAGATTGCATGTTCTCTTCCTGTAGAGTCTTCTTGTGCTAACAACACCCCCAAAGATATCTTTGTGGTAGCAATGTATAAGATGAGTGGTTTGTCTAGATTTGGTGGTACCAAAACTGGAAGGTTCATTAGATACTACTTGATTTGTTGAAAGGCCATTTCACACTTATCATCCCATTTGAAAGGGACATTCTTGTGTAGTAGATGTGTGAAAGGTAGGAATTTATTTGCTAGTTGTGCAATGAACCTTTGTATAGATTGGAGTCATCCCTGTAGTGACCTTAACTGGCTGATATTCCTTGGTGGTGGCATTTCCATGATTGCTTGTACTTTGGCAGGATCTACTTCAATTCCTTTTAATGAAACTATATATCCCAAGAGTTTTCTAGATGTGACTCCAAAAACACATTTCTTAGGGTTGAGGGGAACTTTGAATTTTTCCAACCTTGCAAATATTTTGGATAATATCTCAAGATGTCCTTCTCTTGTGTATGATTTTTCCAATATGTTGTCAACATAATCTTCCATGAATGTGTGCATCATGTCATGAAAAAATGTAGTCATAGCTCTTTGATATGTAGCCCCAACATTCTTTAAACCGAATGGCATGACGTTCCAATAGTAAGTCCCCCATGGACATGTGAATTTTTTTTTGTCCTAGTCTTCAGGTGCAATCTTGATTTGGTTATAACCAGAAAAACCATCCATTAGTGAATACATGGAATGGCTAGCTGTCAAATCCACTATGGTATCAATGCTTGGAAGAGGGAAGTCATCCTTAGGACATGCCTTATTAATATCTCTAAATTTTTTGCATACTCTAACACTTTTGTCAGGCTTGGATACAAGAACTATGTTGGAGATCCATTCTGCATAGTCAATTGATCTTATAAATCCCACATCAAGGATTTTCTTAAGTTCTTCTTTAACTAGTAGTGCCACATGAGGATGCATCTTTCTAAGTTTTTGTTTCATAGGTTTTACTCCTGGTTTAATGGAAAAGTGATGCATTATAAGATTAGGATCAAGACCTAGCATGTTTGCATAAGACCAAGCAAAGTTGACTTGATTTGTTCTGAGAAATTCCATGAACTCGGGTACTTCTTTATCTGTCATTGATGCAGCTAACTGTAGAATCCTCAGTTTCTCTGTAGTTTCAAGATTAACTACTTTTGTAGGCTCAATCAAGATAGGCGATCGCTCATGATAGTGCTCTGGGAGAGTGTCAAGCATCCCATCATTTGGTGCCTTAAAAAGGTTTTCACCATCTAATACGCTCTTTGTTTTATCTTTTGCTTGATCTAATACTACCAGATTCTGGTTTTCACCATTAGATCTTTCTTTTCTTTTTTTTTTTGCAGCTAGGAAACTTGACACTCTCCTGACTAAGGATCTCATGCCAGAAATCACCAGTGGAACAATCATTTACATCATCTGTAGAAAGGAAGTTTACGATAGATTCGTCAGTTGGAAACATAGGTATATCAAGAGGTTTAGATAGATCCCAATCAATGAGATCGAGATGTATTAGTGGTAGCAGGTCATTAGGTTGCATGAAATCAGCTATGGTTATGGTCATAACGGAGGTGTCTATAGGATCTGAGGTATGATGTAGATCAATGATGGTACTTTCCTCATGATAGTCTTGTTCGATTAAATTTGACTCGGTATCACTAGAATTATAGTTGCGCTGTAGTTCAAATTCGTGTGGTTGGGTCTCTAAACCTTCTCCTTTGATTAGAGTAGGTGTATACTTGTGTATCATGTCAACCTATTTGTCCCTCCAGAATTCATCATTATGGATGGTATCCCATTCATATTCTCTAGAGTCTGTGTCAGAGTTATTATCGATGAAATTCTAAATTACTGTCAAGCATGCTTCCCTTGGATCAGAACTTTCTTGCAATGTGAATACAGTATCATTCAATTGTTTGGATGTTGTTTCTTTTGAGCTAGTATCATAGCCTAGTCCTGTTTTATCTTTTGTGACCAGCCCTGGAGGGTCAATAGGCTCAACTACCCCTTATTTTCTCTTTTTGATAGGACCATTACCACCATAGCCCATCTTTTGCATGATCAAATATCCCTTACCATATTTATCAGTTGGTAACTTGACATTGAGAACTGTTTCATCTTCATCTTTATAGAGCCAACTTAGAATATCTCTATCCTCCAGATCATCCATGCAGAATTTTTCTTTGATAAAGTGTCCATTAAACTTTGTATTTGGCCCTGTTGGTGGTTGCATTGATGTTGATGCTATAGATATCTGTTGTTTCATGATAGAAGGTTGTCCATGTGACTGAGGTGACGTAGGAAGATTAGCCAGACAGAGAGAATATTCTCCTACTCCATTGTCCTTGAACCATAGTTGCTTGTCAAAGGTTTTGGTTAGCTGATTGATTTGTGTATTAACTTTTGGAGTACTAGCAGGCACTTCTCGATTGTTGGGAACCAAAGTGTCTTGACTAGCTTTGATGTTGGCACAAGTTTGACTATGAGAATTATTAGCTAAAACTGTGATCTCTTGTCCGTCATAAGGAAAATTAAGACATTGATGATATGTGGATGGAACAACTTGCATTCCGTGGATCCAAGGATGACCCAATAAGATGTTGTAGGCGAGATCACGGTCTAACACTTGACAGAAAGTATTTTTGATAACCGACCCCACTATGATCGGTAACATGATTAAACCCTTGGATGCTCTTTCCTCATCATCATAGGCTTTAATA
The DNA here is from genome assembly GCA_007258455.2 of Sequoia sempervirens. NCBI lineage: Eukaryota > Viridiplantae > Streptophyta > Pinopsida > Cupressales > Cupressaceae > Sequoia > Sequoia sempervirens. The sequence goes on from VDFB02271358.1 coordinate 160,597,643, forward strand.
GTAATTTTTCTTCTAGGATCAATGGAATCCTCAAAAAAATCCTAAAGCTTGAATTAATTCCATGGTACATATGTTCAAACCAGCACCTCCATCTATTAGTATACGTCTGACATTAAACTTGTGGACCATGACTTCTAAGTATAATGATGAATTATGAGGATGATTCATGGAAACATCATCTTTTTCAGAAAATGAAAGGCATGTGGGTGAGGACAAATGTCCCACCATGGCTTGAAATTGATCCACATACAAATCATTAGATACAGTTGTTTCAATGAGGGCTTTGTCTAGAATTTCCTTATGTGTTGGGGAAATCTTCAAAAGTTCCAAAATAGAGATTTGAGCATAAGTTTTTCTAAGTTGATTGATTAAATCATATTGATGTTGAGGCAGGGGCATAATGGATTTTGAAGGAACACCTTTTAGGACAACTTTAGCTTGTGCCCTTGTTGTTACGTTAACTTCTCCATATTTCATTTTCTCTTTGACTTTTATGACATTAACCCTCTTGTCATTGGTGTAGATATGATTGATTATATGCTCATCGATATGATTCACATTCTTTTCAGAAGACTCACCCTTTTGATAGTTGGGAAAAGGATTTTGAAATGCTTGGTGGTCTTCGTTTGATTATTGGTTCCCTTCTATTGTGACCATGTCTTTGTCGATTAAATATTGAATAACATTCTTTAAGGCTTGGCAATTATTTGTACAACGGCCTTTACACCTATGATATTCACAATAGTATGCATCATTCCATGATGGCAGCTTCACACTGGGTTTGAAATTATGTTGAGGTGGTAGGGTAATAACGTTCTTTGCCATCAAGTCTTTAAGGGTGGATTTCAGAGATTGTCCCAACAGAGTAAAAGTTCTTCTGTTGGAAAAAAATGAAGATCGTTGTGGATTCGTGTTTGATGTATTTCGTAAGGAGTTGTCATTGTTGTTTCCATGATACCCTTGATTGTTGGTATTACTTTGATTTGGAATGAAAGTTGGATTTTGGTTATTCCTCAGATGAGGAGGAGGATTGTTCCCTTGATTTGTAACCGAGTTGAGATTGTTGTAGTTGTTGTTGCAAGGAACACTAAGAACAATTGGCTTAGCTGAGACATAATGTGCATCCACAACACCATCATTCACCACATTTTTTTTGTGATTCCAAAACTTAGATTTGTCATTGTGGTGATTTGAGGAGCTAGGATTGTCTCTATCAAGTTTTATTATCCCCCTCTGGACCAGTGCACTTTCAATTATGATTGCATTTTCAATCATTTTCTAAAAAGAGGGAGGACAATGAAGATTTAGACGGTAACTCATCTCTTGTTGTTTATAAATGTAGTGATCTTTTCCTTTTCAGGAACATGATGTGGATATCTAGCAAACAATCTTCTCCATCTCTGAAGAAATGTGATGAATGGTTCACCAAGTTTTTTTTAGCCTTGCATACATCAATCATTGTTATTTGGTGTTGTATGCTATAGGAATATTGTGAGATGAACTCATTAATCAATTCCTCAAATTTTTTGATAGGAGGTCTAATTTTTTATAACCATTCCATAGATTGGCCTCCAAGACTTCGTGGAAAAAAATGCATTAAGTATGTATCCTCATGAGCGAATTCTAAAGTCATGTTTCAGAAGTCTCTAATATGGTCAATGGGGTCTGATTTCCCGTTATAATGATCAAACTTTAGAATTTCACAATGCTTAGGAAACGAGATCATGTTGAGACATCGATCAAAAGGATATGGACAGATATTATCAAGAGCATATGTCTTTTTTGTGGCTCCCCTTGTAGATATTTATTTTTCCCTTCTCATGTTTTAACATGTTGAGTCAAGGCACTAAGATCAGATAATGGTGTTTCATCAGGATTACTCTTTATGTTCTCAGTATTAAAATCATGAGGCAATTTAGCCCCTTTGTCAGCCAGATATAGGAAATATTTTTGTTTGTCACGTGCCAAGATCTTTTCTATTACTTTGAGAAATTTAGGATCTTGTTCAACTTCTCTAAGGTGATGCTCTTCTTCTTGTTCATCATCACTATCCTCAAGGGTTTTTCTTAGATCATTGTCAGAAGTAAACGGATCCTTTGCTCCTTCGAACATGTCTTCAAAAAGAGGAGTTCGACTCACACTATAAAGGGGATCACTATTTTCACCTTCCTTTTGAGTTGTTGAGGTATGATCTTCTTGTTGAATATCTTCCTTCAGTTTATTGTATTGTGATCGTGTAGAAACAGGCATATGATTTCAAGATGTTCTCCTAAACTTAGATCATAGTTTGATGAGTGCAATCAATGATGATGTTTTAATCTGATAAGATGAAAATCTTATGATATGGTCAAAACTATGTTTCCTAATTCGTGGTTGTGGCTTCCAATGATAAAGGATGTTAGAATCCTATTGGGAGAAGTTGAACTGAGAATTTAGAAGTTTGTGATGAAAGGTGTACTTGTAGGATTTGATCCTTGTTTTCGAAGAATGATCAATATATCAAATAGCCTATTTCAACTCACTAAAGTATTTTACTAGGATGTGTCGAATATTCGATCGAAGGTTGGTATATAGCTAAAATCAAGAGCCTGATTGTGATTTCGTCATTGTGAGAGGGATCTTCTTTGAAAATAGGCTCGTGAATCTAGAGGGTCTACATCATATCCATTAGTAAATCCCCTGACAAAATCTTGGTATCTATGGAGAAATTTGCGATAATGGAGCAAGACATTTCAACTCTTGTATAAAAACTTCCTTCGTTGTAGGGTTTTCTTGTAACTTAGAGGTTTCTTGGGTTTCCTGATCCTATTGGAAATTGACTTCATGAAAAACTTGGTAGATTTCCACTCCCTAAGCATGAGAGAAAATGTTGATACGTTACTAGACCGAGAATGCTATAAACTTAGATCTGTCAAAAACAATGATTCAGGAAAAATGTCAGATGCACTTTTCTATTGCCTATATGTGCTTCATAAACAGGGATATGCACCAAAGAAATGGTCAAATGCACTTCAATATGTCCTAGATGCGCTACTCTGTATCCTATATGCGTTGTAGGAAAAATGTTGACAGTGATAATTTTTTTTTGTTTTTAGAGTAGCCAGCGTATGCGCCAAAAGACTCAATGTGCTAAAATATACCCTAAAAGCATTGAATTAATCAGTGAATGCACTAGAACAGACCTTATATGTGCTAGAATATGCCCTATATGTGCTAAAATAGTTTTTCCAAGGTAACTTTTTGAACAGTTTGTGAGCAATTTCAACTAAAATTTGACATGTTCATTTTCAGATGATCTTTTATCTAAATTTGTGTGATTGAAAACACAACAAACACTCTAAAAATAGTTGTTTTTAAGTCCTATACTAAACATCAAGTGTATACTTTATAAAAAAAATTCAAAAAATGTTTTCATAGGTTTTACACATGACAGACAGTTCAAGCAGACTCACACTTAGTACTCAGGTAGGTCATCATAATAATCAACAACTCACACAACTGTGTCACCCCCGAAGGGGCACTTGAATTTTTGTGTTTTCTAGGTGTGTACTCAGAGATACTAGATCCCCTGAGCAAATGGTCCTTGGCAGTTATATGGTGAGTATCTTGGGGGCAAATTCTTCCCTCCCCTTGCACTGTGATTATTATGATGTTCAGAAACTGACTTCGGCTGGATACTACACTAGGTTCATAGTAAGGGTTCCCTTTGGTGTGGCAATAATAAACTCCCTTAGGAGACCTCCCAACCTTTAGAACAAAGGCTTTGAGGATGGTTATCTTGCACACTACCAGCAAAAGAGGATTTCCCCTAATTTGCTTTAAATTTTATAGTGGGGCGGAATAGCCTGGCTTTGGCTTGAACCCACTTGAGTCATTCCTCTTGGGTGAGTACTTTTTCCCACAAGAGCAAGCCCTCTACAAGATGTAATAAAGCATAGACCTATTTCCACAACCACAGTAGACACTATTCTTTTTAAAACCCAAATCACAATGATCTAAACTATGTGAAGATGTTGCTTCACAAAAAGCATGGGATTCATTTTAACCACAAAATCAACATGTGGTGACTATCCTAGATTGCTTCATTTTAAATCCATGTATATCCTAGGGTTGCTCCTTTTTAAAACCAATTGTGACTATCCTAGATTGGTTCTTTTTAAGCCAAAAAAAGGTTCTATTTGCGGAAGGCGTCAGACTCAAAAACCTGTTAGTTACATCCTGTATGTGCTAAAAGATCACCTGTATGCGCAACAATAACAAGTTAATGCACCAAAATAGATCCTAAATGCGCTACAGAAAGTCCCAAATGTGCTACAAAACTCCTAAATGCGCTAAAATAGAATGCAACTAAATTTTATTTTTTTTGTTTTTAGAAATTTTTAACAAACTAAGTCGGGTATATGCATCATTTTGTCCCATAAATGCGCTGAAACAGTTCTTGGATGCCCTGCAACAGTTTCTGGATGTGCCGAAGTACCTGCAAAAGCATTGAAATAAACTACGGATGTGCTTTAGAAAGTTGCGTATGCGCTTCAAAAATTCTCAAATGCGCTAAAACGGAAAATTTTACCGAAAATACAAATTCTAGAACACGAAATCCTATCAGAAAACCTGCAGATAAATATTCAAAACAGGGCAATGCCCCACAGTGGGCACCAGAAATGTGTGGTCAATTTTATGCGTGTTATATATGTAAAAAGAAATGATTCAAACACACCAATAAGACATTATATGAAAAATAGAATATTAAAATAATAGAGATTGCAAACTCAGTATCCTATTATCGATGTCATCCTATCGTCCTCTATCTCTAGTATTTTCATTGATTCCAGTTGGCTTTTAGATTGTATGCTAGGCTCAATGAATAGTCTTCCTAGAGAATGAGATTGAATATGAAATGCATGTAATGCTAAGCTTAAGATATGATTATTCTAAAACATGATTGCTAAAATGAAATATTATGATGATGCTATGAATAATAAAACTATAATGAGAATGCTATAATGCTATAATGCTAGAATGCAATTAATCTCTAATTCATCTGTTGTGTGTTGTAACCATTGCTTGGATTGGCAGTGCTATTTATAGAGTTTTTCAAAAGCTTTTGATTGGCTGATATGATCAATGATTGTGAAAATTCCTGGCAGATCAAATAGTTGAAGATGGATAAGAATGAAGAAAAACAGAAGAAAATAGAAATCGAGATTTTGTTTTCTTTTCTGTAAAAGAGGTACAATAAGATAATAAAGATGAATTGTAAAAATCATCTTTTTGTGAGATTATGGAAAGATTTTGAAGAAGATAAATAATGAATTATTAAATTCATTTATTCATTTAAGGGTGACACAGAGGTTTTTTTCTTAAAATAGAATATTTACCCCAGATTTGAAGAATAATGGAAGATTTCATAATTAAATAGAATATTTAATTATGATTTTGAAAAGATATGGAAGATATTCAATTAAATAAAGATATTTAATTAAACTTTTTTCAGAAATGGTATGTAAATGAAATTAATTAAATAAGATATTTAATTAACTAGAAGAAAGATTTGAAAAGAAAATATCTAAATTTAATTAAATCAAAAATACTTAATTAAATTCAAAAAGTGATAATTAATAAATAAAGTGTATTTATTTAATTAATCAAGTGGACATATGAATGTGAAATAATTAAAAAAAATCGATTTATTTAATCATGATAGAAGAATAAATTGGATGAACAATATAATTAAATTAATTAAATTTAATCATATGTAGAAGACTTTACATAAATTAATTAAATAATAATTATTTAATTAAATGCCAGGATTAATCAGATATGATCAATTTTATGCATCTACACAGTTAGGAGGAGATACACAGTTTTCTTACTCGAGTGAGAGATTTACACATTTGTTGCTAAAATACTTCGTTGGAGCCTTCTACACAATTTCTTCAACTCCTAGCATTCCTCTCCACTTCCAAGAAACTTAAAATGCACAACAAATCAGGTATCTACCTTCTTTATGGCCGATAAATGGGCATGCTACCATTAATGTTTTATAGTAAGTTCGCGTGAGCGAATTGACATTTAGCCATTCATGTTCAAACTTGGGTTGTTGATCACTCTGTTTTAAAACCATATCGATGATTCTCAATTTTCCTTGCTACTTTCTTATGTTCTTTATATGATGTCCTCAGGATACTAACACGTTGCCTTTTCCTTCAATATCCGTTGCTTATCATTGACACATTCCACCCTTTACTAGTTCTATCAGTGATGCAAGCATCCGCACGATGAATTATTAGCCTTTTGATCTATGGCCCATCCTTGGTCAAGTTCATTTTCCCATAGCACATCGTTGATTCATATTTCAAACTTTAGATCTGATCAGCGATAGGAGATATGGAAAAGAGGCTAGATTAAGACATGTGCACTTGCATGAGAATCAATGATACAAAAGACATTACACATAATATCTATTCAAATGAGCAAAAGAAACTTGAACAAATAACTCCATCGCTCATTGTTGTTCTAAAACTTAAGCTTTGGAATGTATCCACAATGAGCAATAAAAGAGAATAGAAAAGCATCAAGGCCATCACTAATTGCTAATTCTACTCATATATTTTGCAAGAAATTAGCGATGAGAGATCCTAGCGATTTGCATTGCATATCGCCAATACAAAACTTGACATTCAAAACTAATTCGTGATTTGTGAAACACATGAGATACCACATATCACTCATCACTTTTTGAAAAATTACCGTTGCAAAACCATCCACGATGAGTGATGAAAGAAAAACAAATGATCAAAGGCCATCGCTAATCACCAATACAATATTCAAGGCTTAAAATCCATTAGCGATAGGCGAATCTTCAACAATAGAAGGAGAAGCAAGAACATTGCTTATCACTATTTCATATTAAGACATCTCAAATTTATCCATGATGAGTGAAGCTAAAACAATACTGCTCGTCGCCTATCGCTGATTCAAAACATACATTATAGAAGCAATCTGTGATGAGTGATAAAGAGAGGTGGCTGATGGGACTTAAGTGAAAAATTAAGCATGTGCCCACAAGTTTTTCTAATAAAGGGGAGCTTCTAGGATGACACGAGGAAAGGGGCTCAAAAGCTTCCATGTCATAAAATGCAAAGGATGTAAAGGCCAAAAAGGACCTTAATTCAACCTTATATATAAAAATGAAATTCTAACTTAGGCATGAGGGACCGGTTACCCCATGACCATTAATGACATAAGATGTTTTAATGTGATCGACAACAGGAAATAGAAGTTCAACTATAAATTAGAACCCTGGCATAAACAAAAGCTTGAGGGAATTTTAAGGAAGGGTTCAAGATATTACACAACCCTACAATAGTGATGAGAAGCAGAGCCCTAAGCTTTCAGATACCAACCCAATACTCAAAATGTAATAAGAATTTGAGATGGAACATAAAATTTTTGTAGGTTCCATCAATGGCTCCGATTGGGGATGCATGGCTCTTGCAGGCATGGTGAGACCCTAAAATTTTAGGTTTAAGTAGACCAACCAGAAATAGTGAACCAAAAACCAGGGGACTACTCGGACTAGGTAGCAGGACCAAAACAAACACAACCAAAACAAACACACCTATATATGCAATGTACAAAACCTACAATGTACATGGAACTATAACATACTTATTAGAAGTATTAATTTAAGAATTTTCCATGTACAAGCAGTTCAAAAAGTTCTCCTATCAAGCTTTGGAGGAAATAAGAATCCTCCCCATGTGTGCTAGCTAATAGATAAGGTCCTACCCATAATGCTTCAAACTTCCCTTGTTTACCCTTGTCTTGAGCCCTTGCATTCCAGGCTAACACCATACTATTTACCTCAAAATTTCTAGGAGAAGCTCTCTTATCATGTAGATGCTTAACTTGCAACTGCATCTTCATATTATTAGCATGATATTCTCTTCTAGTCTCATCCAATTACACAAGATTATTAATTTTGTGCTTCATATTTTCACATATCTCGTCATCATACTCTTGCATGAACTTATACATCTTCAATAGGTTATTCTATGGAAATCTACCATCTAGACCATATACCAAGCTAAACGGTGAATAATCAATAGCCTTTTTCACAGTCACTCTATCTGCCCAGAGTGCCAACTTTATCTTTGAGTCCCAAGCCTTGTTGTTCTTCTCCATCACCCTTTTGATGATTTTCATTAAGCCCTTATTGCTAGACTCAACCTGACCATTTCCCTGAGGATGGTAAGGTGAAGAATAAGAAACTTGTATACCGTGTTTATCACAAAAGTTTTTAAATTCCTTAGATCTAAAACACAACATTATCTAAGATGATCTTTTCTAGGACTCCAAACCTAATAAGAAAATTATTTAATAGGAAATCCACGACCACTTTTCTTGTTTCCTTTTGTGTGGGTATTTCCTCTACCCACTTTGTGAAATAATCAATGGAAACAAGGATCCATGAGTGCCCTACACTAGACTTTTCTAGTATCTCTCTAGTGAAATCAATTCTCCATTGTTGGAAAGGGGCTGGAATAGTTATAGGCCTAAGTGGTAGACTTCATGAGAACTTTAGTTTTCCTACAAACCTTTAACAAGCATCACAAGTCTTAAGAAACTTGTGAGCATCCTTAAAAATAGTAGGCCACCAGAATCCTGCTCTTAAAATCTTGTGTACAATGGTCTTTTCCATGCAATGACCACCACATACTCCATTATGCATCTCTTGCAAGAGTTCTAATGCTTTCTTTTCATCTACACATTTAAGTAGTATACCATCCAAGTTTCCCCACCATAGCTCATTTTCAATAATCACATACTTGATGACATAAAATTTCAATGTTGTCTTGTCGTTGTCAGCCATGTCCCCAAAAAAATGGAAAGTCTGCAAATATTGAACAATTCTTCAATACCAGCCACATGTTTCCATATCACAGATAGGTGCAACATCAATCACTTATGCCTGATTAATCTGGTTAGACTCCAAATTAGCTTCTGCCACCATTTTAGCTAGGCCCCGCCCTCTCACTAATTTGGTGATTTGAACATCAATGTTAAATTCTTGGATCCTATTGATCCATCTACACCTTCTACCTATAGTCTCCTATTGAGTGAAAATATCTTTCACAACAACACTTGGTACAAAAGCTATGACAGTAGCTCCTTGTAGGTAAATCTTGAAATTCTTTACAATCTTAACCAGAGCATATGCTTGCTTCTCAATCATGTCATATTTCAGCTCTGTAACTTGTAAAGACTTACTAAAGAATGAAATGGGTTGTTCAAAGCCCTCTTCATTTTTTTGTAATAGAATAGTAGCAATAGTATGAAAGGAAGCAAAAGATAAAATGTGCATTGGCTTACAAAACTTAGGAGACTTCAAAACCAGAGCCTCTTTGATAGCTTGTTTGATTTTATTGAATGCCTGACTCATCTCTTCACTCCAAGTCACCTTTTCTCCCTTCTTCAACATCTTAGATATAGGTCTTGTGACTTCTATAAAGTTAGTCACAAACCTTCTTAAAAAAATTATTTGTCCAAAACATGACTAAATACCTTTAACATTTTTCAGCTGAGGGATTTTATCTATGGTTGCCACCCTTTTGGGATCAATCCTTACTCCTTTAGACACAACGTGCCCTAGTAGTTTACCTTTAGTGATCCCAAAAGTTGGATTCAAAGATATCCCATACTCTAGAGACCTAACAAATACCTTTTCTAAGTGCATACAATGATCTTCCTCCTTGGAATAGTTCGTAGAGTCATCTTGGTATATGGCCATAAATACATCAATAAAATCAGAAAATGCTACATCCATATCCCTTTGGAAAGTGGCACCCACATTTGTTAAACCAAACAACATTCTTAAATTGACGTAGGTACCCCATGGAATAGTGAATGCAGTCTTGTATTGCTCAGACTCCTTTACCTTTACTTGGTTATAACCTAAAAATCCATCCATCATTGACAGTAGCTCACAACCAGTCACCTTCTGTAACATGGCTTCTATGTTTGTCAATGGGTAATTTTCCTTTAATGAGAATATATTTGGGTTTTTGAAATCAATGCAAAAACCTTATATCACCGTTCTTTTTCCTCACTGGCACTAGATTGGATACCCATGAAGAAGGTCTAATGGGTTTTATAATGCCAATATCTCTTAACTTTACCAACTCCTCTTGCATCTTGGGAGCTATAGTAGGATTGATGGGTCTCTTCTTTTTTCTAAAAGGTTTAGCATTCTCCTTCAGAGGAATCTCATGTTAAAACAATTCATCTCTATAAGCTTTTGGGTCATCGTATGACCAAGCAAAGACATGTCTGTATTTTCTAAGCAGGGAAATCAACATTTATTTCACCTTTGGCTTCATTTTCTTTGCTACATACACTTTCTTAGGGGAAATTTTTAGTCCCCAAATTTACTTCCTCTAGATCCCTTGGGTGAGTAGTAGTTGTCTTAATCTTTCTTTTATCTTGACTATCAAAGACCCTTTCAAGTGTTACAAGTCCTTTAGGGATTTTATTTTTCTTCAACTAGATAAACTCCTTTCCAGATACTATGTCCCTGCCATCAATATTCTCAACAAATCCACCAAATTCAATCTCTTGACCTTCATATTCATCAACACAGTTTAAAATTTTGAGAATATCCTCATCATCATTGAAAATTTGCTAGTTGTGCACATTTTCAGGAATGGAAGGTCTTTTCTGCACCTTAACTTTAGAGATACCTATAAAAGTTATATCATGAGGTTTCAATGCAATTTTTGCAAGTAAATCACCTACTCTATTATGTCCTCTTTCCATCTAGTCAATTCCAAAAGCATCAAACTGCTCAATGGAATCCCAAACAACATTTTTTTATTACTTCAGTCTATTATTCTTGAAAGCATATTTGGCTCTTACTTGGGATATCACAAGATCAAAATCACCAGTCACCATTAAATTTTTATTTTGTGCTTCTCATCCAATCTCAATCCTAGTAATAATGCTTCATATTCTGCCACGTTATTCGTACATAGAAAAGACAATGTGAAAGAAAATTTACAAGTACTACCACTAGGTGATACCAGTAATATCCCTGTACTAGATCCTTCTTTAGAACTTACACCATCAAAGTACATTTTCTAAAGTCCATTCTTATCAGAAAATCTTAAAACTTCATTTTCTATTGTCATAGGGAATCTATCAATTTCTCTTGGTACTTCTTCCATCTTGAAATCACTAAGGTTAGTTTCTACAAAAATAATTGCATCATCCTCAGGAACGTGTTCCAACACATGTGGTACCCTTGGTTCCCTCATCACTTTAACATCTTTACCATCAATGGGAAATGTGGCATAAGACATGTCACATTGCATATTTCCTCCCATAGATGAACTCCATTTCTGAGATAGAAACATTCCATAATTAGGCGGTATATCCACTACCACCACACTCATCTTAAACTCTTTGTTTGGGTGAGCTGCTAATCTGTATGGAGGTTCATTTATCACACTAATAATAGGGACTTCTCTTGAATTCACAACATAGCACTTACCATTAGTGCTATCAACTTTCAGTCCTAGTGCCTCCATAATTTTAGTTGGCATGATGTTATTTGACACTCCAAAGTCAATACAATTATTTATAAAGTTTTCCCCAAAAATCAAAGTGAAAAAATGGGTCTTTCTTTTCAGGAAAAGTAGTTACTGAATTTCCTAAGAAGATATGGGGAATCTCAGTGATAACTCCCTCAACTTCCTTGTCTTTCTTATCTTTTTCACCTAGTTTGGGTGGAGTGGGCACCACTAAATCATTACAGGCTATAGTAGCACCATTGATAAGGGCTACTACCTTCTACTTTTGTTCCTCTATTCTCATCATTTCAAGAAAAGGCATAGATAATTTTACTTGGCTAAGTTATTGAAACATATCAACAGGATTATACTTGGGTAATTCAATTGGGAGCATACCTTGTTCATTGTTGCTCTCCTTCTATTTATTTTTTGTTTCCTTAGCCCTATGCTTAGCATCCTTCCTTGTGACTTTAGGATTTTTCTTTTGTTTCTTTATCTTCATAGCAAGATATTTGAATTCTTGAGTAGATTTTGGATTTTCTATTCTCTTAGCCCTAATTTTATCTCGTTTTACTTCTTTAGCTTTAATTGCTTCCATTTTTTCATTAGGCTTGTGCTCTTTTCCTTTGGCATTATGTTCCTTTATGAAAAGACCAACATGACTACCCTATTCACCACCAATTGTTCTATTCCTAAGATGATAGGAACTTCTAGTTTGGGTGGCCAAGATTGTAATATATTTTGCAATCTCCCCATTTGAGGGCCTTCTTAGTGACAGATCATCGTCAATCACTTCCAAATTATACACCTTAGTATCACTATCATCATCCTCATTAGAAAGGACTTGCTATTGATATGCACTAGCAATCTACCTTTGATTATCTACATCCACTTCATAGAGAGTCCATATAAGAAGAGCACTCACTGTTAGCAACATCAGAATCACTCATAACCATAAGTACATCAATATCCTCCTCATTTTGCTGATCACAATATTCAAGCATATCCTCTTCCACCTCAACCATTTGTTCAACTGCACATTGCTGAGGAGAATGTGGCATTTGGAAAACCATGCACCAAGGGGTATCTTCAACAAAATTTCCTAAATTCTTCAGTAGAGGATCTGGGGGGACCTTCTTCTGGGCATTCCTTTGATTATTTAGAATAGGCTTCCCATTATACCAATTGGTATTATATGGGTGATCTTGCAACCTAAGAAGTATTTCATTCCTTTGATAATTTTTTTTTTGAGCCTTTTCTTGTTTCACAATTTTTTCATTTATAGTTTTAATAAAATTATCAAACTTATCCTCAAAGGTGTTCCTTTTAGCTCTTGAACTCTTGTCCACCTGTTTTGAATTTTTGAAGAGTTTTGCATCATCTCTTCTGCCAACTTTACTAGTTTCTCTACTAATATTCTCAATATACTCTGCCATCTTGAAAGCTTCCCTCAATGTATTAGACCAATTGATTGATATGTGACCAATTGGATGATGGGCTATCGATATAAAGAGTTGACCAACTTGCCAACGTACTATCTTAGTCCTGAAACTTGACGCTTTGAGTTTTCACTTTTAACTTGCTAAACTTGTTTCTGATTGTCTCACCAAAGGTTGAGGATGACGATTGTTTATTATAAGTGATGTTATTGCATGTGTAAGCGAGACGAGATGGATTAATTTTTTCAAATATTTGGATGTTTTTGGAATTTTGCAACGTTTTGAGGCTATTTTTGGTATTTTTTGAGATTTTGCAAATGTTTTGATTTTCGTTTTTCCAATGTTTTGGGGTTTTCTAAGATTTTGACCAAGAGACTAACCTAAGGACTATCCTAGGGGCCTCGAGGGCTGATCAACAGATTAGCCTTTCCTACGTTATACACGCAAAGACCACGTAGTTCAACCGATGACTTGACTAATTTACAGATGATGACATACATGATGAAATGTCAGTTTATTATGATGGACACCTAAAGGACTGACCTAAGTGTCTTGGGGGATGATCAAAGATCAACCTTGCCTACGTTCAAGGCTCAAAGACCCATAGTTCGACAAGAAGACTTTGTTTTTGACTTTTTGACTAAATTTTTGACCTGTTTTGGGATTTTGATATGTTTTGAATGTTTTTTTATTTTGTGATGTTTTTGGATTTTTTGATGTTTTGATGTTTTTGGATTATTTGATTTTAAGACTTCAAGGATATACATGAATCTGATTCCATAAGAACATGCCCCAAGCGTGATGCAATAGACTATTTCGATAAAGGTAGGACAAACTAACCTTGAGGATGGGCCAAGTAGTACTAGGAGGGATCATGATACAAACACAGGACCAAGCTATGGTGCGAATGCGGGTGAATGAGTGATGGATGGAGATCTGAATGCGATGGATGATGCAGAACAAGTTGTAAAGATCCTGGTGGATGGAAAGTGCTTATTTATGCAAGGCACCTGTTTGCCAGGTTTTCACCAAGGTCCTTGTCCAAAGTGCCACCAAAGTAGTTTTCACTAGAGGATGATTTTTTTCTTTACTATTTTCAATCCTTTTTCTGATTTTTATGTATTTTTTGCTCTCTTTTTTTGTTGTCACCAATACGCCTGTTTACCAAGTTTTTGCTCAAGTAACCATATTTTTAGGACATTTTCTGATTTTTTGGATTTTTTGGTTCTATACCTTGAAAGATTTAGGCATAAAATTTTTTGAGATGAGAGCTATTCATAGGCTCTTATAGAGGTTCCCCTTCAGGTGTTGATAACTGATATGCCCCTGACTTATAACTTGTTGTGCTAATGAATGGTCCCAACCAATTGGGTTCAAATTTTCCTATCCTGCTAGGGTTTGGGACATTCTTCTGATTCTCCTTTAATACCATTTCTCTAACTTGGAAAGTCCTGCTTCTGATTTTCTTATTATAGATCCTTTTGATTCTATTCTGATAGACTTGCAAATGATTTAAAGCATCTATACACTACTCATCCAGTAGCTCCAGCTCATTTAGTCTTGATACTCGGTACTCTTCATCCATGATGAGGTTTTGTAGTGATATCCTGAGTGATGGGAGCTCGATCTTAATGGGGAGTACTGCCTCTAATCCGTAGACCATTGATTGTTTTCTTGAGGATTTTTAGAATGGTTTTGTTTGTGGGTTTTTCTTGGCCATTTCCTCGGGGATAGTATGGGGTGGAGAAGCGATGTTGGATTTTAAATTTTTTGCATAAGTTGTGAACCTCATGATTCTTAAATGGTGTCCCATTATCTGAGATAATGGCTTGTGGAACACCATAGCGGAAAATGAGATAGTTTAGGATGAACTTTGATATCTACTTCCTAGTTATATACGTCATGGGTATGGCTTCCACCCACTTAGTAAAGTACTTTGTGGCAGTTATGATGAATTTGTGGCCATTAGATGAAGTGGGAGTGATTTTTCCAATGAGATCGAGTCCCCACTATGAAAAGGGCCATGGTGTGATGATGGGATGAAGCTCTTGAGTTGGAGCATGGATGAGGTCCCCATGCTAATGACATTGTAGACACCTTCTGACATAGTCACGTGCTTCTCTTTCCATTGTGGGCCAATAATACCCCATCCTCAACAATTTCTTGGCTATAGTCATTCCATTCGAGTGTGAACCACAGATACCATTATGTACTTCAGTTAGAGCAGTCAATTCCTCCTCAGCATTTAAGTAGCGTAGTAGAGTTCCTTCTATGCTTCTACGATATAGGGTATCTCATAGGATGACGAATTGGGATGCCTTTTTGACAAAGGTTCATTTTAGGTTTGAGGGTAAGTCAGTGGGTATGACTCCTATTCGAAGGTATGTATAAATGTCGTGGTACCAAGGATCACCGGGACCAATGATTTTGCACATGAATTTTGATTCTGGTACCTTGAATGTAGGCACAAGAAGCTGCTCTATTAGGAATTCATAGTTTGGAACATTGTGAGGGATGTCCAGTAAGGATCCAATTGTTGCCATGGCATTTGTTGCTCTATTGTTGGCTCTAGGAATATGCTCAAATTCGATTTCAATGAAGGATTCTTTGAGACTCTCCACCAATTTCTTGTATGGAGTGAGCTTATCGTCCTTGGTCTAGTATTCATAATTCACTTTATTTATTATCAATTGGGAGTATCTGTATACTCTGAGAGCTATAATGTTCCACTGCACTGCTATTTTGAGACCTATGGTTAAAGCCTCATATTCTGCAATGTTATTGGTGCAGGGAAATGGCAGTTTGTAGGATCTTGGTATGTAGTCCCCTTGTGGGGTGATAAAGAAGATGCCAGCTTCTGATCCATGTTGCATTTATGAGCCATCAAAGTACAGTTTCTAGTGGTCAGCTACATTAAGATTAAAAATCGATTCATCTGGAAACTCTGAGATGAGAGGATTCTCTGAATAGATTGGTGCTTCTGCAAGCTGGTCTGCGATGACTTGGCCTTTGATTGCTTTTTGCTCCACATATTCAATGTCGTATTCTGATAGTATCATCACCCATTTGGCCATTCTTCTAGTAATCATTTCTTTTGACAGTAAGTACTTGAGAGGGTTGATTTTGGCGATGAGTTTCATTTTGTGTGCCAACATGTAATGTCTAAACTTCTGTGATTCAAACACTACTGCTAGGCATGCTTTCTTGATGAATGAATAGTTTATCTCATGCCCCACCATTGTTCTACTGATGTAATAGATGGCCCTTTCTGTTCCATTTTCATCATGCTAAGCTAGGAGACCTCCAAGGGCTGCTGCTATTGCTGATACATAGAGAATTAATGGTTTTCTTGGGATTGGTGGCATTAAGATTGGTGGTGTAAGTAAATATTATTTGATTTTATTGAATTCCTCTTCACACTTGTTATCCCATTTGTACGCTACTCCCTTGTGAAGTAGGTGAGAGTATGGATTTTGTTTGTCTGACAGCAATGCTACGAACCTTCGAATGGATTGAAGCCTTCCTTGGAGACCTCTCAATTGCTTTAATGTTTTTGGTGCCTCCATCTCAAGGATTTCTTTTACTTTTGTTGGATCTACCTCAATACCTCTCATTGACACTATGTATTCCAGCAACTTTCCTGATTTTACACCGAAGATGCACTTCTTTGGGTTTAATCTGACTTTGTACTCCTCTAGCCTATCAAAAATGGTACTTAGGGTTGCTATGTGATCCTTTCTCCTTCTAGATTTGGCTATAATGTCATCAACATAATCTTCAATAGTTTTGTGAATCATGTCATGGAAGATTAACGTCATGGCCCTTTGGTATGTTGCTCCTGCATTCTTCAAGTCGAATGGCATCATATTCCAGCAGTAAGTACTCCATGGACAAGTGAAGGCCATTTTGTGTTGGTCTTCTTTGGCAATCATTATCTGGTTATAACTTGAGAAACCATTCATCAAGGAAAGCATTTCATGTCCTACCATCATTTCTACAATAATGTCAATGTTGGGCAATGGGAAATCATCTTTCGGACATGCTTTATTCAAGTCTCTGAAGTCTGTGCAGATTCTAATGCCCCCATCGGGTTTTGAGATAGGAACCAAGTTTGACACCCATTATGGATAATCTATTGGTCGAATGAATCCTACATCTAATAGCTTCTTTAGTTCCATTTTTACTAGTAGGGTGATCTGAGGGTGCATTTTCTTGAGCTTTTGTCTAACGGGCTTTGCTTCTGGGTATACTGCTAAGTTGTGAACCACTATTTCTGGATCAAGCCCTGGCATGTCAGCATAGCTCCATGCAAATTTTATCTATCTCTCTCTTAGGAAGGCTGCTAGGAGCTCTTGTTCCTTTGATAGTAATGACTCTGCATAGAATGTAATGTGTGGGATTTCCTCTATTCCTAGATTGATCGGATTGCATTTTTCTGCCAGGACTGCTGATTTTTCTTGATGAAGAACTCTGAAAGGAAGATTGAATCCCCCATCCTCAGGAACCTCAAAGAGGCTTTCACCATTGGATGCATCCTTTCTTTTTTACTTTTTTCTAGTTGGAGAGTGCCACAGTGTGGTTTTCACTCAAGGGCTTAGATATTATCCTTAATTTTTCACTTTTGCAACTAAGGGATTCAATCATTTACCCATAATAGGCAGGTGTATCTAGCTCAATTATGAACCATGCTTTGTGATCCCCACATGGAATGTTATCCTGTAGTCCCATGAATTCTGAGAGTGCCTTGTCTTTTTCAAATATATCAAGAATTAGTGCTCCTCGTTGGTCATAGTCGATGAGTTGGGGGTATACTAGGCAGATTTCATGATTTTGGTGGTCTGATTCAAAGGATAAGGTGCTAATCATGAAAAGAGTGGTATCCTTAGAAATCCTAGGTAGGTTGGTTATGGGATCCTCATCATCACTACTACTATAGACATCGGTTATGTCAAATGTGAAGTTGTCTAAGACTTGACCTGTAGATACAGGTAAGCGTAGTTCAACTGCAGTTTGCTGAGGAGGATTATTGACCTTTCTAACTGGAGGACCTCAGCCATGTAAGGTTATACTTAGAGGGGTACATATGAGGCCAAGAATTCTCATTCGCGTCTCTGGAATGATAGGTATTATAAGCCCATTGTTATTTTTTCCAATTCTTTGATATTTTTAATAGCCCATTGCAAGCATCATTTGTAGACCCTTGCTTTTTTCATACATTGGTAAATTAGCTACTAGTCTCTCATCTTGTTATAGCATATGAGATGGATCTACCTCGATAACCTCTTGACCGAGATCTCCCCAACTTGTAAAATTGGGATAGTCTTCAAGAGACATTTGAGATGTGGAGGCCTCATTTACTTGTAGAAATCCCCGTGATCTAGGAGATTGTGGTAACTCTCCTATCACAAAAGCATTTTTAGCGAGCTTTTAGTTTCCACAACCGTTATCTTGGATGATGACCTTAATGTCAGAGATGGTGGGAATGGCGGGAGTGGTGGGTGTCTCTGTCGCAGAAGTGGAAGTGAGGGTGCAAGATCAATGTATGGTGTAGATGGGCCCTCATCATTTTTTGGTACTTGGGGAATTTTATAGTACTTTTCCTCGAGGCTTTTGTAGTAGGAAAATAGTTCAGGATCTCCATGGATGGTGACTTTTTGTCCCTCATATGTGAATTTAACATATTGATGGAAAGTTGATGCTACTATTTGCATTGCATGAATCCATGGGTATCCAAGGAGGATGTTGTATGGTAAGTCGAGGTCGAGGACCTGACAAGTGGTTTCCATGGTGGCTAGCCCTACTTGAATAGGGATTTTGATTGTGCCCTGAGACACTCTTTCTTGATCATAATATTCTCTTAGTGTGATACCCTTTCCTTTTTCAATAGAATCCTTTGAGATTTTTAATTGTTTGATGAGCTTGAAAGAACAAATATTCAAGCCCACACCTCCATCCACCAAGACCCTATTGACTTTGTTTTTTTGTACTAGGAATTCTAAGTGGAGCACATGGTTATGAGATGGTTGGGTAGGAAAATCTTGGTCAGAGAATGTGAGGAGATTTGGTGTAATGATATTTCTGACCATAGCTTGGAATTGTTTTGCATCAAGATCTGTGGGGATAGTGGATGAAGCCAATCCTTCCTCAAGGATTTTCTTATGGGAAAATGAGATTTTTAGTAGCTCCATGATGGAAATTTGTGCTGGCATTCTTTTGAGCTGATCAAGGATGTTATATCCATTGGGCACAGATCTAGGTGCAGGGACTCTGTAAGGCTGGGATGATCCTACAATGCTAACTTTGCTGGCTCTTGTAGTGACTCTACAATTAGCATGGGCTCCTTTGATGGTGATGGTAGCGCAGTAGTCATCCAAAGATGCAACGACGTGATCATACACATGATTTACATTCATGAAGGTTTCTTTCCCCTTATCCATGTTATTATTCCCTTTATTTCCATGGTTGGGCATCGGATTCATGTATATCTTAAGGTTTTGGTTTCCTATTGGTTGTTCCACTTTTATAATTCTTTGATTGATGAGATCTTGAACTATGTTTTTTAACCTCATACAACCGTTTGTGGTATGCCCTTTGATTTTATGGAAGTCACAGAGTTGATTCTCATTATACAAAGAAGGTTTCACATCCGGTTCTTGGTAATTCTCATAGGTGGGCACCTTGATGAGTTTTTCATTTATCAGCTTCTTCATGATGACTTCAAGTGGTTCCCCAAGAGCGGTGTACTTTCACTTGGGGTAATTCTTGTTCCATTGGGGTGGTCCCCTTTAGTCATTGATAATGTGAATTGCTTAATTATTATTTGGTTGTTGTGTTGCTTGATGATTGTTTTGGTGTTGGATTTGGATTTGTGGTGTGGGTGTATTTTGGCGAGGGGCACTGATGACCACTTTGGCATCGACGACACCATCATTGGTTATATTTTTGTTCCTTTCCCACGTGTGAGGTTTATTATTATAAATGGCAGGTGGGCGGTTGTTTTGTTGTTCGGGGTATGAAGTTAATCCTGTGGGTTGTGTCATAAGGGCTCGTTTGATGTTGAGCGCCTTGGAGATCAACTGGTCATACGTGGTGATCCCTTGTACCTTGAGATGGAATTCCAAGAGGCCATCAAGGTTGGATATGATGGTGCAAACTTGTTGTTCCTTGGGCATGGTCCATTTGCTCTGATTTCCCTTGGATCTCCATCGTTGTAGGAATGAAGTGAATGATTCATTCTTACCTTGTTTCAGAGCCGAGAGTTCTTCTAGACTGACATCCATTGCGATATTGCATTAGTTTTTAATGAATGCGTCTATAATTTCTTGGAATTTTTTGATGCCTGTAGGTAGGCGATAGAACCATTCCATAGCATGGCCTACCAAACTCCTAGGAAATAGCTGCATCAGATAGGTATTGTCGTATGTGACTTCCATGCAATGAACCTAGAATTCCCTGATGTGATCTTCAGGGTTTGCTGTCCCATGATATTTGTCAAACTTGGGGATCTCAAATCCATTTGAGAATGGTTTCATCACAAGGCTCCTACCAAATGGATAGGGACACAACTTGCTTGGTGTTTTTGTGGTTCGCCCTGATTGAAGATCGAGCACTTGTTGCGAGAGCAACCTGATTTGTGTCATTACGTCATTTTATGGATCAAGGGGTGGGATGAAAGTGTTCTAGGGTGTTTCGATTGTGGGTTGGATGGGTGGGTTGTTTGATGGTATTTGCACATTTTGTCGAGCCAGGTATGCTTGCACTTGTTGCTATATAAACAATGCTTCTTGTTGTTCTTATTGTTGTTGCGCTAAGATTGCCTGTTGTTGAGCCTGTTGTTGTGCTTGTTGTTGTTCCAACAATGCTTGTTGTTGGGATGCCAATTGGGTTGCTTCTTGCTGCTATTGATATTGTTTTATTGCTTGCTAATATGCTTGTAGTTGTGCTGCTTGTTTTTGTGAAAGAAACTGTGGGTGTGCACCTGAGCTTGAGATTGTGCCTATGCTACTTGTGCTTGGGCTTGTGCTTGTGCCTCTGGTTGTTGCAATAGAATTTGGGCTTGAGAATCCTTTTGTGCTTGTAATGTGGCTTGGGCTACTTGAGCAACTTGTGCAGCTTGAGTGGCTTGTTGTTGTTGTTGTTGCAATAAGGCTTGGTCTTGTGCGGAATGTTGCACTTGTTGTGCAATTTGGGTGGCTTGTGTATTTTGTGCTAGTTTCATGGCTTATTAAGCAGCTATTTGTTTGAATTTTTTTCTTTTTCACTTGTAGGAATCCCTTTTGATAAGCAGCTTGCTTAGTGGCTTGCAATGCCATGTTGTATTGGTTTGATAAATTGGATTTTGGTGGTGGTGGGGGTGGTGGTGGATACGGAATGGTGCTTGTGGTGGTGGTGAGCGGTGATGTTGTGTTAGTGGTTTGAGTGGTGAATGGTGTGATCGATGTGGTTGTTCCTTGAGATCCCATGCTTTGAGATGTTAGGGGGGTGGTCGATGATGTCGTGATTGCTTGTGTAATTGTTATCTGTTGTTGCAATATCGATGACAAGTTTTGAAAGTTTGGCATGTTGATTTGATTGGTGTTTGGAATGTTGGTTTGATTGATATTTGGTAAGGGTGGAAGTCCCAAGCCAAGTAGAGGTGTGGATAATGGTGGTAATGGTGGAAGAGGTGAAAATGTGAGGGGTGTGAGTTCTTGAGAAAATGATGTGGTGTCAAAAATGCCCCCTGGTCCGAACACATGTCACCTTCTCCTTGTGAAGTTATGAGGAGAGAGGTTTTGGGTGTTGTGTGAAAGGATGATGATGATGGATCATTAGGATTATGGAAAGTGAGAGGGACATACTTATGTAATAGATTTTGGGGTATGTTTTGTTCCAAAATGGTATTTGCATCCAAGTCTTGATTACTGACAAGGGAATGTGTTTGAATAGCATTAAAAAATGCATTTCCCTTATTGACATTAGGTTGAGTTGGAGCAAAAGATGTTGTGATTTGTAGAATGTTTTGAGTGATGCTTTGGGATGGGGGTGTAGATGAGATGGGGAGTGTGGATGAAATTAGAGGCATAACCTCCAAAGATGGTTCCACTATAGAGCTCACGTTGAAATTAGAAGGTAATTTGGCCCCTTGTTTTGCTAGTTCAAGCATGTATTGTGAAGGGTTAAGCCTCATCATAATGTTGATGATCTTATGGTTTTCTGGATTTTGGAGCATTTTGGTTATTTCTTCATGCGACATACCAAAGGTAAGATCTTCTTGAATTTCCTCTTGCGGGTTTTGTGATGATGAGATAGTCAAAGGTTTGCTTGATTCAACTGGATTCATTTCAGCATTCATTTGGCTTAGGTCACTTGAAGCGGGTGTTTCTTTGTCAGCTTCCATGTTCTTCTTGTATTGAGATCTAGTTTGAACCATAAAACAAGGATCAATCTTCAAGAACATGGGAGATGAATCTCTAGTTCTTTGGATTGATATATTTTTTAGGATATCTTGAGAATCAAAAGGTGATATGATGATGATGCAAGAGGTGGATGATGTGGATGTTTTGATCTTTTGATAAAATTTGAGGGGAATGCTATACTTTTAGGACTTTTGGATATGTTTTGGATTTTGAGTTTTGATTTTTCAGATTGTCCTTGAATTGATTGATTTTGGTTTGCTTTGATTTGAACCAATAGACCCTAAGATGTTGGATGATTATCTAAGGGGTGGATTTTCTCAAAGGATGATAATTTGAATATGTGTAGGGAGAAGGATGCATCTACCCACACCTATTCAAACAAGATGATAATTTAACCAAGCATATGAAGAAGGATGCATCTACATATACCTAGCTAAATAAGATGGTTTTTATAACTTTGACTAAGTATACGCAAAAGGATGCGTCTACACATACCTAGCCAAAGATGATTTGATAAAGATTTCATGGATTTCGGCTCAAGGATTTGATGATTTTGATTTTTTTTCCAAAAAGTCTAGCATGAGGGATAATTTCAAGATTTCTCAAAAGATGACGGTGAGATGATCTTCGGTTTGATGTTTGAAGGATGGATGAAAAATATTTTTGATTTTGATCCTAAGATGTACCTAAAAAAACACTTTGTTTACCTAGACCTTGGTATTGAAGAACATGCAATGCTTCTAAGGACCTCTATAACTAAGAAGTGGTTCAAATTGAGCATACATTTCTGGATTGTTCAAAGGGATGAGTCTATAGAACCTTGTGAACTTTTTGCTTATCTTGATGTGTTGCTTTTGATTGCACTCTCTATTGTATCTCTTGATGATATTTTGAGTGTGACTCTTAAATTTTGAACTTTGACTCAAGGACTTTTGTTTTGGGATTTTGAATTTCTTGGAAATCATGAGGTTTCAACACATGTGAGAGTCAATTTTGTTATCTTTGCTTAGTGACTTTATTTTACCACAAACACTTCTTTTGATTAGTTTTTTCAAACTAGATGTCCAATGTCTTAATTTCTTCAAATCCCACAAAGTATGTTATGTGGAAATTTGATGAATTCAAGGCAAGGGTTACCTATTGTTGATATTTAGTAGGGAAATTGAGATGTAAGTTCAAGTGTTTATAAACCTCTAAGGATGTGAATCCCAAGGGCAAGCAATAACACATGAACTTGGTCAATTGTATTTACCTCCTAAAGGGTTTGAAATTTGAATGATGATGTTTAAGTGTTTGTTTCCAAGATGTTTTTGAACAAGCAAAGATTTTTGAAACCAAGAATAAGTACAACCCTATGGATATGAAAGACAATATTTGTTGAGTCCCCACTCGGACAAGTCCAGCTATGCTTATCTTTAGCGAATGGTTAGTTGCTTGACCCCATTGGCTCCCCTCCACGAGACTCACTTATATGGGGCAGCCAAGCATCAACACCCATGAAAATCCCATGTCATGCTTTCCATTTCTACTAAAAGACTGTAAAAGTGTGGGGCGGCTTCAGAACGGCCATTTTTGCACCAACAAATAGATCAAGGATTTTAACAATTCTAAAACATGGGTTTTAATTAGGACTTTCTATTCATGGAGATTGACCCATACGGTGAGAGTCCCTTTTCAAATCCATCTCGTCGGAGTCAACCACGTGATATTGGCGTTTACTCCAATACCCACATTTATATCCTAGTTGGAAATACTCTTGGCTTTAGAGTGTTACCAATTGAGTCATTCCCTTGGGTGATTACTTTTTCCCCAAGGCAGGCCCTCTAAGATAAACAAAAGTGAATAAACATATTCATAGTTTGATCAACCTTTGTTTAGAAACAAAGGGAGAACACATGCAATAAGTTTATTCACACTCGCACAATGTTTTTTTCAATTTTAAACCCAAATTGAGGTGTGTATGGGAAATTATTTAAGCAACTTAATGTCACCAAAAGCCTTTTGATTCTCAAGATCATCGTGAGGTGTGAGAGAAGCACATACGTGTTTTGATGATATTGCTTTGTGTATGTAATTGAAAAACAAAGCAAGCACTTGTTTATTTTAAATCCTCAAAGAAAAAAGTGAGTTTGTTTTAAAAGCACCAAAGTAAGTGTGATAATTTTCCTTGTTCAATTTTTAATCCCAAAACAAACTCTAGTAGGTTTTGAATCCTAATGTTCTTTTTAGACTTTTTGTAACAAGAATTAAAAAGTTCTTTTTAAAGCCCAAATGAAATTAGTAGATCCTAAGCATAAAAAGGATGACAACTTTTCCTTAAGAGGAATAATGAATTCTCAAAAAGTGTTAATCAAACACTATAGTGTTTAAAAACACTTGTTTTTGTGAAATGACATCATCATGCTTCTCCTCCTTTTTGTCTTTGATTGATCCAACCTACAAGAAAAATCAGTTAGATTCTACAAAACAGAGGTCAAAAGGATAGAAAGCAGACAGAATAATCATAATTTGACAAAAAACACGTGTTGTAAACTAAATTTAACTTCATACTCCCCTCCAGTAGTGCAATCCATGAAGGCATCACAGTTTGATTTGTCTAGCAGTGTTGGATAGTGTCGCTTGCCAGTTAGCATCGCTCTACAGTCAAGCTAGTGAGCGTGAATGCATTTCCCTTATGCCTAGTGGTGGAGTTTGATTTTTTTCAAAATTCCCAGGGGTCTTATTGGTCCAGCAACACAGTTTGGGATTCAAATTTCTGGGTAGGAAGACTTCAGCAACACAGTTTGATTTTTTAGCGGTCCTCTATAGCAACGCTAGAGAACCAGTGGTGCTGAACAACGACGCTGAGCCTGTAAACAAATAAAAATGCATAATTTTGATTAAAAAGATGTGATTGAAAGGTGAGATTGCCCTCCTTCTAGTGCCAAAATTTTGAACCCCAATCCTAATGCCTGCAAAACAACATGGAAAAACATATTAGAAGGTGAAATGAAAACAAGAACAAGGATTCCCCCCATGAAATCCATTAGCAAGGTTTGAAATAGGAAACAAAGCAAAAATGAGATAAAAGAAAATAAAGCAAGCTAAATCCTATTGAAAACAAATGCAAACTCTTGATCCCATGGGGGAATTGGTGCCAATTTGATGTGAAAATTGGCCCTTTCCCAATTCCTATGATGTAAGATTGATGTGTGATGAAGATTGATCCACTTTGTTTATGCTTGATGACTGCTCCAATAGAAAAATCTGCATGAACTCAATGATAATGGATGAAAATTGCTAATGATTTTAGCATAGTAAGTTTACTCAAATTGTGGATGATCAAATGAGGAGATTAGCCTCTTATTTATAGAATGCTAAGATGGATGAAAGTTCAAAATAGAACAATGTGGGACTAAGAATTAGCCAATGGCAAAGTGCCACTTGTCAGCTTGTGAATGGATGGAGGATGTGCAATTTTTGAGGATTGTGCCAATAAATGCATATATTTGAATTTTGAAATAGTTGAAATGACATGCAAGAGGGAAGGAAGAATGCATTGAATGCCACTTGGCTCAAGGAAAAGGACATGTAAGAGAGAGTAAATGCCTTGTTGGAAGGACTTATCCCACTTGGATTTTGAATTCAAATTTGGGGAATATTCCTTAAAAGATGCCTTGTTGAAGGAAAATAGAGATTTAATAAATCAATTAAATCTATTTTCATGTGCAAGTGGTGAAAGCTAGGGGATGGGACATGAGTGGAGATTAAATTAATTTAGGTTAATTAATTTAATGAAGGGGTTAAATGACGTGACCTATTTGACTTAAATTTGTGGATTTATTTAAATCAAATATGAGAAGAATGTGATAAGGGATTAATTAAATAAAGATTTGATTTATTTAATTAAAAGAGATGATGCTAGATTAAACTAAATAAGGTTTTAATTTATTTAATTTAATAGATAGACTTAGGAGATTTAATCAAATAAAATTAATTATTTAATTAAATAGGATAATTAGATCTAAATGGTCAATTTAATTATCAAGAAAAGATGACTTAATTAGATAACTGATTTATTTAATTAAGAGAGGAATATTGATGAATTTAATTAGATAAAGATATTTGATTAAATGGTCAGACTGAAGGATGATTTAGGATGAAATCATATTAGTGGTTAGGATTAGATGCAAAATGTCAATCAGTACATTTTACGTGTCTACAGTTATATATGTCGAGGATATTGAGAAAATTGTAATGAAATAAGTTGCAAGTTGTCAGTGGTGAAGTGAAGTTCAGTCTATTGGTGAGTTTAGTACATTGATGATCAGAGGTTGTGGATTAAAGGGTTTCTTGTTGAGTATATCTAGTTTATCCAGATAAAGTTTCATAGATCTGAGTGAAGATTTGTTCGTGTTATGAAGATTTTTATTTTGATAGTTTCTCTATTGCTTCAGTTGATGTTCCTGAATGAAGCTAATGTAATTTTAGTAAGTTCAGTTGTTGTGGATGCTTCTCTGATGATTCATGATGTTTGTGGATGTTTCTAGATCATTCTTTATCTATGTTGCACATCCACATTGATTGTTGTGCTCGTGATTTGAGATTTTCTCTTGCGTATTCATGTTTTTCATGTTCTTGGCCGACATGGTGTTGTAGCATGTTGTGGATCTTCGAGGATTAAATTTTAAAGGTGGTTCATGTTTGAGAATTTTATTTTGGGTCTTCACTATGTTGTGGCCAACCTTGGTTGATTCACATTAATAATCTTTAATGTTTTGGGCCGACAGTTTGTATTCATTTATTATTTTATTAAGGCCAACATGTAGCGATGCAATTTCCTTTTCCAGATATATATAAGTGATTGTTTATACCATTTGAAGGCATGGTGTGTGTGAATAATGTTCTAAATATTTTGAAGGTAGAGTAGAGTGTGAAGAAGAGTGAAGAAGAGTGAAGAAGTGTTCATGTGCTTAACTAAAATTGTAATCAGCCATTAGCAGATGCTATTTTCTTAGTTCAAATTCCTGTGGATGTAATCCAAATCTTTTGTAAGATAGTGTGTCTTCCTTTTGTAATTGAGCAGTGAGCTCTAGGTAGTGTGCCTGAATGCATGTGAATTCACCATTCATATTTCTTTATACTTTTAATAGGGTATAATCTTGTGTACTGACCTCCACTATGGTTTTTCCCCTAATAGGGTTTCCAAATAAAAAATCTTGGTGTTATGTGTGTTTTGATGTGTGGTTGATTTATGATTTTATGGTTATTGATCAAATATGAGAATAAGGTTAATAAGTTGAATAAGTTTGAAATTCTTGGACAACTAATTTACCCCCCCTCTTAGTTGTGTGTCCTTGTGTTGCCAACATCTTCATGATGTCAAATGTGTCAGAATCCTTCTTCTTTCACTCCTTTTGAGAACTTTTATTTACATTGGTATTAAAGATTTTAGAGTCACCACCTAGAATTTTGGGAAATAGAAAGTAATTGCACTTTGACTTTGTACTTGTAACTTCAGAAAAGATTTTAAACATAACCCAACACAAGGTGATCAAATGAACCAATACCTAACACATAAGACTGGGTATGACATGACTAATGCAACAAAATTAAACCAATTATTCTTCAAACGGTAAATAATACCATAACAAAACAATTAACTTTGCCTGTATTAGATTTGAACTAGAGACTTTGGACTTAGCTAGTCCCTAGTAGAGTCACCAATCTATTGGTTATTTTTTAAAGAACCAAACTGATCTTCAGAAATACCTATGGACTTTTCCATTTGTTGGAAAATGTGCCTCAATCTCACAAGCTGAAACCTCTCAGAAAGCATGGTCGCTGTGACATTCATGTTGTCTAGCCAACTGGCAATTTAGTAACCTTGTGTTTTGCTCATGTCGCTGAGACTTTGCTTCTGTCTTGCCGACTGATGATGTCGCTGTGACTTGTGGCCTTCATTGTAACCTTCTACCGAGTGGAGACCTCTAGCCGATGGTTTGGTCTAGTGGATGTCGTGGAAACTCATGGCGACTGGATCATCGGGCTAACTCATATGTGTCGGAATGATGTCTCGACGACGATAGGAAGTCTTGCCAATATCAGCATGACCTTTGGTTTGTCTGTCCGATGTGGAAATCGGCATGATTTGCTCCTATCGGCATGTAGTCTTGGCAACTGGGAGATGTCTCAGCGAATGGAGTCATCAGTATGACTTGAAGGCTTCACTATGAAGTCTTAGCGATGGGAATTTGTCTCACCGACGGTGTGGGATGTGCTTGGCATGACTCATGGCGAAAGATAGGTTTGGGGTAACCTAGAGACTTCAGCGTGAAGTCTTGGCGATAGGTGTTGTTCTTGCCAATAGGGATGCAACTGAAGTCATTGGTGTAGCTCTAGGCGCCCGGTGAAAGGTCTTGGTGAATTCAAATGTCTTGCCAACTCGGCAAGACATGAGCGCTTAGTATGTGGTCTCGGCAAAAGACATAAGTCTTGCCGACTAGTGAATGTAGTGCTCGGGGTGACTTAAGACCTCAGTATAAGGTCATGGCAAAGATGATAAGTCTCGCTAACTCTTCGATGCTTTGGTATGACATGTTCACTTGGTGTGATGTCTTGGTGAAAGACGAATGTCTTGCTGACTGTTGAGCACTGCGGTGTAACTTGAAGGCATCGATATGATGTCTTGGCGAAGAGTGATTGTCTTGCTAATGGGAAACCTTATGTCAGTATGACTCTTGGTGACTGCTCAGTGTTTGGTATAACATGAAGCGCTTGGTGTGATGTCTTGGCGAAAGATGATTGTCTCACGAAATGGAATACTCATGTCGGCATGACTTGAAGACTTCGGTATGAAGTCTTGGAAAACTGTGGGTGTCTTGCCGATGGAAAAGCTAGCATCGATATGACCTTTGAACTTTAGTATGATGTCTCATCGAATTGTGATTGTCTCGCCGATGAGAATGCTAAGGTCGATATGACTTGGAGTCGTCGGTGTAATGTCTGGGCAAAGAGCGATAGTCTTACGGACTGATGAACTCTTCAGAATACCTTGTGATCTTCGTTGTGAGGTCTTGGCGACATGGCAAAGTCTTAGCAATAGCTCTCTAGACTCGATGTAACCTCTTGCTGATGGAGATGACTCTTGGTGACAACGTGTAAATGGGTCTTGTGGCATCGGGGATACACTTCTAGTGTCTCACCGACATGTGACACAAATTTGATCGATATTGACCGAGTGAAGTCTATCCTACATGGTACAACTTGGACCAATCAGAGGAAGTGAAATTCAAATGGTTGGAGGTTGGATTTTTTGCAGTAGTTGGAACTGAACGGTCTGCAAGGAAAAATCTACACTAGAATGGACCAATGATAAGGATGTTGAGTTGGAGATTGCTTTTTTGTGATCTTGAACCGATTCAAAGAGAGCCTGTTGAGAACGAATGCATATATGTATGCATTGGACATTCTGTAACAGTGAGCTGATAGGTTGATAAGCCAAGGAGCTAAAGAGCTGAGAACAAGAGAGAGAGCGATAGAGTGTGGACTGAGTGGCTGGACAAAAGGCCAAAGCCATGAGGTCGAGCAAAGTAAGAGAGAGGCAGAATTGTGCTGGAATCTCTCTTGATCATGAATGCCATGATTGATCTTCTTGGGAGAGTTTGCTACCAATTGTTTCCAGAATGAACAAGATGTAATCTTTGAAAGGCTAAGAGCCTGAAATTGTATTGTAATCATTTTGTTGCTAAATAATACAATGGCTCGATCTTTGGAGTGTGGGGTTTTTTATCTGAAAGGATTTTCCCCATGTAAAATCTTTGTGTTATGTATTCTGTAGTATCTTTCATCTGTGTTGTTGATTGCTATTGAATTTACACGTGTTTCTCTCAGAAGGATCAATGTGGGAAATAACTGTGTCTGTTTCCACTTTAGGACATAGTTGAACGTGTCTTTGTGGTAACCTAATCGAAATGAAAGTTACCGAAGGCACTACTATATGGAGTTTTCACTAGATGCACTCCCAAATTTCCTTACAAGTTGTATCAGAGCCTTCTTTTGGTTGTTGGTTCTAGATATTTCTCCTATGAAGAATTCTTAGCTTGATGGGCTAGAAGAAATCTAGAGGAATGGACTGATGTATTGATCCTTTCATGAGTGGAAGCCTTGTGGTATTCTGAGACATCATGCAACTTGAAGGATGGTCAAGATGGAAAAGGGAGTTGATCATGTTGTGATCTGTGTCTCCTGGATGGTAGAGGTATAACTATGGAGTATGAGGTGGACTTTTCAGAGTGCTTACACTAGGTGGTGGTTCCTTGTGTTGGAAGGCATTGTTTCCTGTTAACCTCGAATGCTTGAAGGCTATGAAGTTAATCATTAGATGATTTGCAAGCTTCTGAAATAGCCTTTCTCTCCTTCTCAGATGCATGTACATGTTGGTGGTCTTAGAGTTGGTCTGAAAGGGACCTGGGCTCTCTTGAACTATTGTTTTCCTTTCTAAGGATGTTTTGTACTTGCATGGCTCTATGATTTTGCAGGTTTTACACGGTTAAGCAAAACTTGTGATCATGTGGAGTTGCTGTTAAGCTATTGTCTAGACACTGGCCTTTTGGGGTGTTACTGGATGAGATAGTTGCAGGTCTACATGCATGCTTGGAGCATGGCTTGAGGAGGTATGTTTTCTTCTTTGCATGGGAGTGTTGGTACGTGATTTGTCACTCAGCATTCTTGTGGTGGTGCTTGTGGGTTCCTTGATTATGGTGCTCATAGTGGACATGTTGGCAAGTCAGATTTGGTGTGATCTGGTGTTTGAGTCATGTTGTCTACGTGGTTATTCTCTTTTATATCTCAGTGTTGCAGTTTCCAATGCAATGATGGGTTTGCACGTTTTTGTTGAATGGATCTATAGGTTGTGCAATGTTGTAGGCTGTCTTTACCTACATTTTTGCTATGAGACAACTCGGAAGTGGACTGTCTATATCCATGAGGTTGATTCATTGTTGGTACAAACTTGTTAGCTGGCCTTGTCCATGGTCACTTGTGCATTGGTGTGGTGTTTTGAGATGAGAGGATGGATACTATAGAGTACCTGAATAGTCAGAACCTATAGCAGGTGGTCATGATGCTTGGAGAGCTCAGATGTCACATTTCAGTGGGAGCTCTAGCAGTGATTGTGTGTTCATCACATGGTGGTAAATAGTCTTATTAATGTTGCAGATGTTTCTTGGGATCCTGTTGCTACAGAATGGTTTTCTTTCGCATTTGCATGAACATTACTTGAAGATGTGCAACATCTTGGATCCATGGAAGATGCTTGGAGTCTTTGGTTAAGGTGTTGGTGGTGCCTGACAAGTGATATTGGTTTTGAGTCTATTTGTTGTATGTCCTAGTATAATCTTGTTTGCACTGGAGTTTTGGCATTGTGCATTGTACTTAAAGACAATGGAGAAGTCACTTGAAGCATGGTATCTCCTAAGGAGATGTGTAGATCATGGTGTCATGATGAGTTCCTGATTCAGCTGATTGGAGCTTTCATAGTGGTCTGAAAGTCCGAGAAGGCTACACCTTGGTTGAATGTGAGTTCAATAAGAGACCAATGAGGAGATTGCTCTTGGATTAATCATGATGACTTGTACATCATGAAGGAGTATTCTCATTCCCACTCTTGGTCTACTCGGTAGTTTATCTGAAAGGTATTTGGCCCATTATATTTTTCAGATGTGTTTTATTAAGTTTACTTTCATGATACAGATCTTGAATTACTGTTTAATGATTTTGGAAGATTCATAGTGGAAGTTGTACAATTTCTTTTATCTTCTTGTTACTAATGAGAATTGGTAGGAGATGATGTATGGGCTGATTTCCTGAAATGGGAAATGAACTAGTTTGATCTTCTTTGAGATGCTTACATCCATGTTGGTTTTAAAGATGGGTTGATTTTGGTGATTGAACGGATGGATATTGTTAAGGATTTCTTTTGGGATATGAAGAAGATCATTCTTGTCATAGCTGGTTGTTAGAAGCATATGTAGGAGGATGTTCTACAGGAAGATGATGTGCAAAATTTCTCTCTATGGCCGTGAAGGTTTGTGGTGAGAGAAATGTTTCTTATTGCAGGTTGTGCATATCATTGTGGATTTTTCCTTGGTACTATAGGGTTACATTTTCTATGTGCTGGTATTGGTAGACTTGAGATGCCTTTGATCTTTCAGATCTAGATTACTCAAGCAATGGGAGTTCTTGTATGTGTGTTGTCTTCTTCGACTGGTTGACACTGGAGCTTGTTTTTGTTGTTAATGAGTTGATTATGGTTTGGAATAAGTTTACTGATGTTGATACCTATGAGGTATGTGTGATTGGATGGTATAGCATGAGCTGTGGGTGCTATTTTCAATCGTGTGTGTTTATCAATTGGATGGAAGCGGTCAGTCTGATTATTGTTCTAACTAGTGTTGTTTATCTTGTTTCTGGATAATGACTTCACTATTGTGTTCTGTTTGAAGCTTGAAATTGAAACTACTTCCGTATAGTGTTTGAGCACAGTGAAAAGGTAGCAGTATCTTGTTGGTGATATCACTAGGATCTTTTGCTTGTGTTCGATGGAATGGTGCTTATACACCTTGGCTTTGTATTCTTCTTCCACAAGTGGCATATTGGAAGATGACAGGATTGTTGCCTGAAGGTGAACATCTTGTATGTTGGAGTAGAATTCTTGATAAGAGCATGAGAGCATGTTTGAGGTCTATGTGGTTTCTTGAAAAGCTATGATTGGTTGTTTTGTTGGATAGTAGTTTGTAGTTGGATGCCTGGTC
This sequence comes from Sequoia sempervirens, assembly GCA_007258455.2. Classification (NCBI taxonomy): domain Eukaryota; kingdom Viridiplantae; phylum Streptophyta; class Pinopsida; order Cupressales; family Cupressaceae; genus Sequoia; species Sequoia sempervirens. The sequence continues at coordinate 160,630,843 of VDFB02271358.1, forward strand.
TTGGTTGCAAATTGTCTGGTGGACTGTTATCTATTGAATCATGTTGATTGGGTGTCTTGAGTATTGTAGGGTTTGAACTGGTGGAGCTAGTGTGATCTTAGTTCCTAGTTGCTTTGGAGGTGAATGTGTGATCTTCGTCAAGTGGGAGATTGTTGGAAAATGTGACTCAATCTCATAGGCTGAAACCTCTGAGAAAACATGGTCGCTGTGACATTCATGTTGTCTGGCTGACTGGTAGTTTAGTAACCTTGTGTTTTGCTCATGTTGCTGAGACTTTGCTTTTGTCTTGCCAATTGATGATGTCACTATGACTTGTGGCCTTCACTGTAACCTTTTGTCGAGTGGAGATATCTGGCTGACGGTTTGTTCTAGCAAATGTCAGGGAGACTCATGGCGACTAGATCATCGGGGTAACTCATATGTGTCAGAATGATGTCTTGGCAATGATAGGAAGTCTTTCTAATATCGGCATGACCTTTGGTCTATCTGGCCGATGTGGAAATTGGAATGACTTGCTCCTATCGGTATGTAGTCTTGGCAACTGAGAGATGTCTCAGTGAATGGAGTCATCGGTATGACTTGAAGGCTTTGCTATGAAGTCTTGGTGATAGGCATTTGTCTCATCGATGGTGTGGGATGTGCTTGGCATGACTCCTGGTGGAAGATAGGCTTAGGGTAACCTGGAGACTTTAGTGTGAAGTCTTGGCGACATGTGTTGGTCTTGTTGATGGGGATGCAACTGAAGTCATTGGTGTAGCTCTCGGCGCCCGGTGAAAGGTCTTAGCGAAGTAAAATTTCTTGCCGACTCGGCAAGACATGAGCGCTTAGTATGTGGTCTTCGCGAAAGACATAAGTCTTTCTGACTTGTGAATGCAGCGCTCGGGGTGACTTAAGACCTCGATATAAGGTCTTGGCGAAGACGATAAGTCTCACCGACTCTTCGATGCTTCGGTATGACATGTTCACTCGGTGTGATGTCTTCGTGAAAGATGAATGTCTTGCCGACTGTTGAGCACCGCGATGTAACTTGAAGGCATCGGTATTATGTCTTGGCGAAGAGTGACAATCTTGCTGATGGGAAACCTTATGTCGGTATGACTCTTGGTGACTGCTCAGTGTTTGGTATAACATGAAGCGCTCAATGTGATGTCTTGGTGAAAGACGATTGTCTCACCGAATGGAATACTCATGTCAGCATGACTTGAAGACTTCGGTATGAAGTCTTGGTGAACTGTGGGTGTCTTGCCGATGGAAAAGCTAGCATCGATATGACCTTTGAACTTTGGTATGATGTCTCATCGAATGGTGATTGTCTCGCTGATGAGAATGCTAAGGTTGATATGACTTGGAGTCATCGGTGTAATGTCTGGGTGAAGAGCAATAGTCTTGTTGACTGATGAACTCTTCGGAATACCTTGTGATCTTTGTTGTGAGGTCTTGGCGACATGGCAAAGTCTTAGCGATAGCTCTCTAGACTCGATGTAACCTCTTGCAGATGGAGACGACTCTTGGTGACAATGTGTAAACGGGTCTTGTGGCATTGGGGAGACACTTCTACTATCTCACCGACATGCAACACAAAGTTTATCGCTATTGACTAAGTGAAGTCTGTCCTACGTGGTACGACTTGGACCAATCAGAGGAAGTGAAATTTAAATGGTTGGCAGTTGGATTTTTTGCAGCAGTTGGAACTGAACGGTCTACAAGGAAAAATATACACCAGAATGGACCAATGATAAGGATGCTAAGTTGGAGATTTCTTTTGTGTGATCTTGAACTGATTCATAGAGAGCCTATTGAGAATGAATGGATATATGTATGCATTGGACGTTCTATAACAGTAAGCTGATAGGTTGATAAGCCAAGGAGCTAAAGAGCTGAGAACAAGAGAGAGAGTGATAGAGTGTGGACCGATGATGCAGAGGGTTAGGGATCTTTGCAAGAAACTCTAGATAACAAGAATAACAATGTTTCACTTCTCAATCTCTCAACTAGGCACCAACTTGGAGATAAGGCCTCAACTTTGCACACAAGATTTAATTGTTTCCCTTATGGTTCCAAACCATTTAAATGATCTCAAAGGACTTAACCAAACTTGACTCAAAAGGTTCTCAAGCCCTAACCCTCTGTTTTGAACAAAACTCACTTTTGCTGCTCAACTAGCCTTCTAGCCCTATTAGGCCTTTGGCGATGGATTCTTGACTTTTTCCTCAAACTTTGCAAATGAACCTCCAATATAATGGTTTTATTAGATTTTTTTTGTGATGTATAACAACATATCAACTCCTTGGCATCACTTTTTTCAGACAATCTTTCTTCTAACCCTACTGTTTCCTCAAAATTAGGCCTAATTAGCCCTATTTTTCAAAGCAACCCCTCTTTAAACTCAACCCCTAACCATGAAACTTTCATAAGTCTCCTAAAATGACTCAAAACCAAGGAATCCAAGTTTTTAGACCTCTATGACACCTCTAACATGCTCCAGCACAAACCCCTCCTCAACTTGCCTCAAAAACTAGGGCTTCTTGAAAACTAACCCTCCAATCACTTCCAGAACTTTCTCATTGAATCTACACCATTAGGAAAACATAATTAGTTGATCCAAACTCAAAAAAATTCCCCTCATTAAGGCAGATCTTCTACTGCTACACCCTAGCCTCCATCTTCAAGCATTTTTCACAATGAAATCTTGGTGTACACCATTTTATTCTTCTTTCCTGCACTTTATATTGTTAGTACAGTATGGTACATGTCATATTTGATCCATTTCATATATTTTCAGTCATTATACTCCATGAAATGGATCATTCCATCATTAAAACTCTCAAAACAGGGCAAAATCTACACCTTTCCTGTGGACAGTCAGCAAAAACATGCAAGAATTGATCTATTTCCTTTATCAGAAAATGTGAGTGGTGTTAAAACATGTAAATACAAATTACCAAAGCATCCAAATGTAGATAACTTCAATAAGACTCAATGGTTCATCAAAAAAACACAGAAAATTGCAAGAAAACAGAAATTTTGTTGTATTTTCTGAGAACAGTCCGTACAATTCTTTCACCAACCACCTAACCTCTGTAAAAATGAACATTTTAGGGTTATAAACCCATTCTCCAACTGATCCAACCGATTTGGATTGATTACATTGCTTAATTTACTCTAAAACTCTCAAAACTCCCTTTCCTGCCTAAACTAAAATTTAAAAATTTGAAATTGCAAACTTGAAATTTATTAAAAACCACCTCCTAAAAAATATTGGATCTTCAATATCTAAGTTTATTTGACCAACCTAAAGCATTAGATCACTAATCAAATCCCTAGAACATAATTTTCCCTTTACATTGCATTTTTAACCTAGATCCCTTATTAGGAACCTTAGAACTTTTAACATTCTCATTACATTTATTCATCCCAAATGCCATTATAGGCTCCAATAGGTCATAATTGATGCTTTGAATTGTTTGAAAGGTCCTCCTGACCCCTGTACACTCCTAATCCTTGAAGTGCTCCTTGAAGGCCTTGGGTTCTCCTGCACCAACCGAGTGGCTAGCCGAAAGGCCGAAGCCATGAGGTCGAGCAGAGTAAGAGAGAGGCATAATTGTGCTGGAATCTCTCTTGATCATGAATGCCATGATTTATTTTCCTAGGAGAGTTTGCTACCAGTTGTTTCTAGAATGAACAAGATGTAATCTCTGAAAGGCTAAGAGCCTGAAATTGTATTGTAACTGTTTTGTTGCTGAATAATACAATGGCTCGATCTTTGGAGTGTGGGATTTTTTATCCAAAAGGATTTTCCCCATGTAAAATCTTTGTGTTCTGTATTCTATAGTATCTTTCATCTGTGTTGTTGATTGCTGTTGAATTTACATGTGTTTCTCTCAAAAGGATCAGTGTGGGAAATAATTGTGTTTGTTTCCGCTTTAGGACATAGTTGAACATGTCTTTGTGGTAACCTAATCGAAATGAAAGTTACCGAAGGCACTACTATATGGAGTTTTCACTAGATGTGCTCCCAAATCTCCTTACACCATTTCCAATACTTAGTACTCTAAAGGGATTGGCCAACGAATGAGTAAACATTATAAGACTTCTACTCCTACACTTTGGGCTCTATTAAACTTGGGAGGGTGATCCCACAATGTATACTCAAGAATTCACACAACTACAATTAAATAAATTATCAATAACAAATACTTCTCATAAAAATTCCCAACAACATAATACATCAAATAAGTTGGCAGCTCATTTATCAATGTCTTATACTTAGAGCATGAGAAGGAAAAACTCAAGACAAAGCAACTACAATGGTATCCATTTGAAAGTTTATTATATAAGAGTGATTAGTTGATGAATCAACCAAGAAACTGAAGCACAAATACTTTTCATGAACCAGTGCCTTTATCCCAACCACAGAGTTAGTATCAACCTATGTGATTAGATAACAACTAAACAATAACGCATATAGTCTTGAGAAACACTGCATTACAACCTTCCTTTGCAACATTCATGATTATTACTGCTTACAACTATCCTAGAACCTAATTCTTATAAGTTAATAATCTCACCTAACCATTTATATTAATTCATTGAACTAATAAGTAGGAGTGAAATCAAACATCCTTTGGGAAACAACAAAGACAAATAAAAGAATCCTTGATTGCTTTCATTGATAACTCATAAAATAAGTACAAGGAGAGATACTAGCCATGAAATTGGTATCAATCTATATTATATTTACTATATTGTTATCAAAATTACATACATGATAATAAACTATGAACTTAAGACAAAACACAAAAAATGCTTTATATTCCTATTACAATTCACTGTGTCGATTCAATTTTCAACGAACATCTACTTCTAGCCCTGAATTCTCTCTTATAGAGATGAAAGAGAAAAACAAGCCTAAGGCCAAGAAGCACACATTTCAAAACCTCATTAGACTACTATAACAAATACTCCCTTTTCAGTTACACTCAAGCCTTAAAGTGGTGAAAATAAACATGAGGAAAAATTAACACTCACTCATTGTAGAAATTAGGTCCCACCATAGAAAGGAATCATTCGTTTGTTACAACAGCTTCAAAATATTTCCCATGCACTCAAAAATTGTCCCCCATAGGAAATCCAATCTGAAAAATTACAAAACATGGAAAGTAGATATAAATGAAAAAAATGATTTATCCACATCAACACTTTATGCCACACATTCTAAGTTGAGGAAAGAACAATATTTCACAATGTTTTATCAAAAGCCTAATATGCACTATATTTAAGCCATGCATTGCTTTTCTCCTATCCATTATTCACCTTGTCCATTATTTATCCTCACACAAATTCATTTGATGTGCTTTTCTAACTATGAGTTATACTCTTCTTCAGTTGGCCACTTCACATTCAATAAACTTTGCACCTTAGTACTGTGTTGAGAGTATCTAGAATCAATTAAGGCCCTGGCCTCTTTGAAAAAAATGTCCATCTTTGTTTCAATCTCCACCATTGTATCAATTTTTGAATTCAATAAGATATAGTCAATGAAAGTCAATGCCATCATAGCTGCTACAAGCATTCCTCCTAGATCCTTCTTCCAGGTGTCAAATGGCTACAACTCACCTTTAGGACTCAATATACGAGGCATACCAAATTCCTCCATCTCTTTAAATAACTTCAGCTTACTTTGGAGCTACACACCTAGCTTTCCATGAAAGGTGGTTATCTCATTAACTGAATCAATAGATTGCAAGATTTTAGGGATGCTAGTTGGTGCTTTGGGATCCTCCTTGATTTTGGGTATCATTTCTCTTAAAGCACCCACCCTAGTACTCCAGTTACTCCATTCATTCTTGAAGGCCTCTTTTACCTACAAATACTTTTTGTTTACTTCATGAATATTCTTATAGGTAACCAAAACATCATCAACCTTGTTGACCAACTTGGTCACCCTATGCTTCAATACATCCTCAAAGATCTCATTTTCCACCTTTTAGCCTTCTTGACATTTTCCTTTTCAGTACTCATCTAATCATTCAAATATTTATTTCTTGAGGCCAAATTTTCCCCTATCCTATGTAGATAAGTTTGAGGAAGAAAAGGATGGCAGGGATAGTGTCCTTACTGACTGAGTAGCCTGAACAATAGCCCTCATCTTATTCATCTCATCCAAGGCCTTATTGTATTCCTTCACTAGAGAATCATACTTTTTCTAAGAAATATGTGTAATGTCCACACTGAGCATTGCAACATGAGAAGTTAACTTAGTTTCTTGGACAAGAGTTATATTTGTGGCCGATTTAACCACCAAGGAACCTATAACCTCTTCAATAGGTCTAAAAACCTCATGCTTTCCAGTATTAGGTTTCATAGACCAAATTGCAAGAGAGTGCAATTTTGGACTATATCTGGATCTAAATACCTTATCCTCAAACTAGTCCTTAGATATTGAAGCCTGAGGGTCTCTTCTTACTGCATCATATTCTATAGCCGAGGTGATAGTGCATCCTAGTAACAATATGATTCCATTATTTGTGAAAATTTTCCTAGTCTCAGTGGGAGTAATAGCTACAATTTTAGCTTTGATCTTTTATTCCTCTACTTTTTGCGCTTTTTCCTATTAAGAAGGTTCAACACTAGCCCTTGCTAGTTCAAGCCTTTCCTTTATCTCTTTACTCCTCTACTGAACCATAAATTCCTGAAATTCCTTGGATTGCCCAAATTTATCATCTGTAAGGAATTTATCACATTCCTTAATCCTGGGATCATCATCACTTTCCTTATCATATTGCCTCTTGACAATTCTATCACAGGGAATTTCTGAACTAAATATTTCTTCAATATTTGGGGGAGGGAATTTATTCTCCACCTCCTCATCTCTTGGCATGTGATCTATCATTTGTTCCTCCCTAACTTCTTGAACATTTTTAGGATGCTCAAGGATATCCATAGCTTGTGGTTGTTGTTCTAGGAGAGCCTGTGCTTTATCAACAACCTCCTTCACCTTCACCTTAAAATCACATTTTGATAATCCCTTAGCTTTGTGAAAGCTCTTTCAAAATGGTCTACAATTACATCATATGGACTTACATAAAAGGAATTCCTTTTCATGATACCCTCTTCAATGTCCATTATGGATGTCCATTCCTTCTTTCTAGATATGACAACCTCATCACTTGTCAAATTTCTCAATACTTCATCCTTGTACAAGAACTGATGATGTATTACTAATAAGTTTTTATCCCTTCTCTTTCCATACACAAATTTTTTTGGGTCAAAATTCCTAACCTCATTAATAGGAAATCTAAGATTATTCACCATGATCCCAAAATTTTCATACCCCTTAGGGGCAGTAACTTTGAAGTAAGAAAAAGTACATTAGAGATTCACCACAGTACCCTTCTTGGGCTTCGTGAACATTTCATAGTCCATAACATCAATCTGCCACATGAGTTCCATAAAGGCTAATCTTTCAAAGAGATATAGGGGAAAACAATGTGGTTCCACCTTAGCCCCATAGGCTTTGATCAGAGTATACTCTGAATGGAGAAACCAATCTACCCAATTATGTGTTGCATTTGATCCTATTATATCTTTTGGGTGCATGATACGTTTGATTGCTGGAGAAAGGCTATGAATAGGTGCTACACCCAACACTTCTAGGATACCAAACCTTATAACATTAGAAAACATGAGATAATTGGAATTGGGACAATCCTGATCCCAAATGTGTTTCCACATTTATACTAGCAAAATATTATTCTCATTATCTCTTAATCTCAATTTCAAATTCCTTTTCCAGCCATTATTACCCTCAAATAAGAGAGTATACATTAGCAAAGATTAATGAGGGAAATGCAAAGGGAGAACCTCCTTTAAATTGAGGAAATCCTAATGCATTTGTTCAACAACATAGTTGGCATAATCAAAACCAGTGTTCTAATTATGACCATATATATCCACCACCATTTCCAATAAGTTAGGGGCTATCCTCACCTCAAAATTTTAGGCCAACACTTGATTTAGGTAGTAGTAAGTGTTCTTGAAGTAATCCTCAAACTCTTCACATTCAAAAGGCTCAACATACTTAGGGAGAAATATCTACTTGCTCCTTCTATTTCAAACAAGCAATTTATTCTTGTATGAAAATATATTATTTTCATATTCAACATATAGCTCTGCATGCTTAAATTTCACAATATAATTGGGATTTAACCCAAATATCTCCACAATCTTGTCCTTTGTCACTTCAAGGATCACATCACCATTTTCACTACTAATTTTTTTGTCACTAGGATGATAGTGCTTGGCCAGTTCCATCATCAAGTCCACCTCTACAAACACATTTGGCACCACCATCTTTCCAAGGTTTAGCCCCCATAAGTAACACACAGGCTTACTAGAACACTACCTATTAAAAACATATCAGAATAGTTGCCACCTGCTTTGAGGCTGGGCCAACTCACCAATTTCACCAGCACCATCAATTAACCTGGTGGTCATGACAAATTGACCCGTAGGTCTCTTGCCAATTTGTGACCCTCCTTCCTTTATATCTCTAGAGGCCTCCTGCATTAATCTTTACTTTTCCTTCTTTGCACTTCTAGACCTAGTAGATGTTGCAGGAGTACTTGGTGTAGGGCTAGATACTGTAGGTGGTTCTGACTTAACCTCAGATGAACCATCCTAAGTTTTAGGCCTTTTAACCCCATTTTTTTTTTAGTTTCCTCTTAGGTTTAATACTGGATTCACTAGGCTCTGGTTCACTCATGTTTGAAATGCAAGAGAACTAGGGTTCACAATTTCTTGCAATCGAGAAGACCCTCTCAGGTACAAAGACTCAAAGGACCACTTATAGAACAAAATATTTCCTAATTTGATGTAGTATTTATCACCGAATTGAGGATATTACAAATAGAAAATCAAACTATCTCCCCAATTCCCTATCACCTTTCTAGAATAGTGCAATTTAGTATTTCAACTAGGAGGAGATACATAGTTTGCTTACCTGGGTGAGAGATTTACACAATTGTTGCTGAAATATTTCACTAGAGCCTTCCACACAATTTCTTCAACTCCTGGCATTCCTCTCCAGTTACAAACAACTCTAAATGTGCGACAAACTAGGTATATACCTTCTTTATGGCCAAGAGATGGGCATGCTACCATTAATGTTTGATAGTAAGTTCATGCGAGTCAACTAACTTTTAGCCATTCATGTTCAAACCCAAGCCATTGATCACTCTACTTTAAAACCATATCAATGGTTCTCAATTTTCCTCACTACATTATTCTTTTCTTTATACGATGTCCTCAAGATACTGCCATGTTGCATTTTCCTTCAATAGTCTTTGCTTATCGCTGACCCATTCCACCCTTTACTAGTTCTATCAATGATGCAAGCATCCACATGATGAAATATTAGTTGTTGGATCTATGGTCCATCCTTGATCACATTCATTTTCCCATCGCACATTTCTAATTCATATTTCAAACTTTGGATCTCATTAGCGATAGGAGATAAGGTGAAGAGGCTAGATTAAGACACGTGCACCTGCATGAGAATCAATGATACAAAAGACATCACACATAAGATCTATTCAAATTAGTGAAATAAAATCGAACAAATAACTTCATTGCTCATAGCTATTATGAAACTTTAGCTTTGGAATGAATCCATGATGAGCAATAAAAGAGAATAGAAAAGCATCAGGGCCATCACTCATCACTAATTCTCCTCATACATTTTGCAAGCAATTAGCGATGAGAGATCCTAGCGATTTGCATCGCATATCGCTAATACAAAAGATGTTCAAAACTAATTTGTGATGTGAAAAACACTGGAGACACCACATATTGCTCATCTCTTATTGAAAACTTACCATTACACAACATCCATGATAAGCGATGAAGGAAAAACAAAAGACTGGAGGCCATTGTTGATCACCAATACAATATTCAAGGCTCAAAATTCATTAGCGATAGGAAAATCTTCAACAATACAAGGAGAAGCAAGAACATTTCTTATCACTATTTCATATTAAGAGCTCTCAAAGTTATCCACGATGAGCGAAGCTAAAACAAGACTGCTCGTCGCTTATTGCTGATTCAAAACATACACTGTAGAAGCAATCTGCGATGAGTGATAAAGAGAGGTGGCCAATAGGAATTAAGTGAAAAGTTTCAAGCATGTTCCCACAAGTTCTTCTAATGAAGGGTACCTTCTAGGATGATGTGAGAAAAGGGGCTCAAAATCTTCCAAGTCATAAAATGCAAAGGATGTAAAGGATAAAAAGGCCCTTAATTCAACCTTATATTTAAAAATGAAATTTTGACTTAGGCATGAGGGACCGGTTACACCACAACCCTTAATGACATAAGATGTTTTAATGTGACCGGAAATGGGAAACAGAAGGTCAACGGTAAATTAGAACCCTAGCATAAACAAAAAATTGAGGTCATTTTAAGGAAGGGTTAAAGATATTACAAAACCCTACAATAGTGATGAGAAGAAGAGCCCTAAGCTTTTATATGTCAACCCAATTCTCAAAATGTAACAAGAATTTGAGATGGAACATAAATTTTTTGTAGTTTCTATCAACTTGCTCTAAACCCTACTTAGGGTTTCAATGAGCATTCAAAATGTAGTATCTCATGTTTCCCACATGATTAAGTCAAGCCATCTTATACATAAGTCTGTCTTAATGTATTCTAGCATGTTACAATGGTGTAGGCTTGAAGGATCCACATGTGGGGAGCACTTGATTGACAATCATTATATTTTGCCTCGTTATAGTTAGGTAACCCTGCTTTATGAGTAAATTCCAAAGACTTGGTATTGGGGAATTGTGTTTTAGTTGTTGTACATGGAGATAAGTAAGAAATGGTGTTCTAAGCCCTTGGAGTCTATTGGTTGGTAAGTCTTCCTTGTTGATTGAGGATTACATTTGTATGCAAAGGGTATACGACTGTCCCAAATCCAGTTTCATGGAAATTTGTTACTTTAAGGTCGTCCCATGCATTTGGAGGTTAGGAAAACCATAGAAAATCCTGTGATGCCACGTCTACTGTCAACACATGTTGTTCCTTTGTTTTTCATGCTGCCCTATGCCACTGAAGAGTCTACCACCCTTGAAGGTTTAAGGGACTATCGTTGTCTAACTTTGCTGAGGTCATTAAACCTATATCAAAAATGTTGAAGAAAGGACAAAAGATACAATGGACTGCAAAAGCCTTGGAAGCTTTTGTATCTATAAAACAAGCCATCAAGGAGGCTCCTATTCTTAAATCTCCTGACTTTTCAAAACCTTTTCATATTTTTTCAATTGCATGAATGCACACTGTTGCAGCTGTCATGCTACAGAAGAATGAAGATGTTCATGAACAACCTATATCTTTCTTCAGTAAGTCATTACAGGGGTCTTAATTAAAGTATGATATAATGGAGAAGCAAGCATTTGCACTAGTGAAAGTTGTAAAAGCTTTTAGACCATATCTTGTTGGAGCAAAGGTAGTTGCTTATGCTCCTCATGCAGTAGTCAAGGATATTCTGACACAGTCTGAAGTAACAGGTAAAAGATGCAAATGGATCAACAAAATCCAAGAATTTGACCTGGAGATACAAATTACTAAATTAGTCAGAGGTCAGGGTTTGGCTGAACTAATGGCAGAGGAAAATATTGAAGCAAATCAGATTTGCACTGTAGAAGAAGAAAATGTAATTGCAAGCATTGAGCACATTCAATGGTATACAGATATTATGTATTATCTTAAATACATGAAGTGTCCAGAGGGAATGAATGACAACCAGAGAAGAACGCTGAAGTTGCAGGCGTCTAAATATGTTTTTCTTGATGGAGATCTATTTTGGAAAAATGGGGATGGTATATTATTGTTATGTTTAGATGAATTTCAAGCTAAGCATGTTTTAAATGAGATGCATGAAGGAGTGTGTGGAGGACATTACTCAGCAAGGACAACAGCGCATAAAATTCTCAGGACAGGTTATTATTGGCCTAAGATTTTTAATGACTCTTTTGCATATGTGAGAAAATGTGAAGCTTGCCAGAAGTTCTTTGGAAAATTGAAATATCAGGGAGCTTTGCCACTTCAACCCTTGTAGGCTGATGCCCCTTTTCATCAATGGGGAATTGACTTCATTGGAGAAATAGAAGAAAAATCAAGTGGTGGACATAGGTGGATATTGGTGGCCACTGATTATTTTACCAAATGGGTAGAGGCCATCCCAACTAAACAAGCTACAAGTAAGGTGGTGACACAGTTCCTGATGGATAATATCATTACTAGATTTGGTACGCCATTGAGGGTGATCACTGACAATGGGATGTGTTTTATGTCAGATGAATTCAGAAATTTTTGTAGTTCAAATGGTATTACTATTTCTTATTCAGCCCCTTACCATCCACAGGCTAATGGAGAAGTAGAATCTAGCAATAAGAGTCTTATACAGATTATAAGAAGAATGTTAGGTCACAATAAGAAAGCCTGGGATTCGAAGTTAAGACTGGCTGCTTGGGCTGATAGGATTGCAGTAAAAAAGGCAATTGGGAAGTCTCCATTTGAATTAGTGTATGGAACACAGGCTAGGATGCCTTTGCAGAATCTATTACCTATCTATAAGTTTGTTCTTCAAGAAGATTTGGATATTCCTGAACCTATGGAAGAAAGAATGGAGCAACTAGCTAAACTTGATGAAATAAGGAGAGTTGCCCAAAATGAAAACATAAAATTACAAATGCAGATGAAATATTTATTTGATAAAAAGGCAAAGGATAGAAAATTTGGAGAAAGTGATTTGGTACTAATGTGTAATGCAAGGTGCCAAGAGAAGGGCAAGCATGGTAAATTTGAAGCTTTGTGGTTGGGGCCTTTTGTTGTGATTGGAAAGAAAGGTGAAGACTCTTATTATTTACAAAATCTGGCTAGTGAGGATCAGGAATTGCCTGTACATGGGCAATTTTTGAAACGATTTTTCTCTTGAAGTAACACAGAGGATTAAGGGTTGCCAGTGCATGGAAAACTCTTGATGATCCTTTTTAAAATTCTTTTCCATGCATAGTAGTCTAGGATATAAAAGGAACATGACTTGCAAGTACATGGACAATCCTGATTTTCCTTTTTTCAATTTATTTTTTCCATGTACAGTAGTGTAGGGTCACTTGCATTCTCATCCATGCTGCTTTGCTCACATAATCCATCATTTTGAGTTTGGTCTGTTCACCCAGACTTTTGAATCCTTGCAATGATATTGCTATCATTCATCCCCAGATGGAGCCACTGTTAGAACTTTAAAATTTTGAAATTTTCAGTCCATTGCATTCAAGTGTTTCCAAGAATAAATCTTCCTCATAAGCATAAGGTTTCCTCGTCATCGCATCTTGCTTGTTTTTTGTCATAAATCCACTGAATCCATCAAGTCCTTTGCATTTCATTGTATTGCCTATTTCAGCAGGACATAGTGAAAGTCTCCCTAACCTATGTATTTTTCACTAATATGTACTTGTTGCAGAATATCGGCAGGACTCTTCTTTTGTTCTGGTGACTGAGAAGTTTCATATCAGCAAAGGAATTATTATCAGAGTAGAGTCATAGCGAAGTATTTTTCTTGCCGACCGACATATAGAAAAAATATATTGGCATATGTTGGGGCATCGATGTAATGTCACGACGAATACATTATGTCATACCGACTAACACATAGAGGGGTTATTTTGGCTAGAATGTTTGGTATCGGCATGAAGTCATAACGAAATCATTTTGTTTTACCGACTGGCTTGCAAGAAAATGTTTCGGTAAGACTTATATGCATCGGGGAAGGTCTTGGTGAAGTAGCTATTGTTTTACTGAACCAAATACAAGGGGACTCAAAAGCTAGCAGAGAGAAGTTATAGAGTATTTCCGATTCAAACGTTATGCTGATAGAGATGTGCATATTCAGGAGAAGTCTTCGATGTAAGTCTCACTGAGGTTTGAAAGTTATACCGATAGGGTATTTCGGGGTGAGTCTCATCGAATGGAGCAATCTGGATGAAGGGGTTCAGTGACACATTTGGTGTCGGTATGAGTCTTTTCGAAGATTCATGGTCTTGCCAATGGATTTATTTCATCGGTAAGATTTATTTTATCGGTGAGAAACTCAATGGTCTTGCCGAAGTTTGTTTTCATTGGCGAAGGGGTGATTTTGTCTCAGTGACTGGAAAATGCATTGAAGAACATGTCTTGGTGTAGCATAATGAACTCTATGAAACATCTCCCTGACTCAGAATTGTCATAGCCACATGAAAGATAGAAGTGATAGTCATCATTTTAATTTCAGGTGTCGATATGACTGTATAATGTCTTGGCGAAAGGTGTAATAGACGTTGCAAAAGGACTTCACCCTAGATTTGAAAGTCTCTCATCGAGAGGACATTTGATGCAACAGTGCCAGTTTCAAATGGGTCTTCATTCGTGCTTCATTAATGGCACGACGGGATATAACAGTAAAGTTTTAATCAATTCTTCAGTTCTGAATTGATTGCAGCTGAATTAGCATGCTGAAAAGTGAACTAGGACATTTCTCAGTCTGAGGAGCTCGAGCAGAATATTATAAGTAATTGCTTCTTGGTTTTTCACATTTTGATTTTGTAAGCTTGAGAATGGAATCTTCTGGTTCTGGAAAGGGTAAGGGTAGAAAGCCTGGTGAGAGTAGTCTATCAAAAGGAAAGAAACAAAAGGTTAATACAAAGCATGAGGGCACTAAAAGGAGGTTGAAACAAGACCTTATTGATCAACTACCTGGCTCGAGGCCTAAAGCTAGAAGGTCCTCATAGCTTAGGGCAGAAGTTGATAAGTTAGATGATAAATGTAAGTTCATAGGTGATGTCTGGACTGTCGTAAAAGGGTACGAGTTATTACATTTCCATTACGATAGAAGAAATCACTTTGAACCAGTCTGTAACCCATGGAAGTTGAATGTAGGGAAACTGGTGTGCCCTAATATTTTTGTAAATGCATAATTAGTGAAATTGCTTGCAGATAATTATGATCCAAAACATAAGGCTATATGTGACCCATCTGGAAAACCATAGATATATGTGTCTAAAGAAGCAATAGGTGAGGTTTTCAAATTGGAAGGGTTTTGCAATGAGGAGATCAATTGTGAAGAGTTGGAAAAACAATTTTCAAGAATGGATACAATCTATAAGGGTTGGAGGTTGCCTATTCATAGAATTAAACAGGGTAACAAGTCAGAACCTCTGCAAGATAGTGAGGGGCCTCCTTATCATGTAGATTTGTTTGAGCCTTATATGAAGTATACATATTTCTTAGTGTGTCAAGTATTGGGGATGGGTGCCTCCAAACTCATGTCAATTGTTCCAATGATTATCACAACAAATATCTAGTATCACAACTCCAGACCATTTGACTATGCTTCATATATTTCTAGGGATCTTGATTCAGGATTGGTGGCTATAAAGGGTGGAGCTTCTATTGCTTTTCTCAGACACTATTCATTGTTGATGCACTTGGTGCTATATTTTGGACAGGAGTTGGGAGTATGGCCTCCAGAAATGAGAGTTTCTCAAATTGGTAAGGAGGGTGAAGTATTGCCTGTTCAGCTGTGGATTGCTATTTGGGATAGCAGGTTTTCCAATTCTAGTTTCATCCACTTTGAAGAATATTTTGTGAAAACTTTGTAAAAATTGTATAAGTATCCTTGGAACTATTCATTGACTGATGAGATTAAAAGGTTTCTTTGGCCAAAAGCTTTTAATGGGCCAATTGATCATAACTGGGGTGACTGGTATTGTTTGGAGGGAGTTACAATGATCAGGGTGTATGAATTTGAAGATGCCCCTTTTATTCTGCCAAGGACAGTTCCAAAAAGAGTTGCATATTTGGAAATTGTCAGACAAATGGATTACTGCAGTGTGATGCATTTTAGTTCTTTTGGGAAGCAGGCTTTTATGCCTAGTACATTGTGTTTTGGTGATTTCACTGTGTTGGCTAAGGAAGGATACAATTCAATTCTTAATAGATTGTTACATTATAATATGAAAAAAGGACCACCCAAAAAGGACTTTGATCTAGAGGGATATATAAATTCTACTAAGAGGAAGATGAATTTTGGAGGGTATCAGCATGTGCCCTATCCTTTTGATGATATGATCAGGAATTTGGATGAAGAGGAAGCAGAGATGGTGGTTGATAGCTATAACTAAGGGTTACATGATACAGAGATATTGTCTTCTGGAGATGAGGAAACCCCAATGGATAAAGTGCCACAGAGCAGAACAGAGAAGGTATCTAGGTTGAGGACTTAGTGGCATGTTTTCCCAACTAGAGAACAAAGTATTGAAAGTTGTGATATTGATGCAAGGCATATGAAATATAGATCATTTGTTTCAGATGATGAGTTTATAAATTCTCTAGAGTTCAAAGCATTCTTGTACAAATAGAAGCGGAAAGAGATAAGAGAAAATGTTCGTGATGTCACTTCAAGGAATGAAGAACAATTATTGGGTCAATTGAGAAAATGTGTGGATAATGAAATGAAAAATATGACTCCTGAAAAGTGGAGCAAAATGTTGGAGAATGCCGGTGTCATGATTTTTCTTGGACTTGATTTGAACTCTGCATTAGTTTTTGATAGCTTCTTAAGAGACAGTAATGCTACACATAAGATTGATAAGGAAAAAGTAACAGAAGTGTATGTAGGCTCTAAGTACAATACTGATGAACGATCATTTATGATATGGGCTTTGTACCCACCTCACAGGAAATCAGTGGTAATTGACATGGAGAAGGCATTTGGCCATGTCATGACTCTAAAAGTTGGAGAAGCTGATCCTGTAGCTACTGCAGAGTTTGGGGTCAATATTGCAAAGTTGAATAAAGCACAAATTCAGTTTCTGATAAAAGAAAGAGAAATGTACAAGGAAAACAATGAAAGAATGTTGAGAGAGAATAAGAAACTGAAAAATTTGGTTGGTATTTCAATGGGGTCAACCAAAATGCTCACTCAAGGAGAAAGCTCTCAGGCAAAAGATCGTTGGGTAGGATCAAGTTCTTATGCTTAGGGAAAGTATGATGAAATTGTAGCAATTGTTAAGAGGAGGTAGGATAATTTGACATCTTGGTTGAATAAATTGTGGGGAAAATATTCTCATACTCTGGCTGCATTGAAGGAGCATGAAAGGATGGATGGAAAAATAATGGAGAAGTTTCATGAATTGGCCCAAAGTGATGATTCTAGCAGTACTGCACTTGAAGCTGCAAATCATATTATCAATCACCATCAAAACTTCTATGAGGAATTGTAGGGTGATGAACAAGGATTAATTGAATCTGCCAATGAAACTATGATCATATTCTCTGATGATAAAGGGGAATTGAAAGATGGCACGAGATGGAAGAATGAAAGTGACTCAATGCTGAATGAAGTCATGAAGACAGCTTCTGCAGAGGATACAACATTGGAGGAAGTGAGTGAGCAAAATGAGGAAATGGTCAAGATGGAAATCATGATTCAGAATGTTGTTGGAGATGCAGACACATATGAGCACCGGGATTATTTGGACCACCTTGCTAAGACTCATTTGTGGCTAAATAGAGCCTAATTATTCTCTATCTTTTGTTTTGTAGTTTGATATTTCCTATTTCCAAAAGGATGCGTCATTTCATATTCTCAATGTATAAATATCCATTTTGAAAATAAAATGCAGGTGATAGGTAGAATAGGATAGAGAATAGAGAAGAGACGGCAGAATACAATTTTTTGGCAAGGATGAGACTGGTTGCATATGTAAAATCATGGAGATATCAATGAAAATATAATACTATGGTACAATTGTTTCTGGTATCAGTTGTTTATGGTATGCATTGAAAAATATTATTGAAGTTGTCTCCGTAATGGTGTTTTCCGGTTATTCGAATTGGTGTAACAAGTTTATACCTAGTTCGTCAATGCACGTTTGCTACATCTGTATGGTTAATTAATAGTTTCTTTCCAGTAAAGATTAAATTCTTTGAATTGATCATAGTAATTAGGGAATGTCAATTTGATTAATAAGAAGAACTCAATAATCATAATTCTGCATGTTTATACAAGCTATAAACCAAATAAAATGTTAAATAACTTGAATGTCTGCTAGAACAATGTACTTGTTTCAGATTTCTCTTGACTCCGTAAATCCTATAAGGCACTGGTCTTTTCATTTTCATTCTTTAGTTTCACTCACATTTTTTACATCTGTTAACTGAGTATATTAGGGTTTAGTTTTGAATACTGGTATACAATATATACCAAATTTGATTTAGTTTGTTCATTTCTATTTGCCATCATGGACAAATCACTGCAAGAAGAGAAGATTAAAAGTCAAGTTTGCTCAATTCATTTAGGTACACCTGCCTAGGTCTAGCAGCACCTGAAGAGTAGAAAGTCCAAAGTCTTTTTGACCTTGTTTGTTACGCTAAAATGTTGTGAAGGATTGGCAACCTTTTGTGGTTCAAACCTGCTTTTTTGAGAGCTAACAAATTGGCGACTCTACTGGGGAATAACAAAGAATCTGTGCCTTGATCATAGAGTCAAAAATTTTACATACAGACTCCGCTGGGAATAACAAGTAAAAATATTTTCTTACTTTTAAGAAAGTAAGTGGTGACTCTATTAAAACATTGCAATATGAATGGAAGAAGATCTCAATTTAGGGTAGGTCATTCTGGAGCTCCTGTTGGCAATAGTAGATGGACATACAAAAATGATAAGGCTGACAAGGGTAAAGGGGTAAGTGAGAACATGTGCATGACAAACAAAGACAAATTATCAATACCTTATGGTGAGAATTGTTTTGACACATGGAAAGATAGTTCAATTGAAGAGCCTTGTACCTTGAAAGATCAAAAAAATCATTTTTACAACCCTCAAAAACAAGTCAAATTTGAAGCTAGAAAATAGGCTAAATTTGAAGCTGGATTTGAATCTGAAAGACTCAGAATTCAGCATGAATATGACCAAAAAATGCAAGGTAATCAGAATGGACCTACTAATCAGGAAATTCATCAAGAAGATTATGAATCTTTAACTTATGAAGAAGTTAAAGCACGGTTTGAATCTCAGAAAAAGGAGAGGGAAGAGCAAGAAAAAGCCCAAATGATACAAGCAATGAGAGAATTCAAACTATAGAAAGCTCAGAACATGAATCACACGGCTGGTGGCTCCTAAAAGTATGTTCCCCCTCATAAACAGGGTAATCATGGTGTAGGGTATTCTGATCCATTTGGGGTCCCTCACCATCAAGTTGGGAATCAATATAGACAGCCAAACCATCCACCTCACATTCCTACACAACATACAAATATATATCCACCTCCTGGTCAGCATCATGTGCCACATCATAATACACAATTTAATAACCCTATGTATCAATATCAGTATCCACCCAACCATCCTCCTCATCAATATACCACTATGATTAGACAATTTGATTTGGCAGGGTTTCAGTTGTACCCTTATCCTATGGATGGTTCTTGGAGAAATTTGGTGCCTAAATTCACAGGGAGTAATACAATCACTATCGAGGATCATTTAAGGAGTTTCAATGCCTTCATTCAGGATTTGGATGTACCTTATGAAGATTTGCATATGAGGTTATTCATGATGTCCCTTATTGAGGAAGCTAAGGATTGGTTCAATAGCATGGCAACAGCTTCTATTTATTCTCTCCAGATATTTCAAGATCAATTCCTTGAACAATTTGGGAATCTAAGTGCACCAGACACTGCTCTCCATAAACTAATGCGAATTTAGAAAGGTCAGAATGATTCAATCTTTGATTTTAACAGAAAATTCAATAAACTACAAAATAGAATACCTCCCAGATCAAAGTTACCAGACTCTATAGCATTAAGTATTTACTTTAATGCATTCGACCCTAAAATAGGGTATGAGCTAAGAAACAGGTTCCCAGGGGACTTAGCTGAAGCACAAAAGATAGCATTAACAATTGAGAACAACAAAAAGGCAGTTGGGATAATGAATAAGAGAGACAACCCTTGAGCTCCTCAACAAAAAAATAATTATCAATATAAGTAGGAGAACTGTTGATGGTGTTTTCTACACAGCAACAACTCAGACAAAAAATGATATTCTATCTCTCTTGAAAGGTAATCTTCAACAACAAATTGCTGAAAATCACCCCAAGGTCTCTCGAGTGTCAGGTCATGACAATGCATAAACAACTCAGATAATATGTGAAAATGCTAGTAATCACAAGGGGCCTTACAAATGAACAATGTTGGAAGTGAATTTTCATCAAATGCAACAATATGGTGATGCTTTCAACCCTAAAACTAACCCAGATTCAAAATAAACAGCAAAAGAGATAAGGGTTTAGAGAGATTCTATTCTATTCTAACTCCTAAGATTAACAATGCAAATGATAAAAATCCTTGAAATGGACCAATCCCAACGAAACCAATCTCTGCTTGATCAAGATAAATCTACAATCTTACAAAAACAGTGCAATATTCTAAGGTTTTAAAGATTTTCAGATTATGAACATTCACCCAAGACAACCCAATTGCAGTTGAAATGAATAAATCTCCACAATTGAACCAAGCACAATGAATATAAAGGTCCAGGCTAACTTTACAAAGCAACTAACAATCAGCTAGCTGTAAAAAGTGTGGACCAGGGATTGCTACAAATACTTCAAACATTAAATCATAAACATCATTGAATCGGATTTAAATCTAAATCTAACAACCTTGAGCAATTTGAAAGATAGAATCATAAAACCCATGCAAGATAAGTCAACACAAAGGAGATCACTAGAGAATCACAATGTCTGCAATTGTATTGAATCACCAAATTTTAGCAACAATTCTTGTGTTCTATTACATCACTTGCTCAGAAATTGACTAACTCCTACCTCTACTCTACTGCTAAATTCGCTCTCTATCAAATCTTCTCCTAATCTTTTCCTCTCCTTACAAATGAGGCACAAATGCCATTTATAGAGAACCCCCAAACATGTCGGCCTAATTAGATTTTACAACAATAATTGGCCTCAAAATAGGTCGGCCTAATTAGATTTTACAATAATAACGGGCCTCAAAATAGGTCAGCCAGGAGAAGTTCAAAATGAGACAAAATTTGCAATAAATGCATGAATATTATCCATGTCGGCCTATGATCCCCAGCAAGATCAAATTCATGTGTCTTCCAGAAAGTCCTCCAGCTGTAGACAGTTTTGGCACAAATTCCTATGTAGGCCCTACTTTGAAAATTTAAATTGAACATTTCCAGATTTCCCTCTTTTGGCATGAATCCATATGCAAGTTCCCCTTTTAATATTTGCTTAGTCCTAAAAAAATAGATATCATCATTAATAGCCCACATGTTCAAATTAAATTTGAATAAAATTTTGGCCTTTTCTAAAAAACTTACATTTTTACAAGGAAACTTTCCATTTTTGGAAACTTTATTTTCAAATTTTATTTTTTTTCAAGAATTTTCACTTCCAGGAGCATTTAAAAAAATAATCCCATTTTTGAAAAAATATTTTCAGAAAAAAAAATTCAAAGTTTCCAGAAAATCTGGAAAAATCTGGCCGGACCGGATTTCTACGGATGACATAAAACTCCAGACTTTTGGCACATTCCAGAAAACCGACGGAATCTGGGAAAATCCAGGTCGGGCGGAAAATCTTGAACACAGGCAAAAACCCGGACTTCGCTCGGATCTAGAATTTTCATGGAAATCGGGAGAATCCGGATGGAGCAAAAAATCCTGGACTAGACTAAAAACTCGGATTTTTGCACAGAGCTAGACTTTGAGCAGAATCTGGACGGACCAGAAAATCCTAGATTGGGGTAAAAACCTAGATTTTTCTCAAAACTTAGTTTTTACAAAGTGCAACCTGGGGAAATCACTTGGGCAAGTAGGATGAACATCTAAGGACCTCCAAAGGCAACCAAATCAATAAAATTAAGGGGCCAAAAGACACCAAAAGCTAGAGAAAAAAGAGGGTCCCTACCTTCAGTGGGGCGTGTGTGCAAAACTGCACAACAAGAACACGTATAGGAATGATAGGCCTAGGCTACATGATATGCCTTATAACACAAATTGGAAAGATGGAAAACCTATGACAGATAGGCCTAGAAACAAGGATACTCCTGATCCATTGAGAAAGAAGGGAACGTATATGGTGAATAACAATTATTTTTGTGAGGCTTGTGATAAGCCACATTCCCCTGAATATTGTGTTGTATCCCAGAGGATGCAAGAAGGAGTGTTAATGGGGGATGGTGGAGAAGATCACACAATCTACTTAACTTCTAATGCTTTTCACCATGTTGAGGAGAGATACTCATCTTCGGAGGAGGGAGGTTATGAATATGATGTTGCAGAACAAAGGTACAATGTTCATATGGCTGAGCAGCATGTCTTTTCTGACTTTGAGGATGATTATGTAGAACCACAACCTATTGAGGTGCCCACTCACAGTAATGTGAGGAGACTTACTGAGGAAGAGATAGAAAGATTGACTGTTGCTGCAGTAGAAGAAGCAAAGAGTAAGTATTGGCTGAGAAACAGGAAAGTAAATGAGAAAGAGGGTGTCCCTAGGGTATCTTTATGAAAGATCAAAAGGCTGCACAAGGAGTTTTGAAAAAAACTAAAAACAAACAATGTGAAGAAAGCAAACAAAATCTTGTCCAAAAGGATGCAGTGAAAGAGTTACACAAAGAAATTCAAAAGACTGATCAGTCAGGTAAAAAAGAAAAAGAAGCGAACAAAGGAGAAATATCTGAACAAAAGAAAATAATTAAGGCAGAAGGTTCCTCTTTTGATTTTACTCAGGCCTTGTCTCACATAAAGATGTCTGTCCCACTTCTTGAAATGATGAAAATTAAAGAATACAGGGACAGTGCAGTGCAATTGATAACAAATGAAAATGAAAAAAATGTAAATTCTGAAAATAAGATGGCTGCTAAAAATAAGCAAGATAATGTAAGTATTCCATAAATCTTCCTGAGTAATGTATTGACAAGTACTCCACAAGTTGATCCTTTTTTCACTACGTTACTCATAAATAACAAATTGTTGAGGAACTATATGATAGATTCTGGTGCTGCCATGAATATTATGCCAGTGGGAGTGATGAAACAACTAGGCATGTGGGTGGATACATATGAAGGAAAATGTTATGCAATGGATAAAAGACCCATTCCTATGGTGGGTATAATGAAAGATGTAGAATTCAAGTTAGCTGCTTATCCTCAAGTAGCTTACAATATTGATATAACAGTGATAGACACCCCTCCTGAATTTGGTATGCTTTTATCAAGACAGTGGACGACAGCTATTGGTGGAAATGTCTAGTTCGATCTGTCTTATGCAACAATTTTTGTAGATGGACAAGAGGTGAAGTTGTACAGGGAACCAAGGATGAACCAGCTTATTGATTGTGTGCCACAAGATCAAATAAATTGTTTATGTGATGTTGATCTTGGGAGTTTCAATGTAGAACCAGCCCAGCCATAATTGACCAATAGTGATCCAATTGAGAAGCATGCTGCACAGAACTACAATGGTGTATGGAAGATGTACTTTGATGGAGCCTATAGCCAAGAATGTAATGGAGCAGGGATAATATTTGTTTCACTAGAAGGTACTACCTTTAAGTATTCATTCCTGTTAGCATTTGAATGTACAAATAATGTGGCGGAGTATGAAGCCTTATTAATAGGATTAAATATAGTTGTGAAACATAAAATCAAACTATTGGCTTTCTTGGGGATTCAGAGTTAGTTGTCTCACAAATTAAGTCAAAGTATGTAGTGAAACACAAAAGACTCAAGCAGTACAAAAATGATGTATGGGATACAATTGAGTTGTTTGATGCCTTCTCAATTGAGTGGGTAGATAGATCAAAGAATATAATGGCAGATTTTCTAGCTAATGTAGCGTTGAAAAGAGATGATATTACATTGGCTAGAATGTCACAAATTGAATTCAAGACAAGGCCTGTTGTGCCTGATAAAATATATAGTTGGCAAGTTTTTAATGATGATACTGACCTTTTAAAATTTATGCATTGTGTTGATTAGTATGAAGCCCAAGAGATCGACTTCAATGCCTTTGTTGAAGAAGTCGATGGAAAAGAAACAGTATTTGGGAAGGAGATTTTGCAGCTTAAAACCAATAAACTTCCTAAAGGGTTAGTAGCACTTGAGAGGGTGTATGATGGAGGTGATTGGTCCCTTATGAAGCAGACACCAATCAAAAGAGAAGACATCAAAGAAATTAACTTGGGGATTGAGATGGCACCGAAAAAGGTATATATAGGAAAAAGGATAAGTCCTACAATTAGAAGAATGTTGATTGAATTGTTGAGAAAATATAAACATGTATTTGCTTGGTCTTATGAGGATCTGAAAGCATATAGGGAGGATTTGTTTCAGCATGAGATACCAGTGAAGCCAGATGTTAAACCATTCAGACAAAATCAAAGGCCTATAAATCCAACTCTAGAACCTAAAATGCGGGAGGAATTGGTGAAGCTCAGAGAAGGTGGAATCATTAAGCCAATCAGACATTCAACATGGGTGTCAAATCTAGTCCTTGTCAGAAAGAAAAATGGAGACATCAGATTATATGTAGATTTTAGAAATCTAAACATAGCATCCCTCAAAGACAATTATCCTCTACCAAATATGGAGGCCATATTGCATAAGGTGACAGGCTGCGAATTGTTGTCTATGATGGATAGATTTTCAGGGTATAATCAGGTTAAGGTTAAAGGATCTGAGCAATACAAAACAACATTCACAACTCCTTGGGGAATGTATGTTTATCTGAGAATGCCATTTGGTCTCACTAATGCAGGGGTGACTTTTCAAAGAGCCATGGATGTGGCGTTTGCTGATTTGATCAATATTCTCATGGTGGTGTATCAGGACGATCTCACAGCTTACTCAAAGAGGTATGGAGATCATGTTTATCATCTTGAAAAGGTATTTATAAAAGCTACTAAATATGGTATTAGCTTGAACCCTAAGAAATTCCATTTTGCTGTCATGGAGGGTAAGCTTTTGGGGCATATCGTTTCAAAGGAAGGGATTAGGATAGACCCTGAAAGGGTGGAGGCTATTGATAAAATCCCCGTCCCTAAAACTGTTAAGGAAATACATTCATTTTTTGGACAAATTAATTTCATTAGAAGGTTTGTTTCTAACTTTGCTGACGTTATTAAACCTATATCAAAAATGTTGAAGAAAGGACAAAAGATAGAATGGACTGCAAAAGCCTTGGAAGCTTTTGTATCTATAAAACGAGCCATCAAGGAGGCTCATGTTCTTAAATCTCCCGACTTTTCAAAACCTTTTCAGATTTTTTCATTTGCATCAATGCACACTGTTGCAACTGTCATGCTATAGAAGAATTAAGATGGTCATGAACAGCCTGTATCTTTCTTTAGGAAGTCATTACAGGGGTCTGAATTAAAGTATGATATAATGGAGAAGCAAGCATTTGCACTAGTGAAAGTTGTAAAAGCTTTTAGACCATATCTTGTTGGAGCAAAGGTAGTTGCTTATGTTCCTCATGCAGCAGTCAAGGATATTCTGACACAGTTTGAAGTAATAGGTAAAAGATGCAAATGGATCAACAAAATCCAATAATTTGACCTAGAGATACAAATTACTAAACTGGTCAGAGGTCAGGGTTTGGCTAAGCTAATGGCAGAGGAAAATATTGAAGCAAATCAGATTTGCAATGTAGAAGAAGAAAATGTAATTGCAAGCATTGAGCACATTCAATGGTATACAAATATTATGTATTATCTTAAATACATGAAGTGTCCAGGGGGAATGAATGACAACCAGAGAAGAACGCTGAAGTTGCAGGTGTCTAAATATGTTTTTATGGATGGAGATCTATTTTGGAAAAATGGGGATGGTATATTATTGTTATGTCTAGATGAATTTCAAGCTAAGCATGTTTTAAATGAAATGCATGAAGGAGTGTGTGGAGGACATTACTCAGCAAAGACAACAGGACATAAAATTCTCAGGGCAGGTTATTATTGGCCTAAGATTTTTAATGACTCTTTTGCATATGTGAGAAAATGTGAAGCTTGCTAGAAGTTCTCTGGAAAACTCAAATATCAAGGAGCTTTGCCACTTCGACCCTTGCAGGCTGATGCCCCTTTTCATCAATGGGGAATTGACTTCATTGGAGAAATAGAAGAAAAATCAAGTGGTGGACATAGGTGGATATTGGTGGCCACTGATTATTTTACCAAATGGGTAGAGGCCATCCCAACTAAAAAAGCTACAAGTAAGGTGGTGACATAGTTCCTAACAGATAATATCATTACCAGATTTGGTACGCCATTGAGGGTGATTACTGACAATGGGGTGTGTTTTACGTCAGATGAATTCAGAAATTTTTGTAGTTCAAATGGTATTACTAATTCTTATTCAGCCCCTTACCATCCATAGGCTAATGGACAAGCACAATCTAGCAATAAGAGTCTTCTGAAGATTATAAGAAGAAAGTTAGGTCACAATAAGAAAGCCTGAGATTCAAAGTTAAGACTAGCTATTTGGGCTGATAGGATTACAGTAAAAAAGGCAATTGGGAAGTCTCCATTTGAATTAGTGTATGGAACACAGGCTAGGATGCCTTTGCAGAATTTGTTACCTATCTATAAGTTTGTTCTTCAAGAAGATTTGGATATTCTTGAACCTATGGAAGAAAGAATGGAGCAACTAGCTGAACTTGATGAAATAAGGAGAGTTACCCAAAACCAAAACATAAAATTACAAATGCAGATGGAATATTTATTTGATAAAAAGGAAAATGATAGAAAATTTGGAGAAAGTGGTTTGGTACTAATGTGGAACAAAAGGTGCCAGGAGAAGGGCAAGCATGGTAAATTTGAAGCTTTGTGGCTGGGGCCTTTTGTTGTGATTGGAAAGAAAGGCGAAGACTCTTATTATTTACAAAATATGGCTGGTGAGGATCAGGAATTTCCTGTACATGGGCAATTTTTGAAACAGTTTTTCTCTTGAAGTAACACAAAGGATTAAGGGTTGCCAGTGCATGGACAACTCTTGATGATCCTTTTTAAAATTCTTTTCCATGCACAGTAGTCTAGAATATAAAAGGAACAGGACTTGCAAGTACATGGACAATCCTGATTTTCCTTTTTTCAATTTATTTTTTCCATGTACAGTAGTGTAGGGTCACTTGCATTCTCATCCATGCTGCTTTTCTCACATAATCCTACATTTTGAGTTTGGTCTGCTCACCCAGAAATCTGTATCCTTGCAATGATATTGCTATCATTCATCCCTAGACTGAGCCACTGTTAGAACTATAAAATTTTGAAATTTTCAGTCCATTGCATTCAAGTGTTTCCAAGAATAAATCTTCCTCATAAGCATAAGGTTTCCTCCTCATGGCGTCTTGCTTGTTTTTTGTCATAAATGCACTAAATCCATCAAGTCCTTTGCATTTCATTGTATTGCCTATTTTGGCAGGACATAGTGAAAGTCTCCCCGACCTATGTATTTTTCACTAATATATATTTGTTGTAGAATATCGCCAGGACTCTTCTTTTGTTTTGGTGACTGAGAAGTTTCATATTGGAAAAGGAATTATTGTCTTAGTAGATTCATAGCAAAGTATTTTTCTTGCCGACTGGCATATAGAAAAAATATACCGGCATATGTTGGGGCATCGATGTAATGTCACGGCGAATACATTATGTCATACTGACTAATACATAGGGGGTTATTTCGGCCAGACTATTTGGCATTGGCATGAAGTCATAACGAAATCATTTTGTTTTACCGACTGGCTTGCAAGAAAATGTTTCGGTAAGAATTATATGCATCGGGGAAGGTCTTGGCGAAGTTGCTATTGTTTTGCCGAACCAAATACAAGGGGATTCAAAAGTTATCGGAGAGAAGTTATAGAGTCTTGCCGATTCAAAAGTTACGCCAATAGAGATGTGCATCGCCAGGAGGAGAATTCTTCGGTGTAAGTCTCACCGAGGTTTGAAAGTTATACCGATAGGGTATTTCGGGGTGACTCTCATCAAATGGAGCAATCTGGATGAAGGGGTTCAGTGATACATTTCATGTCGGTATGAGTCTTTTCAAAGATTCATGGTCTTGCTGATGGATTTGTTTCATCGGTAAGATTTATTTTATCGGTGAGAAACTCAATGGTCTTGCCGAAGTGTTTTTTCATCGATGAAGGGGTGATTTTGTCTCAGCGACTGGAAAATGCATTGAAGAACATGTCTCGGTTTAGCATAATGAACTCTATGAAACATCTCCCCAACTTGGAATTGTCACAGCAACATGAAAGACAGAAGTGATAGTCATCATTTTGATTTCAGGTGTCGGTATGACTATATAATGTCTTGGCGAAAGGTGTAATAGACGTTGCAAAAGGACTTCGCCATAGATTTGAAAGTCTCTCATCAAAAGGATATTTGATGCGATAGTGCTAGTTTCAAATGGGTATTCATTCGTGCTTCATTAATGGCGCGACGAGATATAATAGTAAAGTTTTAATCAATTCTTTAGTTCTAAATTGATTGCAGGTGAATTGGTATGCTGAACAGAGAACCGAGACATTTCTCAATCTGAGGAGCTTGAGCAGAATACTATAAGTAATTGCTTCTTGGTTTTTCACATTTTGATTCTGTAAGCTTGAGAATGTAGTCTTCTAGTTCTGGAAAGGGTAAGGGTAGAAAGCCTGGTGAGAGTAATCTGTCAAAAGGAAAGAAACAAAAGGTTGATACAGAGCATGAGGGCACTGAAAGGAGGTTGAACCAAGACCTTATTGATCAACTACCTGGCTTGGGGCCTAAAGCTAGAAGGTCTGCACAGCTTAGGGCATAAGTTGATAAGTTAGATGATAAGTGTAAGTTCATAGGTGATGTCTGGACTGCCGTAAGAGGGTATGAGTTATTCAATTTCCACTACCACAGAAGAAATCTCTTTGAACCAGTCTCTAACCCATGGAAGTTGAATGTTGGGAAACTGGTGTGCCCTAATATTTTTGTAAATGCATAATTAGTGAAATTGCATGCAGATAATTATGATCCAAAACATAAGGCTATATGTGTCCCATCTGGAAAACCATAGATATGTGTGTCTAAAGAAGCAATAGGTGAGGTTTTCAAATTTGAAGGGTTTTGCAATGAGGAGATCAATTGTGAAGAGTTGGAAAAACAATTTTCAAGAATGGATACAATCTATAAGGGTTGGAGGTTGCCTATTCATAGAATTAAATAGGGTAACAAGTCAGAACCTCTGCAAGATAGTGAGGGGCCTCCTTATCATGTAGATTTTTTTGATCCTTACATGAAGTACACATATTTCTTAGTGTCAAGTATTGGGGATGGGTGCCTCAGAACTCATGTCAATTGTGTCAATGATTATCACAGCAGATATCCAGTATCACAACTCCAGACCATTTGACTATGCTTCATATATTTATAGGGATCTTGATTCATGATTGGTGGCTATAAAGGGTGGAGCTTCTATTGTTCATCTCAGACACTATTCAATGTTGATGCACTTGGTGCTATATTTTGGACAGGAGTTGGGAGTATGGCCTCCAGAAATGAGAGTTTCTCAAATTGGTAAGGAGGGTGAAGTATTGCCTGTTCAGCTGTGGACTGCTATTTGGGATAGTAGGTTTTCCAATTCTAGTTTCATCTACTTTGAAGAATATTTTGTGAAAACTTTGTAAAAATTGTATAAGTATCCTTGTAACTATTCATTGACTGAAGAGATTAAAAGGTTTCTTCGGCCAAAAGATTTTAATGGGCCAATTGATCATAACTGGGGTGACTGGTATTGTTTGGAGGGAGTTACAATGATCAGGGTGTATGGATTTGAAGATACCCCTTTTATTCTACCAAGGATAGTTCCAAAGAGTTGCATATTTGGAAATTGTCAGACAAATGGATTACTACAGTGTGGTGCATTTCAGTTCTTTTGGGAAGCAGGCTTTTATGCCTAGTACCTTGTGTTTTGGTGATTTCACTGTGTTGGCTAAGGAAGGATACAATTCAATTCTTGATAGATTGTTGCATTATAATATGAAAAAAGGACCACCTAGAAAGGATTTTGATCTAGAGGGATATATAAATTCTACTAAGATGAAGATAAATTTTGGAGGGTATCAGCATGTGCCCTATCCTTTTGATGATATGATCAGGAATTTGAATGAAGAGGAAGTAGAGATGGTTGTTGATAGCTATAACCAAGGGTTACAGGATACAGAGATATTGTCTTCTAGAGATGAGGAAACCCTAATGGATAAAGTTCCACAAAGTAGAACAGAGAAGGTATCTAGGTTGAGGACTCAACGATATGTTTTCCAAACTAGAGAATAGAGTATTGAAAGTGGTGATATTGATGCAAGGCATACAGAATATAGATCATTTTTTTCAGATGATGAGTTTATAAATTCTCCAGAGTTCAAAGCATTCTTGTACAAACAGAAGGGGAAAGAAATCAGAGAAAATGTTGGTGATGTCACTTCAAGGAATGAAGAACAATTGTTGGGTCAATTGAGAAAATGTGTGGATGATCAAATGAAAAATATGACTCCTAAAAAGGGGAGGAAAATGTTGGAGAATGTCGATGTCATGATTTTTTCTGGACTTGATTTGAACTCTGCATTAGTTTTTGATAGCTTCTTAAGAGACAGTAATGCTACACATAAGATTGATAAGGAAAAAGTAACAGAAGTGTATGTAGGCTCTAAGTACAATACTGATGAAGGATCATTGATGATATGGGCTTCGTACCCACCTCACAGGAAATCAATGGTAATTGACACGGAGAAGGAATTTGGCCATGTCATGACTCTAAAAGTTGGAGAAGCTGATCCTGTAGCTGCTGCAGAGATTGGGGTCAATATTACAAAGTTGATTAAAGCACAAATTCAGTTGCTGATAAAAGAAAGAGAAATGTACAAGGAAAACAATGAAAGAATGTTGAGAGAGAATGAGAAACTGAAAGATTTGGTTGGTATTTCAATGGGGTCAACCAAAATGCTCACTCAAGGAGAAATCTCTCAGGCAAAAGATCATTGGATAGGATCAAGTGCTTATGCTCAGGGAAAGTATGATGCAATTATAGCAATTGTTAAGAGGAGGCAGGATAATTTGACATCTTGGTTGAATAAATTGTGGGGAAAATATTCTCATACTCTGGCTGCATTGAAGGAGCATGAAAGGATGGATGGACGAATAATGGAGAAGTTTCATGAACTGGCCCAAAGTGATGATTCTAATAGTACTGTACTTGAAGCTGCAAATCATATTATCAATCAAAATTGAAACTTCTATGAGGAATTGTAGGGGGATGAACAAGGATTAATTGAAACTTCCAATAAAATTGTGATCATATTCTCTGATGATAAAAGGGAATTGAAAGATGCCACTAGATAGAAGAATGAATGTGACTCAATGCTGAATGAAGTCATGAAGACAGCTTATGTAGAGGATACAGCATTGGAGGAAGTGAGCGAGCAAAATGAGGAAAATGGTCAAGATGGAAATCACGATCCAAAATGTTGTTGGAGATGCAGACACATATGAGCACTGGGATTATTTGGACCACCTTGCTAAGACTCATTTGTGGCTAAATAGAGCCTAATTATTCTCTATCTTTTGTTTTGTAGTTTGATATTTCCTATTTCCAAAAGGATGCATCCTTTCGTATTCTCAATGTATAAATATCCATTTTGAAAACAAAATGTGGGCGATAGGTAGAATAGGATAGAGAATAGAGAAGAGAGGGTAGAATACAATTTTTTGGCAAGGATGAGACTAGTTGCATATGTAAAATCATGGAGATATCAATGAAAATATAATACTATAGTACAATTGTTTTTGGTATTGGTTGTTTATGGTATTCATTGAAAAATATTATTGAAGTTGTCTCCGTAATGGTGTTTTCTGGTTATTTAAATTGGTGTAACAAGTTTATACCTAGTTCGTCAATGCACATTTGCTGCATTTGTATGGTCAATTAATAGTTTCTTTCTAGTAAAGATTAAATTCTTTGAATTGATCATAGTAATTAGGGAATGCCAATTGGATTACTAAGAATAACTCAATAATCATAATTCTGCATGTTTATACAAGCTATAAACCAAATAAAATGTTAAATAACTTGAATGTCTGCCAGAACAATGTACTTATTTCAGATTTCTCTTGACTCCGTAAATCCTATAAGGCACTGGTCTTTTCATTTTCATTCTTTAGTTTCACTCACATTTTTTACATCTGTTAACTAAGTATATTAGGGTTTAGTTTTGAATACTGGTATACAATATATACCAAATTTGATTTAGTTTGTTCATTTCTGTTTTCCATCATGGACAAATCACTGCAAGAAGAGAAGATTAAAAGTCAAGTCTACTCAATTCATTTAGGTACACCTGCCTAGGTCTAGCAGCACCTGAAGAGTAGAAGGTCCAAAGTCTTTTCAACCTTGTTTGTTACCCTAAACATTGTGAAAGATTGACAACCTTTTGTGGTTCAAACCTTTTTTTTTGAGAGCTAACAGAATCTAGAGTGATTTCAATGTGTGAAAAAGAGTTTTTAAAGCCCATGAAAGAGGAGGAGGTAGGTAATACAATGGTGAGCCAACCTAGGACTATTCTATCATCAACAATCATTGAAGAGTTTCCTTGGGAAGTTTAGGAGGTATTGAAGGATCATGTGGACATAGTGGTTGATGAACTTTCTAACCTCTTGCTTCCAAGGAGGGATGCTAGTCACTATATAGCTTTGGTACTAAAGGCTGGTCTGTCATATACAATAGCCTATGACAAAAAAAATGAAGGATGCAATGTGTCTAAAGAAAGAGATGGTTTCAACACAGATGATGTACTTGTTTGGAAGGTTTCCAATGAAAGGAATTTGGATACTAAAGGAAAGAGGATTTTTGGGAAGGAGATTGCAGAGTTGAGCAAGCAATGCTTGAGGGGAAAAGGAAGTGTGGAGCAGCATAATGAACAAACTAAGTTTCCGATGGAAGATGGATAGTTAAAAAAGAAACCACTACAAGTGAAGCAACAAAATAAAGTTGCTGATGATAGTGAGCGTAATATTGAAGGTACCAAGGTTAGAATGGAGGAAATTGGTGTGAAAAGAGACAAGGAAAAGGCCACTGATTGGGCAGATCCAAAGGTGAGAGAAGCATTACACATTGCATATTTGGATGATGCAGATTTTGTTTGGATTCACAACCGAATTCCCTTCCAAATATGAGAATTTATGGAATTGAAAAGAACACTACAACTGATCAAGAAACCATGTTTGAAGTCCTAATGGTTAGAAGTAGAGAGAGAGGATGACATTCTCTTGTTGAGATTGAAAACTTGAGTGGTGAGAAACCTAAGGTAAAAATGAAACAAGCCATTGAAGGCGAGCAAGGTACTATTGAAATTTATGCAATCTATCAAGCAAAAAGGAATCAGTTACAAAATGGAGGTGGCAGATGTAAATAAAGGGAAGTTGTGAATAAGGAAGCAATTGATTTGAAAGTTGCAGATTTAGTTTTTTATTTGTGCCTTTTACAAGTGGATGTTTATGTAGGTTCACATGCAAGTTAAAATTTTGATTGGGTCAGAGATCTTCCATCAAGCAGACCATTGGATTTGGGGTCTAAACTCAAGGGGAACTTAAGTTCATTTCTCCTCTAGGGAGTATGGTGTAGGGTCACCCTGGGTTTTAGGTGCACCCTTGGTTCTATGTAATTAATTTTTGGTTTTTGGTCATGTGAGTGTGGTTTTCATTTAATAAGGTCTTTCTAGACCATTTCATGTCATTGGGAGTCCTTGAGGAGTCTTTAGGTGTAAGGTAGTGGAATATTGTAATAGTTGTCAATGTTGCATCAAAGAAGGCATGTTGCCATTTGTGTCATCTTAGGTTTATTAAGAGAGTTTGGGTCTAATAAGGGTGTAATAGGTCATTTAGTGTCATTCCATTCTATTTTGGAAGGTTGTGGGTCAATTGGGAAAATAATGTAAAAGTTGTCATAGTTGTGCAAATGTTGTCAAAGCAACTTGTGCAAATTTTTGTAAAGAGGGGTAAAGTGAGAATTTGTTAAGTCAATAACCAAAATATGGTTAGAGAAAATTATAACTTGGTTGAAAAACATTCAAATAATCTTGTAATCTCGAAGGAGAAGTTTAGATGAAGATTGGATGAATGAAAATTCACTATTGCACATTCAATTTCTATGTTTTCCCTATTCCTTTTAGTTTCTATCAAGTTGTACAAAACATAGGTGCACTATACAGATGAAATAATGATTCCATATTGCAGAGGAGTTTCTTAGCTTTTTTTTGGGATTTATTTTTATCATATTTCATCAAGGATTGAAGGAGATATTAACATTTTTCTGCAACTTGCTCTAAACCCTGCCTAGGGTTTCAGTGAGCATTCAAAATGCAGTATCTCATGTTACCCCCATGATTAATTCAAGCCATATTGTAAAAATGTTTGTCTTAGTGTATTATACAATGCTACAAAGGTGTAGGATTGGAGGATTCATGTGTGGGGAGCACTTGATTGACAATCATTATATTCTTCCTCGTTACAGTTAGGTAACCCTACTTTATGACTGAATGCCAAAGCCTTGGTATTGGGGCATTGTGTTTTAGTTGTTCTACATGGAGACAAGTAAGAAATTGTGTTCTACGACCTTGGATTCTATTGGTTGGTCATTCTTCCTTGTTGATTAAGGAT
Source organism: Sequoia sempervirens (assembly GCA_007258455.2). NCBI lineage: Eukaryota > Viridiplantae > Streptophyta > Pinopsida > Cupressales > Cupressaceae > Sequoia > Sequoia sempervirens. Next base: position 160,665,642 of record VDFB02271358.1, read on the forward strand.
TAAATTTGCATGTAAATGTTATAAGACTGTCTCAAAGCCAGATTCATGAAAAGATGTTATTTTAAGGTCATCCCATGCACTTGGAGGTTAGGAAAAGCTTGGAAAAGCTTGTGACGCCATGTCTAATATCAACACATATTTTTCCTATGGTTGACATGCTACCCTATGCCACTAAAGAGTTTTCCAACCTTGAAGGTTTAAGGGACTATCATTTTGTTAAAGGTTTTCCTTGTCATGATTGTCTTTGAACTTTGAGAGATGAATGAGCCTATTGTTGTGAAATATGGTATCAATCATGTAACTTATACCCTTTCTCTTTATCATTCAACAAGGCTAATTTGGTAACAATAACCTCTCCTCTTTTTGCATCCTTAGAATGTGAAGATTCAACATCTTTGTCTACGTGTGCAACTCATGCATTACCCTCAGGTATCCTATTTTTCCTTCCTTGATGTTGAGGTCATTCATATTCCCTATTTCCTTCTTCTCCACATTGGAAATAGGTTACACATAAGCCTCCTCTTCCTGGTCCTTGTCTAAATCTTCTTCTTCCTCTTTGGTTTCCATTATTTTGATCACGATGATGGTAGGTGTTATCTCCTTTTTGGTTCTAGCTGCTACTAGATCCTTTGCCCTTCTTTTGATCTTCATTTTGACCTCCATATGACCATCCACTAGTATTTCCACCATGACCTCCACCTATTTTCTTCCTTTCAAACCTTCTATTAAACTTTTCTTCTACCTTCAAAGCAAACTGATATGCATATTCAATGGTAGATATTTTTACTAGACTCAACTCTTCTTGAATACTTGGCTTCAACCCATTTATGTAGTGAGAAACTTTCTCCTTGTTGGCCTTAGAAAGGCCTATTCTAATCAAGATATGGTAGAATTCTTCTATATACCCCTTGATATATTTTCCTACTTTTTTCAACCCTTTCATCTTCTTCAACAAATCTAGCTCATAGTCCACAAGAATGAACTATCTTTCTAATTTTTCTACCATCCAATCCCATCTTGTTATTTTCTCTTTTCCTCTTTGATTTCTTTCTAGTGGTACCTCTTTCCACCAAATATTTGCATGACCCTTTAGCTTGATCTTTATAAATTTTACCCTCTCAAGATCTTCCACCTCTTCATAGTAAAATTACTCCTCCATATCATTCATCCAATCAATCAACTCTTCTAGATTAAGATTTCTATAAAATGTAGAAACATCAATCCTTAGCCTTTTTCTAATCTTAGAGATGGCCATAAATAATCTGACTTGCTTAGGATCTATGGCATCTTCTTCTTCTTTGAACTATTATTCATTCTTAGCCTCATATTCACTTTCATCTCCTCTTCTTAGCTCAAAACCTTGGTGCAACTCCTCTTTCAATGCTTGAACTTGTCTCTACATGGATCTAAAACCCTCTTATGGTAAAACAATATTTCTTCCACTACCATAGTTTCTTTGTGGAGGCATTCTGACCACTTTTCTCAAAACCCACAACCATAAGTCTTGGTGTAAACTACCTCACATTTGTTGATATGTTTACACATTCAGGAAAACCTACTCTGATACCACTTGATGAGGGCCACACCACCCAAAACCCACACAAAACAAAATAACAAATATCAACATAGAAAATGAAAGATAGAAAACAACCCACTTTCAATTATTTTCAAAGAATGAAATAATAGATTCAAAAATTACAAGGCTACAACCTCATGGGCTTGATTCATTACATCCAAATCATCTCTAAAAAAGAAAATCTATTATTCAGAGCCACAATTTGCACCCATGGAGCCATCCTATAACCTCCACTCAAACCTTTTTATTTTACACCAATAATCTCCCTAGAATGTTCTAGAAAGTGTAACTTTCCCTTTTGTTTTGGTGCCAAAAGTCCATTTGTTTGATTTTTTTCCAGGAAGATATTTTACTGAAATTCACTTTTTAGTGGGATAGCTTTTCAGAGCCATAACTTTTGACTTGGGTGCCAATTTTTTTATTATAATATATTATTGGAAATCTCTCAAAGAGATCTACAACATCAAAATTATCTAAAGATCATTTCATCCATTTTTCAATATTTTTTGGGGCTTCTAAGGTTTTCAAATTCAAATTTGAAGTTGTATTAGAGAAATTTCTTAGGAAAAAAGAAAATTAATATCTCTTAAATAGTACAGGGTATTGAGATGAATCTTCTACCATTGAAAATATTTTTTCAGTTTTGCTCGTTGGGGTAAATTTTCAAGTTTGTACAAGCTCATTTAGATCGAATTACTAAAAATAGAAAGTGATAATTTTTCACCTTTTATGACTTCTAACTATCTTATACCCCTTCAGTGTCATCATGGGACTCAAAAAAACTAAAGAAAATAAGGAAAAATGTTTTTTTGGGTGATGTAAGATTGCCCCTATACCACTAGATGCTCTTGCATCACTATTGTAGGTGGTAATACATCTTTTAGGTGTAGACAAAGGTTGTTTGATCAAACCATTTGTTTGGCATAATGTTAAATGGGGAAAATTTTTCTTACACATGAAAAGATACTAATTGTTTAGCTTCAACAACATAATGTTTCTTTGAACCTGCAACTTTATCTATGGCCTAAAATGGTATCATGGATAATGAAATGTATTTACCTACAGAAATGAATGACATAATATAAAATACAACACAAGTTGGGTGTGGTGCACCTATATATGTTGGTAACTTATTAACCATATTTTACTATGGACTATGAAAATATCTCATTCAAAAATTCACAATGTTAAAGTCTACAGTCATGTTTTTCTTCTATCTTCACCATCAGACTAGTACAAAGCTTTGAAATTTTTATTTTCCTTGTGTAGTTTGAAACATTCTTCTAATTGGGATAATGCATTAGTACTCATAGCTCGATTACACCAACAAAAGAAATAAAAAAATCTAATGATACATTATAGATAACATTGAATGGAAACCATTTGTTTCATCATTGCACTAAATCTTAGTTCATTTCCTTGTTCTTTGCATATTTCACCATAAATTATGGATGAAAAGAGAAATTTAAAATTTGAATACATTACAATAATTAATAAATAATGCGCAATTTATAAATCATTCTATCTCTTTCTATTAATTAAAATCATATATTACTACCAACTATTTTTTGTAGCAGGCATCATAACAACTATGATGCGTCTGCTCTAAAATTTCACCTATGCCACTATAAAATTGTAGGTTAGAAAACAAAAGGTGTTACAAAACCTACAAGCCCCATATTTTTTGGAAGCCATTAAACATATAAAAAAACAATTTCTTAGTCATCCCTCACCTCGATTTGATTTGTTTGATGTGTCTCCCACGTGCAAGACCCCCCCAATCTGTTGACCATTTACCTTTCAACAAGTGGAAGGAAATAACTGAACACCCATTTTTCTATACAACCTACAAATTTTAATTTTTTATATATTTATTTGTCAAACATATGAAGAATTTGAAAATAAATTTTAACTGTAAACCACACTTGCAATAAATTGTGAATCTCACTTGCATTGAAAACCATAGTGAATGAGATAGATAATGTGTTGACTTAAGAGATTATTCCTACTCTTGAGAAATTGAGGAAGGAGCATCTGTAGTATGTGCAAAGGTGAAGATACAATGCAAAAGTGGAAGCATCAGGTACTATAATTTATGAAATTGAAAAGGAATGTGCTCTAAAAACACTTGAAAAGGAGATCAAACTTAATGAGATATATATTATTTTAACTGAAGAGATTCTTCCCACTCTTGAAAAGTTGAGGAAGGAGTGTGTGCAATATGTGTAATGGGAAAATGGAAATGCAGAAGTCAATAAACTTGAAAGATTTTGTATTACATATGAATTTTTGTGAGAAAAGAAAGTGACAGATGATGCTATAAGTGGATTTCAACTAATGAAGTCACACAATTTTTAACATAAAACTAGCTCACCACCTCAAACTCTCCAAGTGAAGAGACAATGCAAAAGTGGAGGTATCAAGTACTATAATTTATGAAATATAAAAGGAATATGCTCTAAAAACACTTGAAAAGAAGTAGATCAAACTTAATGAGAAAGATATTGTTTTAACTAAAGAGATTCTTCCCACTCTTGAGAAGTTGAGGAAGGAACATGTGTAGTATGTGCAATGGGAAAATGACAAGGTAGAAATGGATAAACTCAAAAGATTTTGTATTGCATATGAATTTGTGCGAGAAAAGAAAGTGAGAGATGATGCTATAATTGGATTTCAACTAGTGATGTCAAACATTTTTAAACATAAAACTAACTCACCACCCCGAACTCTCGAGATGAAGAGTCAATGCAAAAGTGGAGGCAACAGGTACTATAATTTATGAAATCAAAATAGAATCTACTCAATAAACACTTGAAAAGGAGATCAAACTTAGTGAGAGATATTTTTTAATTGAAGAGATTCTTCCCACTCTTGAGAAGTTGAGAAAGGAGTGTGTGTAGTATGTGCAATGGGAAAATGATAATGCAAAACTGGATAAACTCAAAAGATTTTATATTGCATATGAATTTGTGTGAGTAAATAAAGTGAGAGATGATGCTATAAGTGGAATTCAACTAATGAAGTCAATAATTTTTTAACATACAACTAACACATCACCATAAACTCTCCAGCCTTCAGCTTTGAACAAGTAGAATGAACTAACTCACAACCCATTATGTTTTCATATCTTCCTATATTTTAATGATATTAGGAAATCCTAACACAATTCATGTTGTAAGTAACAATTTTGGTAAATTTTGAAGGTTTGTATAATTAAAGGTTGAAAAACACACTGCATTAAGAAACTTGCAACTTATATAGTGTTATAAAGCCCTCTATATATAAGAACGCAATTATTTAGTCACCCCTCAGTTAAATCTAGTTAGTTTTATGTATCCCCTAGCTGCAACTCCTCCTTGAACTCTCCACCCTTGAGCTTAGAACAAGAAAAATTATATAAATCACAACCCATAATGTTTTCCAACTTTCCTATAATTTATTGATTGGAGGAAATTAAAACACAAATTTTATTCTATCTAATAATTGTTATATATTTTGAAGGGGATCCTTTCATTACATTCATAATGTCTAAACAACAAAAGGTTTTCATTACAATCATATTATCTATATAGTCAGAGGTTAGAAAACACAGGGTACTAGGAAAATTGCAACCCACAAAGTGTTATAAAACCATCTATCTATAAGAACCCAATTTATTGGTGACCCCTTAGATAAATCTCATTAGTTTTATGTATCCCCCAACTACAACTCCTCCCCAAATTCTCCACCCTTGAGCTTAGAACAAGAAGAATTACATAAATCACAACTCAAAGTGTTTTCCAACCTGCTTATAGTTTATTGATATGAGGAAATTGAAACATAATTTTTAGTCTAAGAATTGTTATATATTTTGAATGGGTTCCTTTCATTACATTCGTATTATCTAAACAATAAAAGGTTTTCATTACAATTATATTGTTTGTATAATCACAGGTTGGAAAACACAAGGTGTTAAGAAACCTGCAACCCACAGTGTTGTGAAACCCTCTATATATAAGAACCCAATTGGTTGGTCACCCTCAACTAAATCTGGTTAGTTTTATGTATCCCCTATCTACAAATCCTCCCCAAACTCTCCACCCTTAAGCTTAGAACAAGAAAAATTATATAAATCATAACCCATAATATTTTCCAACCTTCCTATAGTTTATTGATTTGAGCAAATTGGAACACAATTTTTAGTCTATATAAGACTTGTTATATATTTTGAAGGGGTTCCTTTCATTACATTTGTATTGTCTAAACAACAAAAGGTTTTCATTACAATCATATTGTTTGTATAATTGAAAGTTAGAAAACATAGGGCGTTAAGAAACTTGCAACCCACATAATGTTGTAAAACCCTTTACATATAAGAACCAAATTTGTTGGTCACCCTTCAACTAAATTTGGTTAGTTTTATGTATCCCCCAGTTGCAACTCCTCCACAAACTCTCCACCCTTGAGCTTTGAAAAATTAGAACAAACTAACTCACAACCCACTATGTTTTCCTACCTACCTATATTTTAATGATATGAGGAAATCCAAACACAATTCATACTATAACAGTTTTGGTAAATTTTGAAGGTCCCTTTTCTTAAATTCATACTATCTAAACATCAAAAGGTTTTCATTACAATCATTTTGTCTATTTATAGTTCAAGGTTGGAAAATACTAGGTGTGAATGAACCTGAGATCCTCTTAATGATTCAAGAGGCAACGGGTACTACAATGTATGAAATGAATAAGGAAACAGCTGTAGAAACAATTGAAAATAAGTAGAACAAATTTTATGAGATAAATAATGTATTGACTAAAGAGATTCTTCCTACTCATGAGAATTTGAGGAAGGTGCATGTGAAGTATGTGCAATGCAAAATTGGAGGTAGTAGGGTACTAGAATGTATGAAATGACAAAAGAATTTGCTATCGAAATACTTGAAAAGAAGCAGAAAAAAGTGAATGAGACAGATAGTGTATTGAATGAAGAGACTCCTTGGTGTTGAGAAGTTGAGGAAGGCGCATGTGCAGTATACACAATGGGAAAATGGCAATGTAAAACTTGAGCAGTAGGTAGTAGAAAGTATGTAAAAAATAATGAATCTTCTCTAAAAACACTTGAAAAGAAGTAGACCAAAGTGAATGAGATAGATAATGAATTGAGTACTAAAGAGATTGTTCCTACTCCTGATAACTTGATGAAGGAGTGATGTGGAGTATTTGCAATGGGAAAATGTCAATATATAAGTGGATAAAGTCAAGAGGTTTTATATTGCATATGAATTTGTGCAAGAAAAGATAGTGAGAGATGATGTTATAAGTGGAGTTGAACAAATGAAGTCAAAGATTCTTGAACTTAAGAATTTTATGGAACAAATATAATTTGAAATAGATGATAAGGAAAAGGAAAACTCAGATCTTTTTGTAGAAAAAGAGAATCATTTGGCTAGAGACGTGAAAGTCCTATGTGAAAACTTAGACAAGTTTTGTAAACAACTTGTCAAAAAGAAAAAATCTGCATTCTCTAATCAGAAAGACACTCTCAA
>VDFB02271358.1:160672844-160830197 GCA_007258455.2 Sequoia sempervirens
TAGTAACTCGTCAATAAGAGGCTCAATATATATATTCATATCTTTAACTTGGTACTTACCTAGTTGAATGAACATAAACATTAGATAATTATTATAACCATTTTACTGCAATATATATAAATTAATGTATGACTATTGAATGAAAAAAATATGTCATTATGCAACAAATAAGACAAATGAGATGCTACTACATTAAAGAAAATTGATGTAAACAAATAGTTGGAACAATCATTGACAACATTATGTGCTTCCTCTTTATTGACATCCATGGAGGAATGTTATTGTTGATAACAAGAAAAGCGAGGGCCACACTAAGTAAATAGATCTCAACTCTCTAAATGGTGTGCGTCTGCTCCCAATGAAAGCCACAAGTTACGAGGTTCTTCTATAAAAGTGTGGCCATTTTCCTCCATATCCCTAAATCTGAGAATATCGTAGGAATTCGAAGAATGTCATCTCCACTTCTATTCCATGCATGGTAATCCATCAATTGCGCTTAAGCTTTCGCACTCTAAATAATCGCTGTATGTGGGAATAATGGGAATATAACGAAGAATCTTGCAAGGCACCTTTTTGTTAGATGATCTGTTTGATATCTACTGATATGACATTCTGGGCATTATGTTGCAAATTCCTGTTGTTTATGATATATAATATGATCATTGGGACATGCATATATTGCTTGATACTCCATTCGATATCTTTCATAATGGCACATAAATCTCTATGAGCGAGGTAAAATATTTGATGGTGGTAACAAAAATTCACCAATCAATCTACAACAAAAAATAATTTGTTCATATAAAGAATATTAATGGTACATATTTCATCCTTTATTTACTAGTGATGAACTAATGACAATTAAAATAGATGAAAAAGATGACATTTATATGACATACCTTAACATCCGTGAGATTGCTATGTTTGATAAACATTCTAACCTTAAAGTTCAACAACAACAATACAAAGAAAGAGAGAAGAGTTGTTTGAGCCTTCATAAAGGGGCTTGTATGCCTTGTCAAGTAATGGTAAATCATGAACATCATCAAAGTCATCTTGATCATCATGATCAGCTCTTTACCACTAAATGTGGCATGGATCATGTATTTTGTACCATCATCTTCAACCTGTGTTTTCGGCGCATGATCATCTTCTTCCATAGGATCATTAACTCATCTTCGATATTCACGACTCCATGTTCCTCCGCTTGCAAAACCACATTCTCCGGGCGTGATAATCCATATCATCTACCCTAGGGGCCCCACCTTTATAATAATGATAGACACAAATAAACTATGATCATGATCAAGTGATTATATATATATATAAAATGTTAAAACAATATAAACATTTACAAATTCAATCAATATAAACACATATAATGAACAACTTACCAATGGACGATAATCATGCCCCCTTCAACGTGACCATGTTGCCTACAATGTTTCTCAGCTGTTGTGATTAAAAGTCGTCTCATCTTTAAGCCCTTGCAATTATTGCAAGGACAATAACATTTCCCATCACCTTTCTTTTCAATCTAGCCCACAATCTATCAAATGTCTCTTCATTTTGTTCTGGACTAATAGTATCTGACATGATTTTTCTTTGCCAAGCTTGACTATTTCGATCTTCAAAAAATATCAAACTCACACTCCAATAATTTTTATTCATAGACAGGTAACATAGTCTAATAATTCCAATAATTTACACCAAAAAAATTTGGCATGCAACCACCCCTGCAAAAGAGAAGATAGTCTGAAGTTAATGACCCCAAAAAACACTTTACAATGCTAATTCCAAAACTTATTAAATTCTGATTTTACTATGATTTCCAACTATTAAGACTCCTAAAATCAGAATATTGAACTTGATCACAAAATTCCTACAACAATGGAGGTAGCGAGCTAGTAAGAGCAAGTGACCCATTCCTATGGAGCAATGAGTCAGAATCATCATTGCTAATGTCAATACGGATTTATCCTTTTAGTTAAAGATGCAATGTGTCACTTCTTATGACGAGCTTATCCCTAGGGCCCTCAACATTGAGAGAGCCCTAATAAAAAACAACACAAGCATTGGTAAGAGCATGATTAGGGTACAAACCCTAGGCCTCCGTAGAAACATAGATAATAACTATAGCGGATTAGTGAGGTTGCAATACCAGAAAGATTGAGACAATGTAGGTAATAACAAAATCTTGCAATCTAAATATTGTAGCCAATAACAAGCACACTATCTAGCTTACTAACATTTGTAAATGCAATCTATGGTAAGAAGAATGATAGTCACTTGAGATGTGACAGTCAAAAATAGGCTAAGCAGTGACAAGATAATAAAGCTCAAACCTTGCATAGTAAAGTGGAGATTTTAACAGTGAGTTTCCTTACCCCTTGCTGACCTTAAGGGTTTTTCAAATGCTTTTGGTAGTGTTAGACAAGGCAAATGCAATCAGGGAATGACTTGTCCAAATGAAGTAATGTGGTAATCATAGGTTCAATGTTTCTTCTTAGCCATAATATTGTATAATGGAGGTAGTGGATTGCATGTTTAAGCGTGTTTTGAGACTCATCAAAGATGGGAAAATAGTGAATAATACCTTGTGGACTGTGAAGTAGTGTCAATAAGGTTGAAGGATCTTAAGAACTACAATACCATGAAACAATGAGTCCCCTGTAGTAAGTAGGCAGTCTATAGGGCATAGTTTGATTTTATAGAAGGATGCTCATGAAAGGAATCTTCAAGTGATGGTGAGTGAGCTGTTTGAGATTGCAGCTGAGGGTGCAATACCCAGTTTAAAGGAAGTTAGCAAAGCAGTAAATGTGCAAGAAAATTGAATTGTACACAACAAATAATTCACAATGTTATCTTCCATAATGTCTTGAGTTTGAAGACAAAAATTTCATTGTATCTTCATGATGAAAGTGGTGAGCTTAATGGTCAATCACTGGCAACCATGATTTTAAAACATGCTATTGTGCTTATGGAGGCAACATTTTTAGCAAGGCAGTGAGTGGTGGTTTGGAACAATGGCAGGTATGAAGGACTTGCTTTATATGCATACTATGCAGTCTAGCTTAAGACATCGTTCTTAGAAGAGATTGAAGGTGGATTATGGAACTCAAGGGTTACCATGAAAAGGATTAAAGCAAAGACTGAGATCTATTTAAAAGCCACAATCATGAAGATATTAAAGATGTCACATGCAAAAACCTAGTAGCTGGAGTAATGAATACAGTGCCAAAGAGGATAGTGTGCTGGGGCAGATTTAGGAGATCTCCACATTATCTAATTATAGGGAAATACATCATTTATTTATTTTTTTAATTAAAAGAAATCATTCTAAACCCTATATAGGATACATTGATACTTCAAAAGCCTCTGAAGGAATTTGAGATTATGCAAATATATGTCAAGTAGCATTCATAAGGTTTAGAAAATCTTGATCACTCTCTAGAATAGCCCATTAAACATGGGTTGTGCTTGAATGCACTACATAATTGATATAACACAACCACTCTGCATATCAACCAGAGTTATAGGCTCTTTATTGCAGCAAGAGGTAATCACTCTTCGATCATGTTATAATTACATCCTATCCTATTAAACTTGAGACAACCTGAATGCACCCAATCATGATTATTGACACCTACATTATACAACCTGAATTAACTACATTATATGAGTGCCTCCATTTCTATCACAACATAGCCACATTAAACTTGGGTCACACATGAATGCATCATGTATTTGTTATAGCACAACTGTGCCACATGACCAATATAGTTATGGATCACATAATTACAGTCACAAGAATCTGTTCCTCCATTGTGATCTTATGGTGATTCCACACAACAAAATCTGGACATGAAATTCTCAAAACCCTTAACCTCTAAAAATGAAATCTGATGAGATGTTGCTTTAAAATATGATTTTCAAACCTGGAACTACAAATCTGACTTCACAATTGAATTCTGCAAAAAGAAATGACTACCCTCAACCTGGCGATATCTTCTTGAATTTTTTCTGATTTTTCCCAAGAAAATCGTCCTTAGTTCTCCACAAACTGTCTCAAGTAGAGCAAAACACTATCGCAATAAATCAGGCGCGAACTCACTTTTCTTTATGTCGGCCACATTTTGATTTTTTTTAATTTTTCATGTTTGTCGAACATTTGACGAAAATAATAGCCGACATTTCGACGAACGTCGGGGATAAACTTTCAAAAAAAATGGAAATTACACATCAAATTTTACAAGCACCCGACGAACATTGAATTTTACATATTTTGTCAGACACTTTCATCGTATTTTGTAGTCAAATGTATTAGTGTCAGCTCTGCAACTTGTAAATACTTACTAAAGAATGAAATGGGTTGTTCAAAGCCCTCTTCATTTTTTTGTAATAGCATAGTAGCAATAGTATGAAAGGAAGCAAAAGATAAAATGTGCATTGGCTTACAAAACTTAGGAGACTTCAAAACCAGAGCCTCTTTGATAGCTTGTTTGATTTTATTGAATGCCTGACTCATCTCTTCACTCCAAGTCACCTTTTCTCCCTTCTTCAACATCTTAGATATAGGTCTTGTGACTTCTATAAAGTTAGTCACAAACCTTCTTAAAAAAATTATTTGTCCAAAAAATGACTGAATACCTTTAACATTTTTTAGCTGAGGGATTTTATCTATGGTTGCCACCCTTTTGGGATCAATACTTACTCCTTTAGACACAACATTCCCTAGTAGTTTACCTTTAGTGATCCCAAAAGCACATTTCTTTGGATTCAAAGATATCCATACTCTAGAGACCTAACAAATACCTTTTCTAAGTGCATACAATGATCTTCCTCCTTGGAATAGTTCGTCAAGTCATCTTGGTATATGGCCATAAATACATCAATAAAATTAGAAAAGGCTACATCCATATCCCTTTGGAAAGTGGCACCCACATTTGTTAAACCAAACAACATTCTTACATAGACGTAGGTACCCCATGGAGTAGTGAATGCAGTCTTGTACTGCTCAGACTCCTTTACCTTTACTTGGTTATAACCTAAAAATCCATCCATCATTGACAGTAGCTCACAACCAGTCACCTTTTGTAACATGGCTTCCATGTTTTTCAATGGGTAATTTTCCTTTAATGAGAATATATTTGGGTTTTTGAAATCAATGCACAACCTTATATCACCATTCTTTTTCCTCATTGGCACTAGATTAGATACCCATGAAGAAGGTCTAATGGGTTTTAAAATGCTAGTATCTCTTAACCTTACCAACTCCTCTTGCATCTTGGGAGATATAGTGGGATTGATGGGTCTCTTCTTTTTTCTAAAAGGTTTAGCATTCTCCTTTAGAGGAATCTCATGTTGAAACAATTCCTCTCTATAAGCTTTTGGGTCATCGTATGACCAAGCAAAGACATGTCAATATTTTCTAAGCAGGGAAATCAACATTTATTTCACCTTTGGCTTCATTTTGTTTGCTACATACACTTTCTTAGGGGAATTTTTCAGCCCCCAAATTTACTTCCTCTAGATCCCCTGGGTGAGTAGTAGTTGTCTTAATCTTTCTTTTATCTTAACTATCAAAGACCCTTTCAAGTGTTACAAGTCCTTTAGGGATTTTATTTGTCTTCAAATAGATAAACTCATTTCCAGATACTATGTCCCTGCCATCAATATTCTCAACAAATCCACCAAATTCAATCTCTTGACCTTCATATTCATCAACACAATTTAAAACTTTGAGAATATCCTCATCATCATTGAAAATTTTCCAGTTGTGCACATTGTTAGGAATGGAAGGTCTTGTCTGCACCTTAACTTTAGAGATACCTATAAAAGTTATATCATGAGGTTTCAATGCAATTTTTTCAAGTAAATTGCCTACTCTATTATGTCCTCTTTCCATCCAGTCAATTCCAAAAGCATCAAACTGCTCAATGGAATCCCAAACAACATTTTTTTATTACTTCAGTATGTTATTCTTGCAAGCATATTTGGCTCTTACTTGGGATATCACAAGATCAAAATCACCAATCACCATTAAATTTTTATTTTGTGCTTCTCATCCAATCTCAATCCTAGTAATAATGCTTCATATTCTACCATGTTATTCGTATAGAGAAAAGACAATGTGAAAGAAAATTTACAAGTACTGCCACTAGGTGATACCAGTAATATCCCTGTACTAGATCCTTCTTTGGAACTTACACCATCAAAGTACATTTTCTAAAGTCCATTCTTATTAGACAATCTTAAAACTTCATTTTCTATTGTCATAGGGAATCTATCAATTTCTCTTGGTACTTCTTCCATCTTGAAATCACTAAGGTCAGTTTCTACAAAAAGAATTGCATCATCCTCAGGAATGTGTTCCAACACATGTGGTACCCTTGGTTCCCTCATCACTTTAACATCTTTACCATCAATGGGAAATGTGGCATAAGACATGTCACATTGCATATTGCCTCCCATAGATGAAATCCATTTATGAGATAGAAACATTCCATAATTAGGCGGTATATCCACTACCACCACACTCATCTTAAACTCTTTGTTTGGGTGAGCTACTAATCTATATGGAAGTTCATTTATCACACCAATAATAGGGACTTCTCTTGAATCCACAACATAACACTTACCATTAGTGCTATCAACTTTCAGTCCTAGTGCCTCCATAATTTTAGTAGGCATGATATTATTTGACACTCCAAAGTCAATACAATTATTTATAAAGTTTTCCCCAAAAATCAAAGTGAAAAAATGGGTCTTTCTTTTCAAGAAAAGTAGTTACTGAATTTCCTAAGAAGATATGGGGAATCTCAGTGATAACTCCCTCAACTTCCTTGTCTTTCTTATCTTTTTCACTTAGTTTGGGTGGAGTGGGCACCACTAAATCATTACAGGCTATAGTAGCACCATTGATAAGGGCTAGTGCCTTCTACTTATGTTCCTCTATTCTCATCATTTCAAGAAAAGGCATAGATACTTTTACTTGGCTAAGTTATTGAAACATATCAACAGGATTATACTTGGGTAATTCAATTGGGAGCATACCTTGTTCATTGTTGCTCTCCTTCTATTTATTTTTTGTTTCCTTAGCCCTATGCTTAGCATCCTTCCTTGTGACTTTAGGATTTTTCTTCTATTTCTTTATATTCGTAGCAAGATATTTGAATTCTTGAGTAGCTTTTGGATTTTCTATTCTCTTAGCCCAAATTTTATCTCCTTTTCCTTCTTTAGCTTTAATTGCTTCCATTTTTTCATCAGGCTTGTTCTCTTTTCCTTTGGCATTATGCTCCTTTATGAAAAGACCAACATGACTACCCTGTTCACCACCAATTGTTCTATTCCTAAGATGATGGGAACTTCTAGCTTGGGTGGCCAAGACTGTAATATATTTTGCAATCTCCCCATTTGAAGGCCTTCTTAGTGATAGATCTTCAATCACTTCCAAATTATACACCTTAGTATCACTATCATCATCCTCATTAGAAAGGACTTGCTATTGATATGCACTAGCAATCTACCTTTGATCATCTACATCCACTTCATAGAGAGTCCATATAAGAAGAGCACTCACTGTTAGCAACATCAGAATCACTCATAACCATAAGTACATCAATATCCTCCTCATTTTGCTGATCGCAATCTTCAAGCATATCCTCTTCCACCTCGACCATCTATTCAACTGCACATTGCTGAGGAGAATGTGGCATTTGGAAAACCATGCACCAAGGGGTATCTTCAACAAAATTTCTTGAATTCTTCTGTAGAGGATCTAGAGGGACCTTCTTCTCGGCATTCCTTTGATTATTTATAATAGGCTTCGCATTATACCAATTGGTATTATATGGGTGATCTTGCAACCTAAGAAGTCTTTCATTCCTTTGATAATTTTTTGGTTGAGCCTTTTCTTGTTTCACAATTTTTTCATTTATAGTTTTAATAAAATTATCAAACTTATCCTCAAAGGTGTTCCTTTTAGCTCTTGAACTCTTGTCCACCTATTTTGAATTTCTGAGGAGTTTTGCATCATCTCTTCTACCAACTTTACTAGTTTCTCTACTAATATTCTCAATATACTCTGCCATCTTGAAAGCTTCCCTCAATGTATTAGACCAATTGATTGATATGGGACCAATTGGATGATGGGCTATCAATATAAAGAGTTGACCAACTTTCCTACGTACTGTCTTAGTCCTGAGACTTGACGCTTTGAGTTTTCACTTTTAACTTGCTAAACTTGTTTCTGATTGTCTCACCAAAGGTTGAGGATGACGATTGTTTATTATGAGTGATGTTATTGCATGTGTAAGCAAGACGAGATGGATGAATTTTTTCAAATATTTGGATGTTTTTGGAGTTTTGCAATGTTTTGAGGCTATTTTTGGTATTTTTTGAGATTTTGCAAATGTTTTGATTTTCGTTTTTCCAATGTTTTGGGGTTTTCTGAGATTTTGAAAAAGAAACTAACCTAAGGACTATCCTAGGGGCCTCGAGGGCTCATCAACAGATTAGCCTTTCCTACGTTATACATGCAAAGACCACGTAGTTCAATTGATGATTTGACTAGATTACAGATGACGATATACATGATGAAATGTCAGTTTATTATGACGGACACCTAAAGGACTGACCTAAGTGTCTCGGGGGATGATCAAAGATAAACCTTGCCTATGTTCAAGGCTCAAAGACCCATAGTTCGACAAGAAGACTTTGTTTTTGACTTTTTGACTAAATTTTTGACCTGTTTTGGAATTTTGATATGTTTTGAATGTTTTTTGATTTTTTGATTTTGTGATGTTTTGATGTTTTTGGATTTTCTGATTTTAGGACTTCAAGGATATACACGAATCCAATTCGATAAGAACATGCCCCAAGCATGATGCAATAGACTACTTCAATAAAGGCAAGACAAACTGACCTTGAGGATGGGCCGAGTAGTACTAGGAGGGATCATGATACGAACACATGACCAAGCTATGGTGCAAATGCGGGTGGATGAGTGATGGATGGAGATCTGAATGCGATGGATGATGCAGAACAAGCCGTAAAGATCTTGGTGGATGGAAAGTGCTTATTTATGCAAGGCACCTATTTGCCAGGTTTTCACCAAGGTACTTATCCAAAGTGCCACCGAAGTAGTTTTCACTAGAGGACGATTTTTTTCTTTACTGTTTTCAATCCTTTTTTCTGATTTTTATGTATTTTTTGCTCTTTTTTTTTATTGTCACCAATACACCTGTTTTCCAGGTTTTCGCTGAAGTAACCATTTTTTCAGGACATTTTCTGATTTTTTGGATTTTTTGGTTCTATACCTTGAAAGATTTAGGCATAAAACTTTTTGAGATGAGAGCTATTCATAGGCTCTTATAGAGGTTCCCCTTCAGGTGTTGATAACTGATATTCCCCTGACTTATAACTTGTTGTGATAACAAATGGTCCCAACCAATTGGGTTCAAATTTTCCTATCCTGCTAGGGTTTGGGACATTCTTCTGATTCTCCTTTAATACCATTTCTCCGACTTGGAAAGTCCTTCTTTTGATTTTCTTATTATAGCTCCTTTTGATTCTATTCTGATAGACTTACAAATGATTTAAAACATCTATACGTTGCTCATCCAGTAGCTCCAGCTCATTTAGTCTTGATACTCGGTACTCTTCATCCGTGATGAGGTTTTGTAGTGATATCCTGAGTGATGGGAGCTTGATCTCAATGGGGAGTACTGCCTCTGATCCGTAGACCATTGATTGTTTTCTTGAGGATTTTTAGAATGGTTTTGTTTGTGGGTTTTGCTTGGCCATTTCCTTGGTGATAGTATGGGGTGGAGAAGTGATGTTGGATTTTAATTTTTTTGCATAAGTCGTGAACCTCATGATTCTTAAATGGTGTCCCATTATTTGAGATAATGGCTTGTGGAACACCATAGCAGAAAATGAGATAGTTTAGGATGAACTTTGATATCTGCTTCCTAGTTATATACATCATGGGTATGGCTTCCACCCACTTAGTAAAGTACTATGTGGCAGTTATTATGAATTTGTGGCCATTAGATGAAGTGGGAGTGATTTTTCCAATGAGATCGAGTCCCCACTGTGAAAAGGGACATGGTGTGATGATGGGATGAAGCTCTTGAGCTGAAGCATGGATGAGGTCCCCATGCTGCTGACATTGTAGACACCTTCTGACATAGTCATGTGCTTCTCTTTCCATTGCGGGACAATAATACCCCATCCTCAGCAATTTCTTAGCTATAGTCATTCCACTCGAGTGTGAACCACATATACCATTATGTACTTCAGTTAGAGTAGTCAATTCCTCCTCAGCGTTTAAGTAGTCTAGTAGGGTTCCTTCTATGCTTCTACAATATAGGGTATCTCATAGGATGACGAATTGGGATGCCTTTTTGACAAAGGTTCATTTTAGGTTTGAGGGTAAGTCAGCGGGTATGACTCCTAGTCGAAGGTATGTATAAATGTCGTGGTACCAAGGATCACCGAGACCAACGATTTTGCACATGAATTCTAATTCTGGTACCTCGAATGCAGGCACAAGAAGCTGCTCTATTAGGAATTCATATTTTGGAACATTGTGAGGGATGTCCAGTAAGGATCCAATTGTTGCCATGGTGTCTGTTGCTCTATTGTTGGCTCTAGGAATATGCTCAAATTTGATTTCAATGAAGGATTCTTTGACTCTCCACCAATTTCTTGTATGGAGTGAGCTTATCGTCCTTGGTCTGGTATTCATAATTCACTTTATTTATTATCAATTGGGAATCTTTGTATACTCTAAGAGCTATAATGTTCCACTGCACTACTATTCTAAGACCTATGGTTAAAGCCTCATATTCTGCAATGTTATTAGTGCAGGGAAATGGCAATTTGTAGGATCTTGGTATGCAGTCCCCTTGTGGGGTGATAAAGAAGATGCTAGCTCCTGATCCATGCTATGTGTATGAGCCATCAAAGTACAGTTTCTAGTGGTAAGCTATGTTGAGATTGAAAATAGATTCATCTAGAAACTCTGAGATGAGAGGATTCTCTAAATAGATTGGTTCTTCTACAAGCTGGCTACGATGACTTGGCCTTTGATTTCTTTCTGCTCCACATATTGAATGTCGTATTCTGATAGTATCATCACCCATTTGGCCATTCTTCCAATGATCATTTATTTTGACAGTAAGTACTTGAGAGGGTTTATTTTGGCGATGAGTTTCATTTTGTGTGCCAACATGTAATGTCTAAATTTTGTGATGCAAACACTACCACTAGACATGCTTTCTCGATGAATGAATAGTTTAGCTCATGCCCCACCATTGTTCTGCTGATGTAATAGATGGCCCTTTCTGTTTCATTTTCGTCATGCTGAGCTAGGAGACCTCCAAGCGCTGCTACTATTGCTGATACATAGAGAATTAATGGTTTTCTTGGGATTGGTGGCATTAAGACTGGTGGTGTAAGTAAATATTATTTTATTTTATTGAATGCCTCTTCAACTTGTTATCCCATTTGTACACTAATCCCTTGTGAAGTAGGTGAGAGTGTGGGTTTTGTTTGTCTGCCAGTTATGCTATGAACCTTCGAATGGATTGAAGCCTTCCTTGGAGACCTCTCAATTGCTTTAATGTTTTTGGTGCCTCCATCTCAAGGATTTCTTTTACTTTTGCTGGATCTACCTCAATACCTCTCATGGACACTATGTATCCCAACAACTTTCCTAATTGTACACCGAAGATGCACTTTTTAGGTTTAATCTGACTTTGTACTCCTCTAGCCTATCAAAAATGGTACTTAGGGTTGCTATGTGATCCTTTCTCCTTCTGGATTTGGCTATAATGTCATCAACATAATCTTCGACAATTTTGTGAATCTTGTCATGGAAGATTAACGGCATGGCCCTTTGGTATGTTGCTCCTACATTCTTCAAGCCGAATGGCATCATATTCGAGCAGTAAGTCCTCCATGGACAAGCGAAGGCCATTTTTTGTTGGTCTTCTTTGGCAATCATTATCTGGTTATAACTTGAGAAACCATTCATCAAGGAAAGCATTTCATGTCCCACCATCATGACTACGATCATATCAATGTTGGGCAATGGGAAAGCATCTTTCGGACATGCTTTATTCAAGTCTCTGAAGTTTATGTAGATTCTCATGCCCCCATCAGGTTTTGAGATAGGAACCAAGTTTGACACCCATTCTGGATAATCTATCGGTCGAATGAATCCTGCATCTAATAGCTTCTTTAGTTCCATTTTTACTAGCAGGGTGATCAGAGGGTGCATTTTCTTGAGCTTTGGTCTTACAGGCTTTGCTTCTGGGTATACTGCTAAGTTGTGAACCACAATTTCTGGATCAAGCGCTGGCATGTCAGCATAGCTCCATGAAAATTTTATCTATCTCTCTCTTAGGAAGGCTGCTAGGAGCTATTGTTCCTTTGATAGTAATGACTCCACATAGAATTTAATGTGTGGGGTTTCCTCTATTACTAGATTGATCAGATTGCATTTTTCTGCCAGGACTGCTCATTTTTCTTGATGAAGAGCTCTAAAAGGAAGATTGAATCCCCCATCCTTAGGCACCTTAGAGAGGCTTTCACCATTGGATGCATCCTTTCTTTTTTACTTTTTTCTGGTCAGAGAGTGCCACAGTGTGGTTTTCACTCAAGGGCTTAGATATTATCCTTAATTTTTCACTTTTGCAACTAAGGGATTCAATCATTTACCCATAATAGGCAGGTGTATCTAGCTCAATTATGAACCCTGCTTTGTGATCCCCACATGGAATGTTATCTTGCAGTCCCATGAATTCTAAGAGCGCCTCGTCATTTTCAAATGTATCAAGAACTGGTGCTCCTCGTTGGTCATAGTCGATGAGTTGGTGGTATACTAGGAAGATTTCATGATTTTGGTGGTCTAATTCAAAGGATAAGGTGCTAATGATTAACAGAGTGGTATCCTCAGAAATCCTAGGTAGGTTGGTTATGGGATCCTCATCATTGCTACTACTATAGACATCAGTTATGTCAAATGTGAAGTTGTCTAAGACTCGACCTATAGATACGAGTAAGCGTAGTTCAACTATAGTTTGCTGAGGAGGATTATTGACCTTTCTAATTGGAGGACCTCAGCCATGTATGGTTATACTTAGAGGGGTACATCTGAGGCCAAGACTTCTCATTCACATCTCTGGAATGATAGGTATTATAAGCCCATTGTTGTTTTTTCCAAGTCTTTGATTTTTTTCGTAGCCCATTGCAAGCATCATTTGCAGACCCTTGCTTTTTTCATCGATTGGTAAATTAGCTACTAGTCTCTCATCTTGGTATAGCATATGAGATGGATCTGCCTCAATAACCTCATGACCGAGATCTCCCCAACGTGTAAAATTGGGATAGTCTTTAGGAGACATTTGAGATGTGGAGGCCTCATTTACTTGCGGAAATCCCTGTGATCTAGGAGATTGTGGTAACTCTCCTATCACAAAATCATTTTTAGGGAGCTTTTAGTTTTCACAACCATTATCTTGGATGATGACCTTAATGTCAGAGATGGTGGGAGTGGCGGGAGTGGTGGGTGTCTCTATCGTAGAAGTGGAAGCGAGGGTGGTGAGATCAATGTATGGTGTAGATGGGCCCTCATCATTTTTTGGTACTTGGGGAATTTTATAGTACTTTTCCTTGAGGCTTTTGTAGTAGGAAAATGGTTCAGGATCTCCATGGATGGTGACTTTTTGTCCCTCATATGTGAATTTAACATTTTGATGGAAAGTTGATGCTACTATTTGCATTGCATGAATCCATATGCGTCCAAGGAGGATGTTGTATGGTAAGTCAAGGTCCAGGGCCTGACAAGTGGTTTCCATCGTGGTTGGCCCTACTTGAATAGGGATTTTGATTGTGCCCTGAGACAATCTTTCTTGATCATAATATGCTCTTAGTGTGATACCCTTTCCTTTGTCAATAGAATCCTCTGCGATTTTTAATTGTTTGATGAGCTTGAGAGAACAAATATTCAAGCCCACACTTCCATCCACCAAGACCCTTTTGACTTTTCTTTTCTGTACTAAGAATTCTAAGTGGAGCACACGGTTATGAGATGGTTGGGCAGGAAAATCTTGGTCAGAGAATGTGAGGAGATTTGGTGTAATGATATTTTTGACCATAGCTTGGAATTGTTCTGCATCAAGATCTATGGGGACAGTGGATGAAGCGAATGCTTCCTCAAGGATTTTCTTATGGGAAGATGAGATTTTTAGTAGCTCCATGATGGAAATTTTTGCTAGTGTTCTTTTGAGCTGATCAAGGATGTTATATCCATTGGGCACAGATCTAGGTGCAGGGACTCTGTAAGGCTGGGATGATCCTGCGATGGCAACTTTGCCACCTCTTGTGGTGACTCCACAATTAGCATGGGCTCCTTTGATGGTGATGGTAGCGCAGTAGTCATCCAAAGATGCAACGACATGGTCATACACATGATTTACATTTGTGAAGGTTTCTTTCCCCTTATCTGTGTTATTATTCCCTTTATTTCCATGGTTGGGCATCAGATTCGTGTATATCTTAAGGTTTTGGTTTCCTGTTGGTTGTTCCATGTTTATAATTCTTTGATCGATGAGATCTTGAACTATATTTTTTAACCTCATACAACTATTTGTGGTATGCCCTTTGATTTTATGGAAGTCACAGAGTTGATTCTCATTATACCAAGGAGGTTTCACATCCAGTTCTTGGTAATTCTCATAGGTGGGCACCTTGATGAGTTTTTCATTTATCAGCTTCTTCATGATGACTTCAAGTGGTTCCCCAAGAGCAGTGTACTTTCACATGGGGTAATTCTTGTTTCATTGGGGTGGTCCCCTTTAGTCATTGATATTGTGAATTGCTTGATTATTATTTGGTTGTTGTGTTGCTTGATGATTGTTTTGGTGTTGGATTTGGATTTTCCGTGCGAGTGTATTTTGGCGAGGGGCACTGATGACCACTTTGGCATCGACATCACCATCATTGGTTACATTTTTGTTCCTTTCCCATGTGTGATGTTTATTATTATAATTGGCAAGTGGGTGGTTTTTTTGTTGTTCGGGGTATGAAGTTAATCCTACGGGTTGTGTCATAAGGGCTCGTTTGATGTTGAGCACCTTGGAGATCAACTGGTCATACGTGGTGATCCCTTGTACCTTGAGATGGAATTCCAAGAGGCCGTCAAGGTTGGATATGATGGTGCAAACTTGTTGTTCCTCAGGCATGGTCCATTTGCTCTGATTTCCCTTGGATCTCCATCATTGTAGGAATGAAGTGAATGATTCATTCTTACCTTGTTTTAGAGCCGAGAGTTCTTCTAGACTGACATCCATTGTGATATTGCATGCATAGTTTTTAATGAATGTGTCTATAATTTCTTGGAATGTTTTGATGCCTGTAGGTAGGCGAGAGAACCATTCCATAGCATGGCCTGCCAAACTCCTAGGAAATAGCTACATCAGATATGTATCGTCGTATGTGACTTCCATGCAATGAACCTGGAATTCCCTGATGTGATCTTTAGGGTTTCCTATCCCATGATATTTGTCAAACTTGGGGATCTCAAATCCCTTTGGGAATGGTTTCATCACAAGGCTCCTGTCAAATGGATAGGGACACAACTTGCTTGGTATTTTTGTAGTTTTCCCTGATTGAAGATTGAGCACTTGTTGTGAGAGCAACCTGATTTGTGTCATTACATCATTTTGTGGATCAGGGGGTGGGATGAAAGTGTTATGGGGTGTTTCGATTGTGGGTTGGATGGGTGGGTTGTTTGATGGTATTTTCACATTTTGTCAAGCCAGGTATGCTTGCACTTGTTGCTGTATAAACAATGCTTGTTGTTGTTCTTGTTGTTGTTGCACTAAGATTGCCTGTTGTTGAGCCTATTGTTGTGCTTGTTGTTGTTCCAACAATGCTTGTTGTTGGGCTGCCAATTGGGTTGCTTCTTGCTGCTCTTGATATTGTTTTATTGCTTGCTAATATGCTTGTAGTTGTGCTACTTATTTTTGTGAAAGAAACTATGGGTGTGCTTGTGATTTTTGTGCTTGATATTGGGTGTGCACCTGAGCTTGAGATTGTGCCTATGCTGCTTGTGCCGCTTGTTGTTGCAATAGA
The DNA here is from genome assembly GCA_007258455.2 of Sequoia sempervirens. Taxonomy (NCBI): domain Eukaryota; kingdom Viridiplantae; phylum Streptophyta; class Pinopsida; order Cupressales; family Cupressaceae; genus Sequoia; species Sequoia sempervirens. The sequence goes on from VDFB02271358.1 coordinate 160,688,991, forward strand.
ATTTGGGCTTGAGCATCCTTTTGTGCTTGTAATGTGGCTTGGGCTGCTTGAGCAGCTTGTACAGTTTGAGTGGCTTGTTGTTGTTGTTGTTGCAATAAGGCTTGGTCTTGTGTGGCCTGTTGTGCTTGTTGTGCAATTTGGGTGGCTTGTGCATTTTGCACTAGTTTCATGGCTTATTAAGCAGCTATTTTTTCAACTTTTTTCTTTTTCACTTATAGGAATGTCTTTTGATAAGCAGCTTGCTGAGTGGCTTGCAATGCCATGTTGTATTGGTTTGATAAATTGGAGTTTGGTGGTGGTGGTGAGCGGTGATGTTGTTTTAGTGGTTTGAGTGGTGAATGGTGCGATCGATGTGGTTGGTCCTTGAGATCCCATGCTTTGATATGTTAGGGGGTGGTCAATGATGTTGTGATTGCTTGTGTAGTTGTCATCTATTGTTGCGATATCGATGACAAGTTTTGAATGTTTGGCATGATGCTTTGATTGGTGTTTGGAATGTTGGTTTGATTGATATTTGGTAAGGGTGGAAGTCCCAAGCCAAGTAGAGGTGTGGATAATGGTAGTAATGGTGGAAGAGGTGAAAATGTGAGGGGTGTGAGTTCTTGAGAAAATGATGTGGTGTCAAAAATGCCCCTTGGTCCGAACACATGTCACCTTCTCCTTGTGAAGTTATGAGGAGAGAGGTTTGGGGTGTTGTGTGAAAGGATGATGATGATGGATCATTAGGATTATGGAAAGTGAGAGGGACATACTTATGTAATAGATTTTGGGGTATGTTTTGTTCCAAAATGGTGTTTGCATCCAAGTCTTGATTACTGACAAGGGGGTGTGTTTGAATAGCATTAAGAAATGCATTTCCCTTATTGACATTAGGTTGAGTTGGAGCAAAAGATGTTGTGATTTGTAGAATTTTTTGAGTGATGCTTTGGGATGGGGGTGTAGATGAGATGGGGAGTGTGGATGAAATTAGAGGCATAACCTCCAAAGATGGTTCCACTATAGAGCTCACGTCGAAATCAGAAGGTAATTTGGCCCCTTGTTTTGCTAGTTCAAGCATGTATAGTGAAGGGTTAAGCCTCATCATAATGTTGATGATCTTATGGTTTTCTGGATTTTGGAGAATTTCGGTTATTTCTTCATGCGACATACCAAAGGTAAGATCTTCTTCTTGAATTTCCTCTTGCGGTTTTTGTGATGATGAGATAGTCAAAGGTTTGCTTGATTCAACTGGATTCATTTTAGCGTTCATTTGGCTTAGGTCACTTGAAGTGGGTGTTTCTTTGTCGGCTTCCATGTTCTTCTTGTATTGAGATCTAGTTGAACCATAAAACAAGGATCAATCTTCAAGAATATGGGAGATGAATCTCTAGTTCTTTGGATTGATATATTTTTTATGATATCTTGAGAATCAAAAGGTGATATGATGATGATGCAAGAGGTGGATGATGTGGATGTTTTGATCTTTTGATAAAATTTGAGGGGAATGCTATACTTTTAGGACTTTCGGATATGTTTTGGATTTTGAGTTTTGATTTTTTGGATTGTCCTTGAATTGATTGATTTTGGTTTGCTTTGATTTGAACCAATAGACCCTAAGATGTTGGATGATTATCTAAGGGGTGGATTTTCTCAAAGGATGATAATTTGAATATGTGTAGGGAGAAGGATGCATCTACCCACACCTATTCAAACAAGATGATAATTTAACCAAGCATATGAAGAAGGATGCATCTACATATACCTAGCTAAATAAGATGGTTTGATAACTTTGACTAAGTATATGCAAAAGGATGCATCTACACATACCCAGCCAAAGATGATTTGATAAAGATTTCATGGATTTTGTCTCAAGGATTTGATGATTTTGATTTTTTTTCCAAAAAGTCTAGCATGAGGGATAATTTCAAGATTTCTCAAAAGATGATGGTGAGATGATCTTCGGTTTGATGTTTAAAGGATGGATGAAAAAGATTTTTGATTTTGATCCTAAGATGTACCTAAAAAGACACTTTGTTACCTAGACCTTGGTATTGAAGAACATGCAATGCTTCTAAGGACCTCTATAACTAAGAAGTGGTTCAAATTGAGCATACATTTCTAGATTGTTCAAAGGGATGAGTCTTTAGAACCTTGTGAACTTTTTGCTTATCTTGATGTGTTGCTTTTGATTGCACTTTCTATTGTATCTCTTGATGATATTTTGAGTGTGACTCTTAAATTTTGAACTTTGACTCAAGGACTTTCATTTTGGAATTTTGACTTTCTTGGAAATCATGAGGTTTCAACACATGTGAGAGTCAATTTTGTTATCTTTGCTTAGTGACTTTATTTTACCACAAACACTTCTTTTGATTAGTTTTTTCAAACTAGATGTCCAATGTCTTAATTTCCTCAAATCCCACAAAGTATGTTATGTGGAAATTTGATGAATTCAAGGCAAGGGTTACCTATTGTTGATATTTAGTAGGAAAATTGAGATGTAAGTTCAAGTGTTTATAAAGCTCTATGGATGCGAATCCCAAGGGCAAGCAATAACACATGAAATTGGTCTATTGTATTTACCTCCTAAAGGGTTTGAAATTTGAATGATGATGTTTAAGTGTTTGTTTCCAAGATGTTTTCGAACAAGCAAAGAATTTTGTAACCAAGAATAAGTACAACCCTATGGATATGAAAGACAATATTTGTTGAGTCCCCACTTGGACAAGTCAAGCTACGCTTATCTTTAGCGAATGGTTAGATGCTTGACCCCACTGGCTCCCCTCCATGACACTCACTTATACAGGGCAGCGAAGCATCAACACCCATGAAAATCCCATGTCATGCTTTCTATTTCTACTAAAAGACTGTAAAAGTGTGGGGCAGCTTCAGAACGACCGTTCTTGCACCAACAAATAGATCAAGGATTTTGAAAATTCTAAAAAATGAGTTTTAATTAGGACTTTATGTTCATGGAGATTGACCCATACGGTGAGAGTCCCTTTTCAGATCCATCTCATCAGATTCAACCGTGTGATATTGGCGTTTACTCCAATACCCACATTTATATCCTGGTTGGAAATACTCTTGGCTTTAGAGTGTTACCGGTTGAGTCATTCCCTTGGGTGATTACTTTTTCCCCAAGGCAGGCCCTCTAAGATAAACAAAAGCGAATAAACATATTCATAGTTTGATCAACCTTTGTTTAGAAACAAAGGGAGAACACATGCAATAAGTTTATTCACACTCGCACAATGTCTTGTTCAATTTTAAACCCAAATTGAAGTGTGTATGGGAAATTATTTATGCAACTTAATGTCACCAAAATCCTTTTGATTCTCAAGATCATCGTGAGGCGTGAGAGAAGCACATATGTGTTTTGATAATATTGTTTTGTGTATTTAATTGCAAAACAAAGCAAGCACTTGTTTATTTTAAATCCTCAAAGAAAAAAGTAAGTTTGTTTTAAAAGCACCAAAGTGTGATAATTTGCCTTGTTCAATTTTTAATCCCAAAACAAACTCTAGTAGGTTTTGAATCCTAATGTTCTTTTTAGACATTTTTGCAACAAGAATTAAAAAGTTCTTTTTAAAGCCCAAATGAAATTAGTAGATCCTAAGCATAAAAAGGATGACAACTTTTCCTTAAGAGGAATAATGAATTCTCAAAAAGTGTTAATCAAACACTATAGTGTTTAAAAACACTTGTTTTTGTGAAATGACATCATCATGCTTCTCCTCCTTTTTGTCTTTGATTGATCCAACCTACAAGAAAAATTAGTTAGATTCTACAAAACAGAGGTCAAAAGGATAGAAAACAGACAAAATAATCATAATTTGACAAAAAGCACATGTTGTAAATTAAATTTCACTTCATACTCCCCTCCAGCAGTGCAATCCATGAAGGCATCGTAGTTTGATTTGTCCAACAGTGTTGTATAGCATCGCTTGCTAGTCAACGTTACTCTGCAGTCAGGCCAGTGAGCGTGAATGTGTTTCCCTTTTTCCTAGTGGTGGAGTTTGATTTTTTTGAAAATTCCCGCGGGTCTGATTGGTCCAACAACACATTTTGGGATTCAAATTTCTGGGTAGGAAGACTTCAGCAACACAGTTTGATTTTTTAGCGGTCCTATATAGCGACGCTAGAGAACTAGCAGTGCTGAACAACGACACTGAGCCTGTAAACAAAGAAAAATTCATAATTTTGATTAAAAAAATGTGATTGAAAGGTGAGATTGCCCTCCTTCTAGTGCCAAAATGTCGAACCCCAATCCTAATGCTTGTAAACCAACATGGAAAAACATATTAGAAGGTGAAATGAAAGCAAGAACAAGGATTCCCCATGAAATCAATTAGCAAGGTTTGAAATAGGAAACAAAGAAAAAATGAGATAAAAGAAAATAAAGCAAGCTAAATCCTATTGAAAACAAATGCAAACTCTTGATCCCATGGGGGAATTGGTGCCAATTTGATGTGAAAATTGGCCCTTTCCCAATTCCTATGATGCAAGATTGATGTGTGATGAAGATTGATCCACTTTGTGTTATGCTTGATAAGTGCTCCAATAGAAAAATCTGCATGAACTCAATGATAATGGATGAAAATTTCTAATGATTTTAGCATAGTAACTTTACTCAAATTGTGGATCATCAAATGAGGAGATTAGCCTCTTATTTATAGAATGCTAAGATGGATGAAAGTTCAAAATAGAACAATGTGGGACTAAGAATTAGCCAATGGAAAAGTGCCACTTGTCAACTTGTGAATGGATGGAGGATGTGCAAGTTTTGAGGATTGTGCCAATAAATGCATATATTTGAATTTTGAAATTGTTGAAATGACATGCAAGAGGGAAGGAAGAATGCATTGAATGCCACTTGGCTCAAGGAAAAGGACATGTAAGAGAGATTAAATGCCTTGTTGGAAGGACTTATCCCACTTGGATTTTGAATTCAAATTTAGAGAATATTCCTTAAAAGATGCCTTGTTGAAGGAAAATAGAGATTTAATAAATCAATTAAATCTATTTTCATGTGCAAGTGGTGAAAGCTAGGGGATGGGACATGAGAGGAGATTAAATTAATTTAGATTAATTAATTTAATGAAGGGGTTAAATGATGTGACCTATTTGACTTAAATTTGTGGATTTATTTAAATCAAATATGAGAAGAATGTGATAAGGGATTAATTAAATAAAGATTTTGATTTATTTAATTAAAAGAGATGATGTTAGATTAAAATAAATAAGGTTTTAATTTATTTAATTTAATAAATAGACTTAGGAGATTTAATTAAATAAAATTAATTATTTAATTAAATAGGATAATTAGATCTAAATGGTCAATTTAATTATCAAGAAAAAATGACTTAATTAGATAACTGATTTATTTAATTAAGAGAGGAATATTGATGAATTTTATTAGATAAAGATATTTGATTAAATGGTCAGACTGAAGGATGATTCAAGATGAAACGATGTTAGTGGTTAGGATTAGATGCACAATGTCAATCAGTACATTTTACGTGTCTACAATTATATATGTCGAGGATATTGAGAAAATTGTAATGAAATAAGTTGCAGGTTGTCAGTGGTGAAGTGAAGTTTAGTCTATTGGTGAGTTTAGTACATTGATGATTAGAGGTTGTGGATTAAAGGGTTTATTGTTGAGTATATCTAGTTTATCTAGATAAAGTTTCAGAGATCTAAGTAAAGATTTGTTCGTGTTATGAAGATTTGTATTCTGACAGTTTCTCTATTCCTTCAATTGATGTTCCTAAATGAAGCTAATGTGATTTTAGTAAGTTCAATTGTTATGGATGCTTCTCTGATGATTCATGATGTTTGTGGATGTTTCTAGATCATTCTCTATCTGTGTTGTACATCCACATTAATCGTTGTGCTCGTGATTTGAGATTTTCTCTTGCGTATTCATGTTTTTCATGTTCTTGGCCGACATGGTGTTGTAGCATGTTGTGGATCTTCGAGGATTAATTTTTGAAGGTGGTTCATGTTTGAGAATTTTATTTTGGGTCTTCACTATGTTGTGGCCAACCTTGGTTGATTCGCATTAATAATCTTTAATGTTTTGGGCCGACAGTTTGTATTCATTTATTATTTTATTAAGGTCGACATGTAGCAATGCAATTTCTTTTTGCAGATATATATAAGTGATTGTTTATACCATTTGAAGGCATGGTGTGTGTGAATAATGTTCTAAATATTTTGAAGGCAGAGTAGAGTGTGAAGAAGAGTGAAGAAGTGTTCATGTGCTTAACCAGAATTGTAATCAGGCATTAGCAGATGCTATTTTCTCAATTCAAATTCCTGTGGATGTAATCCAAATCTTTTGTAAGATAGTGTGTCTTCCTTTTGTAATTGAGCAGTGAGCTCTAGGCAGTGTGCCTGAATGCATGTGAATTCACCATTCATATTTCTTTATACTTTTAATAGGGTATAATCTTGTGTACTGACCTCCACTATAGTTTTTCCCCTAATAGGGTTTCCACATAAAAAATCTTGGTGTTATGTGTGTTTCTGATGTGTGGTTGATTTATGATTTTATGGTTATTGATCAAATATGAGAATAAGGTTAATAAGTTGAATAAGTTTGAAATTCTTGGACAACTAATTTACCCCCCTCTCAGTTGTGTACCCTTGTGTTGCCAACATCTTCATGATGTCAAATGTGTCAGAATCCTTCTTCTTTCACTCCTTTTGAGAACTTTTCTTTACATTGGTATTAAAGATTTTAGAGTCACCACCCAGAATGTTGGGAAATAGAAAGTAATTGCACTTTCACCACCCAGAATGTTGGGAAATAGAAAGTAATTGCACTTTGACTTTGTACTTGTAACTTCAGAAAATATTTTAAACATAACCCAACACAAGGTGATCAAATGAACCAATACCTAACACATAAGACTAGGTATGACATGACTAATGCAACAAAATTAAACCAATTATTCTTCAAATGGTAAATAATAGCATAACAAAACAATTAACTCTACTTGTACTAGATTTGAACTAGAGACTTTGGACTTAGCTAGTCCCTAGTAGAGTCACCAATCTATTGGTTATTTTTTAAAGAACCAAACTGATCTTTAGAAATACCTATGGACTTTTCCATTTGTTGGAAAATGTGCCTCAATCTCATAGGCTGAAACCTCTGAGAAAGCATGGTCGTTGTGACATTCATGTTGTCTGCCCGACTGGCAATTTAGTAACCTTGTGTTTTGCTCATGTCATTGAGACTTTTCTTATGTCTTGCCGACTGATGATGTCGCTGTGACTTGTGGCCTTCGTTGTAACCTTATGCCGAGTGGAGACCTTTGGCCGATGGTTTGGTTTAGCGGATGTCAGGGAGACTCATGGTGACTGGATCATCAGGGTAACTCATATGTGTCAGAATGATGTCTCGGCGATGATAGGAAGTCTTTCCAATATCGGCATGACCTTTGGTCTATTTGGCCGATGTGGAAATCGGCATGACTTGCTCCTATCAGCATGTAGTCTTGGCGACCGGGAGATGTCTCAGTGAATGGAGTCATCGGTATGACTTGAAGGCTTCGCTATGAAGTTTTGGCAATGGGCATTTGTCTCACTGACAGTGTGGGATGTGCTTGGCATGACTCCTAGTGAAAGATAGGCTCGGGGTAACCTGGAGACTTCGGCATGAAGTCTTGGTGACAAGTGTTGGTCTTGCCGATGAGGATGCAACTGAAGTCATCGGTGTAGCTCTCAGTGCCTGGTGAAAGGTCTTGGTGAATTCAAATGTCTTGCTGAATTGGCAAGACATGAGTGCTCGATATGTGGTCTCGGCGAAAGACATAAGTCTTGCCGACTAGTGAATGCAGCACTCGAGGTGACTTAAGACCTCGGTATAAGGTCTTGGCAAAGATGATAAGTCTCGCCGACTCTTTGATGCTTTGGTATGACATGTTTTCTCAGTGCGATGTCTTGGCAAAAGATAAATGTCTTGCCAATTGTCAAGCACCATGGTGTAACTTGAAGGCATCGGTATGATGTCTTGGCGAAGAGTGACTGTCTTGCCGATGGGAAACCTTATGTCAGTATGACTCTTGCTGACTGCTCAGTGTTCGGTATAACATGAAGTGCTCGGTGTGATGTCTTGGCGAAAAATGATTATCTCACTGAATGGAATACTCATGTCGGCATGACTTGAAGACTTCGGTATGAAGTCTTGGCGAACTGCGGGTGTCTTGCCGATGGAAAAGCTAGCATCGATATGACCTTTGAAATTCAGTATGACGTCTCATCGAATGGCGATTGTCTCGCCGATGAGAATGCTGAGGTCGATATGACTTGGAGTCATTAGTGTAATGTCTAGGCAAAGAGCGATAGTCTTGCGAACTGATGAACTCTTCATAATACCTTGTGATCTTCATTGTAAAGTCTTGGCAACATGGCAAAGTCTTAGTGATAGCTCTCTGGACTCAATGTAACCTCTTGCCGATGGAGATGACTCTTGGCGACAATGTGTAAACGGGTCTTGTGGCATCGGGGAGACACTTCTAGTGTCTCACCGACATGCGACACAAAGTTGATCGCTATTGAACGAGTGAAGTCTATCCTACGTGGTATGACTTGGACCAATTAGAGGAAGTGAAATTCAAATGGTTGGCGGTTGGTTTTTTTGTAGCAGTTGTAACTGAATGGTCTGCAAGGAAAAATCTACACTAGAATGGACTGACAATAAGGATGCTGAGTTGGAGATTGCTTTTGTGTGATCTTGAATCGATTCACAAAGAGCCTGTTGAGAATGAATGCATATATGTATGCATTGGACATTCTGTAACAGTGAGCTGATAGGTTGATAAACCAAGGAGCTAAAGATTTGAGAATAAGAGAGAGAGTGATAGAGTGTGGACCGAGTGCCTGGCTGAAAGGCCAAATCCATGAGGTTGAGCAAAGTAAGAGAGAGGTAGAATTATGTTGGAATCTCTCTTGATCATGAATGCCATGATTGATCTTCCTGGGAGAGTTTGCTACCAGTTGTTTCCAAAATGAACAAGATGTAATCTCTGAAAGGCTAAGAGCCTGAAATTGTATTGTAACCATTTTGTTGCTGAATAATACAATGGCTCAATCTTTGCAGTGTGGGGGTTTTATCCAAAAGGATTTTCCCCATGTAAAATCTTTGTGTTCTATATTCTGTAGTATCTTTCATCTATGTTGTTGATTGCTATTGAATTTACATGTGTTTCTCTCAGAAGGATCAATGTGGGAAATAACTGTGTCCGTTTTCACTTTAGGACATAGTTGAACATGTCTTTGTGGTAACCGAATCAAAATCAAAGTTATCAAAGGCACTACTGTATGGAGTTTTCACTAGATGCACTCCAAAATTTCCTTACAAGTGGTATCAGAGCCTTCTTTTGGTTGTTGGTTCTGGATATTTCCCCTGTGAAGTTTTCTTAGCTTGATGGGCTGGAAGAAATTTGGAGGAATGGACTGATGTATTGATCCTTTGATGAGTGGAAGCCTTGTGGTATTCTGAGATAGCATGCAGCTTGAAGGATGGTCAAGATGGAAAAGGGAGTTGATCATGTTGTGATCTGTGTCTCCTGGCTAGTAGAGGTATAACTATGGAGTATGAGGTGGACTTTTCAGAGTGCTTACACTAGGTGGTGGTTCCTGGTGTTGGAAGGCATTGTTTCATGTTAACCTCGAATGCTTAAAGGCTATGAATTTAATCATTATATGATTTGCAAGCTTCTGAAATATCCCTTCTCTCTTTCTCAGATGCATGTACATGTTGGTGGTCTTAGAGTTGGTCTGAAAGGGACCTGGACTCTCCTGAACTATTGTTTTCCTTTCTAAGGATGTTTTGTACTTGCATGGCTCTGTGATTTTGCAGGTTTTACATGGTTAAGAAAAACTTGTGATCATGTGAAGTTGTTGTTAAGCTATTTTCTAGACACTGGCCTTTTGGGGTGTTACTGGATGAGATATTGCAGGTCTGCATGCATGCTTGGAGCATGGCTTGAGGAGGTATGTTTTCTTCTCTGCATGGGAGTGTTGGTACGTGATTTGTCACTCAACATTCTTGTGGTGGTGCTTGTGGGTTCCTTGATTATGGTGCTCGTAGTGGACATGTTGGCAAGTCAGATCTGGTGTGATTTGGTGTTTGAGTCATGTTGTCTACGTGGTTATTCTCTTTGATATCTCAGTGTTGTAGTTTCCAATGCAATGATGGGTTTGCACATTTCTGTTGAATGGATCTACGGGTTGTGCAATGTTGTAGGCTGTCTTTACCTACATGTTTGCTATGAGACAACTCGGAAGTGGACTATCTATATCCATGAGGTTGATTCATTGTTGGTACAAACTTGTTAGCTGGCCTTGTCCATGGTCACTTGTGCATTGGTGTGGTGTTTTGAGATGAGAGGATGGATACTATAGAGTACCTGAATAGTTGGAACTTGTAGCAGGTGGTCATGATGCTTGGAGAGCTCGGATGTCATGTTTCAATGGGAGCTCTAGTAGTGATTGTGTGTTCATCACATGGTGGTGAATAGTCTTCTTAATGTTGTAGATGTTTCTTGGGATCCTGTTGATGTAGAATGGTTTTCTTTCACATTTGCATGAACATTACTTGAAGATGTGCAACATCTTGGATCCATGGAAGATGCTTGGAGTCTTTGGTTAAGGTGTTGGTGGTGCCTAACAGGTGATATTGGTTTTGAGTCTATTTGTTGTATGTCATGGTATACTCTTGTTTGCACTGGAGTTTTGGCATTGTGCATTGTACTTAAAGACAATGGAGAAGTCACTTGAAGCATGCTATCTCCTAAGGAGATGTGTAGATCATGGTGTCATGATAAGTTCCTAATTTAGCTGATTGGAGCTTTCACAGTGGTCTGAAAGTCTGAGAAGGCTACACCTTGGTTGAACATGAGTTCAATAATAGACCAATGAGGAGATTGCTCTTGGATTAGTCATGATGACTTGTACATCTTGAAGGAGTATTCTCGTTCCCACTCTTGGTCTACTCAGTAGTTTATCTGAAAGGTATTTGGCCCATTATATTTTTTAGATGTGGTTTATTAAGTTTACTTTCATGATACAGATCTTGAATTACTGTTTAATGATTATGGAAGATTCATAGTGGAAGTTGTACAGTTTCTTTTATCTTCTTGTTACTAATGAGAATTGGTAGGAGATGATGTATGGGCTGATTTCTTGAAATGGGAAATGAACTAGTTTGATCTTCTTTGAGATGCTTACATCCATGTTGGTTTTAAAGATGGGTTGATCTTGGTGATTGAACAGATGGATGTTGTTAAGGCTTTCTTTTGGGATATGAAGAAGATCATTCTTGTCACAGCTGGCTATTAGAAGTGTATGTAGGAGGATGTTCTACGGGAAGATGATGTGCAAAATTTCTCTCTGTGGCCGTGAAGGTTTGTGGTGAGAGAAATGTTTCTTGTTGCAGGTTGTGCATATCATTGTGGATTTTTCCTTGGTACTACAGGGTTACATTTTCTATGTGTTGGTATTGGTAGACTTGAGATGCCTTTGATCTTTTAGATCTAGATTACTCAGGCAGTGGGAGTTCCTGTATGTGTCTTGTCTTCTTCGACTAGTTGACACTGGAACATTTTTTTGCTCTTAATGAGTTGATTATGGTTTGGCATAAGTTTACTAATGTTGATACCTATGAGATATGTGTGATTGGATGGTATAGCATGAGCTATGGGTGCTATTTTCAATCATGTGGGTTTATCAGTTGGATGGAAGAGATCAGTTTGATTGTTGTTCTAACTGGTGTTGTTTATCTTGTTTCTAGATAATGACTTCATTGTTGTGTTTTGTTTGAAGCTTTGAAGTTGAAACTGCTTCTGTATAGTGTTTGAGCATAGTGAAAAGGTAGCAGTATCTTGTTGGTGATATCACTGGGATCTTTTGCTTGTGTTCGATGGAATGGTGGTTATACACCTTGGCTTTGTATTCTTCTTCCACAGGTGGCATGTTGGAAGATGTCAGGATTGTTGCCTGAAGGTGAACATCTTGGATGTTGGAGCAGAATTCTTGATAAGAGCATGAGAGCATGTTTGAGGTCTATGTGGTTTCCTGAAAAGCTATGATCGGTTGTTTTGTTGGATAGTAGTTTGCAGTTGGATGTCTGGTCTTGGTTGTAGATTGTCTGGTGGACTGTTATCTGTTGAATCATGTTGATTGGGTGTTTTTAGTATTACAGGGTTTGAACTGGTGGAGCTAGTGTGATCTTAGTTCTTGGTTGCTTTGGAGGTTCCTGTGTGATCTTCGTCAAGTGGGAGATTGTTGGAAAATGTGCCTCAATCTCACAGGCTGAAACCTTTGAGAAAGCATGGTCGTTGTGACATTCATGTTGTCTGGCCGACTGGTAGTTTAGTAACCTTGCATTTTTCTCATGTCGCTAAGACTTTGCTTTTGTCTTGCCAACTGATGATGTCATTGTGACTTGTGGCCTTCGATGTAACCTTCTGCTAAGTGGAGACCTCTAGCCGACGGTTTGGTCTAGCGGATGTCGGGGAGACTCATGGCAACTAGATCATCGAGGTAACTCATATGTGTTGAAATGATGTCTTGACGATGATAGGAAGTCTTTTTGATATCAGCATGACCTTTGGTCTGTCTAGCTGATGTGGAAATCAGCATGACTTGCACCTATCGGCAAGTAGTCTTGGCAACTGAGAGATGTCTCGGTGAATGGAGTCATCAGTATGACTTGAAGGCTTCGCTATGAAGTCTTGACGATGGGCATTTGTCTCATCGACGGTGTGGGATGTGCTTGGCATGACTCCTAGCGAAAGATAGGCTCACGGTAACTTGGAGACTTTAGCGTGAAGTCTTGGTGACAGGTGTTGGTCTTGCTGATGGGGATGCAATTGAAGTCATCGGTGTAGCTCCTGGCACTTGGTGAAAGGTCTTGGTGAAGTCAAATGTCTTGCTGACTCGGCAAGACATGAGCGCTCAGTATGTGGTCTCGGCGAATGGCATAAGTCTTGCTGACTAGTGAATGTAGTGCTCGAGGTGACTTAAGTCATCGGTATAAGGTCTATTCAAAGATGATAAGTCTCACTGACTCTTCAATTCTTCGGTATGACATGTTCACTCGGTGTGATGTCTTGGTGAAAGATGAAAGTCTTGTTGACTATTAAGCACCGCGGTGTAACTTGAAGGCATCGGTATGATGTCTTGGCGAAGAGTGATTGTCTTGCCGATGGGAAACCTTATGTTGGTATGACTCTTGGTGACTGCTCAGTGTTCGGTATAACATGAAGTGCTCAGTGTGATGTCTTGGTGAAAGACGATTGTCTCATCGAATGGAATACTCATGTTAGCATGACTTGAAGACTTTGGTATGAAGTCTTGGCGAACTGCGGGTGTCTTGCCGATGGAAAATATAGCATTGATATGACCTTTGAACTTCGGTATGACGTCTCATCGAAAGGTGATTGTCTCGCTGATGAGAATGCTGAGGTCAATATGACTTGGAGTTGTCGGTGTAATGTCTAGGCGAAGAGTGATAGTCTTGTTGACTGATGAACTCTTTGGAATACCTTGTGATCTTCATTGTGAGGTCTTGGCGACATGGCGAAGTCTTAGTGATAGCTCTCTGGACTTGATGTAACCTCTTTCCAATGGAGATGACTCTTGGTGACAATGTGTAAACGGGTCTTGTGGCATTGAGGAGACAGTTCTAGTGTCTCACCGACATGTGACACAAAGTTGATTGCTATTGATTGAGTGAAGTTTGTCATACGTGGTACGACTTGGACCAATCAGAGGAAGTGAAATTCAAATGGTTGGCAGTTGGTTTTTTGCAGCAGTTGGAACTAAATGGTCTGCAAGGATAAATATACACTAGAATGGACCGACGATAAGGATGCTGAGTTGGAGATTGCTTTTGTGTGATCTTGAACTGATTCATAGAGAGCCTGTTGAGAACGAATGCATATATGTATGCATTGGACGTTCTATAACAATGAGCTGATAGGTTGATAAGCCAAGGAGCTAAAGAGCCGAGAACAAGAGAGAGAGCGATAGAGTGTGGATCGAGTGGCTGGCCGAAAGGCCGAAGCCATGAGGTCAAGCAGAGTAAGAGAGAGGCAAAATTGTGCTGGAACCTCTCTTGATCATGAATGCCATGATTGATCTTCCTGGGAGAGTTTGCTACCAGTTGTTTCCAGAATGAACAAGATGTAATCTCTGAAAGGCTAAGAGCTTGAAATTGTATTGTAACTATTTTTTTGCTGAATAATACAATGGCTTGATCTTTGGAGTGTGGGGTTTTTTATCCGAAAGGATTTTCCCCATGTAAAATCTTTGTGTTCTGTATTTTGTAGTATCTTTCATCTGTGTTGTTGATTGTTGTTGAATTTACATGTGTTTCTCTCAGAAGGATCAGTGTGGGAAATAACTATGTTTGTTTCTTCTTTGGGACATAGTTGAACGTGTCTTTTTGGTAACCTAATTGAAATGAAAGTTACCGAAGGCACTACTGTATGGAGTTTTCACTAGATGCGCTCCCAAATTTCCTTACACCATTTCCAATACTTAGTACTCTAAATGGATTGGCCAACGAATGAGTAAAAATTATAAGACTTCTACTCCTACACTTTGGGCTCTATTAAACTCGGGAGGGTGATCCCACAATGTATACTCAAGAATTCACACAACTACAATTAAATACATTGTCAATAACAGATACTTCTCATAAAAATTCCCAACAACATAATACATCAAATAAGTTGGCAGCTCATTTATCAATGTCTTATACTTAGAGCATGAGAAGGAAAAACTCAAGACAAAGCAACTACAATGGTATCCATTTGAAAGTTTATTATATAAGAGTGATTAGTTGATGAATCAACCAAGAAACTGAAGGATGAATACTTTTCATGAACCAGTGCCTTTATCCCAACCACAGACTTAGTATCAACCTATGTGATCAGATAACAACTAAACAATAACGCATATAGTCCCGAGAAACACTGCATTACAACCTTCCCTTGCAACATTCATGACTATTACTACTTACAACTATCCTAGAACCTAATTCTTATAAGTTAATAATCTCACCTAACCATTTATATTAATTCATTGAACTAATAAGCAGGAGTGAAATCAAACATCCTTTGGGAAACAACAAAGACAAATAAAAGAATCCTTGATTGCTTTCATTGATAACTCATAAAATAAGTACAAGGAGAGATACTAGCCATGAAATTGGTATCGATCTATATTATATTTACTATATTGTTATCAAAATTACATACATGATAATAAACTATGAACTTAAGACAAAACGCAAAAAATGCTCTATATTCCTATTACAATTCACTGTGTCGATTCAATTTTCAACGAACATCTACTTCTAGCCTTGAATTTTCTCTTATAGAGATGAAAGAGAAAAACAAGCCTAAGACCAAGAAGCACACATTTCAAAACCTCATTGGACTTCTATAACAAATATTCCCTTTTCAGTTACACTCAAGCCTTAAAGTGGTGAAAATAAACATGAGGAAAAATTAACACTCACTCATTGTAGAAATTAGTCCCACCGTAGAAAGGAATCATTCGTTTGTTACAATAGCTTCAAAATATTTCCCATGCACTCAAAAAGTGTCCCCCATAGGAAATCCAATCTGCAAAATTACAAAACATGGAAAGCAGATAAAAATGAAAAAAATGATTTATCCACATCAACACTTTATGCCACACATTCTAAGTTGAGGAAAGAACAATATTTCACAATGTTTTATCAAAAGCCTAATATGCACTATATTTAAGCCATGCATTGCTTTTCTCCTATCCATTATTCACCTTGTCCATTATTTATCCTCACACAAATTCATTCGATGTAGTTTTCTAACTAGGATTTATACTCTTCTTCAGTTGGCCACTTCACATTCAATAAACTTTGCACCTTAGTATTGTGTTGAGAGTATCTAGAATCAATTAAGGCCCTGGCCTCTTTGAAAAAATTGTCCATCTTTGTTTCAATCTCCACCATTGTATCAATTTTTGAATTCAATAAGATGTAGTCAGTGACAGTCAATGCCATCATAGTTGCTACAAGCATTCCTCCTAGATCCTTCTTCCAGGTGTCAAATGGCTACAACTCACCTTTAGGACTCAATATACGAGGCATACCAAATTCCTCCATCTCTTTAAATAACTTTAGCTTACTTTGGAGCTACACACCTAGCTTTCCATGAAAGGTGGTTATCTCATTAACCGAATCAATAGATTGCAAGATTTCAGGGATGCTAGTTGGTGCTTTGGGATCCTCCTTCATTTTGGGTATCATTTCTCTTAAAGCACCCACCCTAGTACTTCAGTTACTCCATTCATTCTTGAAGGCCTCTTGTACCTACAAATACTTTTTGTTTACTTCATGAATACTCTTATAGGTAACCAAAACATCATCAACCTTGTTGACCAACTTGGTCACCCTATGCTTCAATACATCCTCAAAGATCTCATTTTCCACCTTAACAGTTTCAAGTTTAGCCTTCTTGACATTTTCCTTTTCAGTACTCATCTATTCATTCAAATATTTAATTCTTGAGGCCAAAGTTTCCCCTATCATGTGTAGATAAGTCTGAGGAAGAAAAGGATGGCAGGGGTAGTGTCCTTATTGACTGAGTAGCCTAAACAATAGCCCTCATCTTGTTCATCTCATCCAAGGCCTTATTGTATTCCTTCACTAGAGAATCATACTTTTTCTAAGAAATATGTGGTGTCCACACTGAGCATTGCAACATGAGAAGTTAACTTAGTTTCTTGGACAAGAGTTATATTTGTGGCCGATTTAACCACCAAGGAACCTATAACCTCTTCAATAGGTCTGAAAACCTCATGCTTTCCAGTATTAGGTTCCATAGACCAAATTGCAAGAGAGTGCAATTTTGGACTATATCTGGATCTAAATACCTTATCCTCAAACTAGTCCTCAGATATTAAAGCCTGAGGGTCTCTTCTTACTGCATCATATTCTATAGCCGAGGTGATAGTGCATCCTGGTAACAACATGATTCCACTATTTGTGAAAATTCTCCTAGTCTCAGCGGGAGTAATAGCTACAATTTTAGCTTTGATCTTTTATTCCTCTACTTTTTGTGCTTTTTCCTATTAAGAAGGTTCAACATTAGCCCTTGCTAGTTCAAGCCTTTCCTTTATCTCTTTACTCCTCTACTGAACCATAAATTCCTGAAATTCCTTGGATTGCCCAAATTTATCATCTATAAGGAATTTATCACATTCCTTGATCCTGGGATCATCATCACTTTCCTTATCATATTGCCTCTTGACAATTCTATCATGAGGAATTTCTGAACTAAATATTTCTTCAATATTTGGGGGAGGGAATTTATTCTCCACCTCCTCATCTCTTGGCACATGCTCTATCATTTGTTCCTCCCTAACTTCTTGAACATTTTTAGGATGCTCTAGGATATACATAGCTTGTGGTTGTTGTTCTAGGAGAGCTTGTGCTTTATCAACAACCTCCTTCACCTTCACCTTAAAATCACATTTTGATAATCCCTTAGCTTTGTGAAAGATCTTTCAAAAGGGTCTAAAATTACATCATATGGACTTACATAAAAGGAATTCCTTTTCATGATACCCTCTTCAATGTCCATTATGGATGTACATTCCTTCTTTCTAGATATGACAGCCTCATCACTTGTCAAATTCCTCAATACTTCATCCTTGTACAAGAACTAATGATGTATTACTAATAAGTTTTTATCCCTTCTCTTTCCATACACAATTTTTTTTGGGTCAAAATTCCTAACCTCATTAATAGGAAATCTAAGATTATTCACCATGATCCCAAAATTTTCATACCCCTCAGGGGCAGTAACTTTGAAGTAAGAAAAAGTACATTGGGGATTCACCACAGTACCCTTCTTGGGCTTCGTGAAGATTTCATAGTCCATAACATCAATCTACCACATGAGTTCCATAAAGGCCAATCTTTCAGAGAGATATAGGGGAAAACAATGTGGTTCCACCTTAGCCCCATAGGCTTTGATCAAAGTATACTCTAAATGGAGAAACCAATCTGCCCAATTATGTGTTGCATTTGATCCTATTATATCTTTTGGGTGCATGATATGTTTGATTGCTAGAGAAAGGCTATGAATAGGTGCTACACCCAGCACTTCTAGGATACCAAACCTTATAACATTAGAAAATGTGAGATAATTGGAATTGGGACAATCCTGATCCCAAATGTGTTTCCACATTTATACTAGCAAAATATTATTCGCATTATCTCTTAATCTCAATTTCAAATTCCTTTTCCATCCATTATTACCCTCAAATAAGAGCATATGCATTAGCAAAGATTAATGATGGAAATGCAAAGGGAGAACCTCCTTTAAATTGAGGAAATCCTAATGCATTTGTTCAACAACATAGTTGGCATAATCAAAACCAGTGTTTTAATTATGACCATATATATCCACCACCATTTCCAATAAGTTAGGGGCTATCCTCACCTCAAAATTTTAGGCCAACATTTGATTTAGGTAGTAGTAAGTGTTCTTGAAGTAATCCTCAAACTCTTCACATTCAAAAGGCTCAACATACTTAGGGAGAAATATCTCCTTGCTCCTTCTATTTTGAACAATCAATCTCTTTTTGTATGAAAATCTATTATTTTCATATTCAACATATAGCTCTGCATGCTTAAATTTCACAGTATAATTGGGATTTAACCCAAATATCTCCACAATCTTGTCCTTTGTCACTTCAAGGATCACATCACCATTTTCACTACTAATTTTTTTGTCACTAGGATGATAGTGCTTGGCCAGTTCCATCATCAAGTCCACCTCTACAAACACATTTGGCACCACCATCTTTCCAAGGTTTAGCCCCCATAAGTAACACACAGGCTTACTAGAACACTGCCTATTAAAAACATATCAGAATAGTTGCCACCTGCTCTGAGGCTGGGCCAACTCACCAATTTCACCAACACCATCAATTAACTTGGTGGTCATGACAAATTGACCCGTAGGTCTCTTGCCAATTTGTGACCCTCCTTCCTTTATATCTCTAGAGGCCTCTTGCATAAACCTTTACTTTTCCTTCTTTGCACTTCTAAACCTAGTAGATGTTGCAGGAGTACTTGGTGTAGGGCTAGATACTGTAGGTGGTTCCGACTTAACCTCAAATGAACCATCCTAAGTTTTAGGCCTTTTAACCCCTTTTTTTTGGGTTTCCTCTTAGGTTTAATACTAGATTCACTAGGCTCTGGTTCACTCATGTTTGCAATGCAAGAGAAATAGGGTTCACAATTTCTTGCAATTGAGAAGACCCTCTCAAGTACAAAAACTCAAAGGACCACTTATAGAACAAAATATTTCCTAATTTGATGTAGTATTTATCACCGAATTGAGGATATTACAAATAGAAAAGCAAACTATCTCCCCAATTCCCTATCACCTTTCTAGAATAGTGCAATTTAGTATTTCAACTAGGAGGAGATACATAGTTTGCTTACCCGGGTGAGAGATTTACACAATTGTTGCTGAAATATTTCATTGGAGCCTTCCACACAATTTCTTCAACTCCAGGCATTCCTCTCCACTTACAAGCAACTCCAAATGTGCGACAAACTAGGTATATACCTTCTTTATGGCCAAGAGATGGGCATGCTACCATTAATGTTTGATAGTAAGTTCATGCGAATCAATTGACTTGTAGCCATTCATGTTTAAACCCAAGCCATTGATCACTCTAGTTTAAAACCATATCAATGGTTCTCAATTTTCCTCACTATGTTATTCTTTTCTTTATACGATTTCCTCAAGATACTGCCATGTTGCATTTTCCTTCAATAGTCTTCGCTTATCGCTGACCCATTCCACCCTTTACTAGTTCTATCAATGATGCAAGCATCCACATGATGAAATATTAGCTGTTGGATCTATGGTCCATCCTTGATCACATTCATTTTCCCATCGCACATTTCTAATTCATATTTAAAAATTTGGATCTCATTAGCGATAGGAGATAAGGTGAAGAGGCCAGATTAAGACATGTGCACCTGCATGAGAATCAATGATACAAAAGACATCACACATAAGATCTATTCAAATTAGTGAAAGAAACTCGAACAAATAACTCCATTTCTCATAGCTATTATGATACTTTAGCTTTGGAATGAATCCATGATGAGCAATAAAAGAGAATAGAAAAGCATCAGGGCCATCACTCATCACTAATTCTCCTCATACATTTTGCAAGCAATTACAATGAGAGATCCTAGCAATTTGCATCGCATATCGCTAATACAAAAGATGTTCAAAACTAATCTGCGATGTGCAAAACACTTGAGACACCACATATCGCTCATCTCTTATTGAAAACTTACCATTACACAACATCCATGATAAGCGATGAAGGAAAAACAAAAGACTGGAGGCCATTGTTGATCACCAATACAATATTCAAGGCTCAAAATCCATTAGTGATAGGCAAATATTCAACAATACAAGGAGAAGCAAGAATATTTCTTATCACTATTTCATATTAAGATTTCTCAAAGTTATCCATGATGAGTGAAGCTAAAACAATACTGCTCGTCGCTTATTGCTGATTCAAAACATACACTGTAGAAGCAATCTATGATGAGTGATAAAGAGAGGTGGCCAATAGGAATTAAGTGAAAAATTTAAGCATGTTCCCACAAGTTGTTCTAATGAAGGGGACCTTCTAGGATGATGTGAGAAAAGGGGCTCAAAATCTTCCAAGTCATAAAATGCAAAGGATGTAAAGGATAAAAAGGCCCTTAATTCAACCTTATATTTAAAAATGAAATTCTGACTTAGGCATGAGGGACCGGTTACCCCACAACCCTTAATGGCATAAGATGTTTTAATGTGACCAAAAATGGGCAACATAAGGTCAATGGTAAATTAGAATCCTAGCATAAACAAAAAATTGAGGTCATTTTAAGGAAGGGTTAAAGATATTACAAAACTCTACAATAGTGATGAGAAGAAGAGCCCTAAGCTTTTAGATGCCAACCCAATTCTCAAAATGTAACAAGAATTTGAGATGGAACATAATTTTTTTTTAGTTTCCATCAACTTGCTCTAAACCCTACTTAGGGTTTCAATGAGCATTCAAAATGTAGTATCTCATGTTTCCCACATGATTAAGTCAAGCCATCTTGTACATAAGTCTGTCTTAATGTATTCTAGCATGTTACAAAGGTGTAGGCTTGGAGGATCCACATGTGGGGAGCACCTAATTGAAAATCATTATATTTTGCCTCGTTACAGTCAGGTAACACTGCTTTATGACTAAATTCCAAAGACTTGGTATTGGGGAATTGTGTTTTAGTTGTTGTACATAGAGACAAGTAAGAAATGGTGTTCTCAGCCCTTGGAGTCTATTGGTTGGTAATTCTTCCTTGTTGATTTAGGATTACATTTTTATGCAAAGGGTATAAGACTGTCCCAAATCCAGTTTCATGGAAATTTGTTACTTTAAGGTCGGCCCATGCATTTGGAGGTTAGGAAAACCCTAGAAAATCATGTGATGCCACGTCTACTATCAACACATGTTGTTCCTTTGGTTTTCATGCTGCCCTATGCCACTAAAGAGTCTACCACCCTTGAAGGTTTAAGGGACTATCATTATGTTACAAGTTTTCCTTGTCATAATTTTCTTTGAACTTTGAGAGATGAATGATCCCATTGTTGTGAAATATGTTATCAATCATGTAAATTATACCCTATCAGAGCATAGGTTTGATCTAAAGAGGAAAAGTTGAAGGGAAGAAAAAACAACTTAGATGCCTCCAAAAGGGAATGTAGTTGCTAGAGAGGTGAATTAATTGAAGGAAAGACATGCTAGAGAGATGAGGCAAATGAAGGAGAGGCTTGCTACCCTAGAAACAAGTCAGAAAAGAGGAATGGTCACATGAGACTTGAGTGATCGAGAAGAAGAAAGGGAAGAGGAAAGTTTCCAAGGAGGGTATGAGGAAGAGATGGATCCTAATGTCTTGAGGATGGCAAAGCTATTGAAGGAAATCAAGGGAGAAGGTCCTAAAATTAAGATGGATTTACTAGTATATGGAGGAAATTTGGATAGTGAAGAATTCTTAGATTGGATAGGAGAATTAGATAACTATTTTGAATATGAGGATGTGCCAAAAGAACAAAGGGTGAAATTGGCCAAGACAAATTTGAAGGGCCATGCCTTACTTTGGTGGGATTATGTACAAGATGAAAGGAGAAAGAAGGAAAGTCTAAAATCACCTCTTGGGATAGGATGGTTGCTAAACTCAAAGGAAAATTCCTACCTAGTGACTATAACATTATGTTATTTAGAAGGCTTAAAAATATTAAACAAAAAGAGATGGATGTATAAGCCTATACAAAGGAATTATATAAATTGAGCATAAGGGTAGGCCATAAACAAGATGATGTGGAAAAAGTGGCAAGATACATCAATGGGTTAAGATACAACCTTCAAAATGAATTAAGCCTCACCAATCTAAGAACGGTGGAGGAGTGTTACCAATTGGTCATCAAGGTTGAAGATAAGTTGAAGAGAAGGAATGAAATGAAAAGGAGGGGTAGAGAAAGGAGTTATAGAGGAAGAGGTGTGTTTTCTAATTCAGGACAATCATATGAGAGTCAAGGGGAGACAAGTAGAGTTCAAGAAAAATTTCCATATTCAAGAGCTAGTTTTAGGGGAAGAAGATCAAATTCTAGGGGCAGATTTGGAGGCCAATGAGGAGGATCAAGTGGATTCACTGGAAAATGTTATGAGTGCAATAAATTTTTAGGCCATCAAGCATGGAAATGCACCAAAAGTCAGTCCACTACTTCATTTGGAGGATAAAGAAGAAATCAATTTATACAAGGAGAGGACAATGAAAGTATGAATTCTCCATCAAATAATGTTGATCCAAAAGTTGGTCAGTCTCTCATGGTGAGAAGAACTTTGATCAAAGTACCAATGGAGAAAGATCCACCACAGAAAAAGTCTCTTTTTAAAATTACATGTAAGTGCATAGGTAAATGTTGCAAAGTTGTGCTTGATTTAGGTAGCACTGATAATTTGGTCTCTATTGAAATGGTAGAAAAGCTTAAGTTGAAGAGAATCCCTCATACCAATCCATATACAGTTTCTTGGCTTAACAAAGGGAAACAAGTAGTTGTGAATGAACAAAGTTGTGTAGATTTTCACATAGGGGATTATAAGGATAAGGTTTTGTGTGACATAATACCAATGGATGCTTACCATTTTATTTTGGCAAGGCCTTGGCAATATGATAGGAAGGAAATCCATGATAGGAGGACAAACACATATGCTATTGAAAAGGATGGGGTTTCTTACACCCTCACACCATTGAAATATAAAAGCCAAAACTCACAAGTGGAATCTAGAGTGATTTCAATGGGTGCAAAAGAGTTTTTAAAGCCCATGAAAGAGGAGGTAGGTAATACAATGGTGAGCCAACCTAGGACTATTCTAACATCAACAATCATTGAAGAGTTTCCTTGGGAAGTTTAGGAGGTATTGAAGGATCATGTGGACATAGTGGTTGATGAACTTTCTAACCTATTGCTTCCAAGGAGGGATGCTAGTCAGTATATATATTTGGTATTAAAGGTTGGTCTGTCATATACAATAGCCTAGGACAAAAAAATTGAAGGATGCAATGTGTCTAAAGAAAGAGATGGTTTCAACATAGATGATGTACTTGTTTGGAAGGTTTCCAATGAAATGAATTTGGATGCTAAAGGAAAGAGGACTTTTGGGAAGGAGATTGCAGAGTTGTGCAAGCAATGCTTGAGGGGAAAAGGAAGTGTGGAGCAACATAATGAACAAAATAAGTTGCAGATGGAAGATGGATAGTTAAAAAAGCAACCACTACAAGTGAAGCAACAAAATAAAGTTGTTGATGACAGTGAGCGTAATGTTGAAGGTACCAAGGTTAGAATGAAGGAAATTGGTGTGAAAAGAGACAAGGAAAAGGCCACTGATTGGGCAGATCCAAAGGTGAGAAAAGCATTACACATTGCATACTTGGATGATGTAGATTTTGTTTGGATTCACAACCGAATCCCCTTCCAAATCTGAGAATTGATGGAATTGAAAAGCACACTACAACTGATCAAGAAACCATGTTTGAAGGCCTAATGGTTAGAGGTAGAGAGAGAGGAAAAAATTCTCTTGTTGAGATTGAAAACTTGAGTGGTGAGAAACCTAAGGTAAAAATGAAACAAGCCATTGAAGGAGAGCAAGGCACTATTGAAATTTATGCAATCTATCAAGCAAAAAGGAATCAGTTACAAAGTGGAGGTGGCAGATGTAAATAAAGGGAAGTTGTGAACAAGGGAGCAATTGAATTGAAAGTTGCAGATTTAGTTTTTGATTTGTGCCTTTTACAAGTGGATGTTGATGTAGGTTCACATGCAAGTTCAAATTTTGATTGGGTCAGAGATCTTCCATCAAGCAGACCATTGGATTTGGGGTCTAAACTCAAGGAGAACTTAAGTTCTTTTCTCCTCTAGGGAGTATGGTGCAGGGTCACCCTAGGTTTTAGGTGCACCCTTGGTTCTATGTAATTCATTTTTGGTTTTTGGTCATGTGAGTGTGGTTTTCATTTAATAAGATCTTTCTAGACCATATCATGTCATTGGGAGTCCTTGAGGAGTCTTTAGGTGTAAGGTAGTGGAATATTGTAATAGTTGTCAATGTTGCATCAAAGAAGGAATGTTGCCATTTGTGTCATCTTAGGTTTATTAAGAGAGTTTGGGTCTAATAATGGTGTAATAGGTTATTTAGTGTCATTCCATTCTATTTTGGAAGGTTGTGGGTCAATTGGGAAAATAATGTAAAAGTTGTCATAGTTGTGCAAATGTAGTCAAAGCAACTTGTGCAAATTTTTGTAAAGAGGGGTAAAGTGAGGATTTGTTAAGTCAATAACCAAAATATGGTTAGAGACAATTATAACTTGGTTGAAAAACATTAAAATAATCTTGTAATCTTGAAGGAGAAGTTTAGATGAAGATTGGATGAATGAAAATTCACTATTGCACATTCAATTTCTGTGTTTTCCCTATTCCTTTTAGTTTCTATCAAGTTGTGCAAAACATGGGTGCACTATATAGATGAAATAATGATTCCATATTGCAGAGGAGTGTCTTAGATTTTTTTTTGGGATTTATTTTGATCATATTTCATCAAGGATTGAAGGAGATATTAATATTTTTCTGCAACTTGCTCTAAACCCTGCCTAGGGTTTCAGTGAGCATTCAAAATGCAGTATCTCATGTTTCCCCCATGATTAATTCAAGCCATATTGTAAAAATGTTTGTCTTAGTGTATTATACAATGCTACAAAGGTGTAGGATTGGAGGATCCATTTGTGGGGAGCACTTGATTGACAGTCATTATATTCTTCCTCGTTATAGTTAGGTAACCCTGCTTTATGACTGAATGCTAAAGCCTTGGTATTGGGGCATTGTGTTTTAGTTGTTCTACATGGAGACAAGTAAGAAATTGTGTTCTAAGACCTTGGATTCTATTGGTTGGTCATTCTTCCTTGTTGATTGAGGATTAAATTTGTATGCAAATGGTATAAGACTGTCTCAAAGCCAGATTCATGAAAAGATGTTATTTTAAGGTCATCCCATGCACTTGGAGGTTAGGAAAAGCTTGGAAAATCTTGTGACGCCATGTCTAATATCAACACATGTTTTTCCTATGGTTGTCATGATACCCTATGCCACTAAAGAGTTTTCCAACCTTGAAGGTTTAAGGGACTATCATTTTGTTAAAGGTTTTCCTTGTCATGATTGTCTTTGAACTTTGAGAGATGAATGAGCCTATTGTTGTGAAATATGGTATCAATCATGTAACTTATACCCTTTCTCTTTATCATTCAACAAGGCTAATTTGGTAACAATAACCTCTCCTCTTTCTGCATCCTTAGAATATGAAGATTCAACATCTTTTTCTATGTGTGCAACTCATGCATTACGCTCAGGTATCCTATTTTTCCTTCCTTGATGTTGAGGTCATTCATATTCCCTATTTCCTTCTTCTCCACATTGGAAATAGGTTACACATAAGCCTCCTCTTCCTGGTCCTTGTCTAAATCTTCTTCTTCCTCTTTGGTTTCCATTATTTTGATCACGATGATGGTAGGTGTTATCTCATTTTTGGTTCTAGCTGCTACCAGATCCTTTTCCCTTCTTTTGATCTTCATTTTGACCTCCATATGATCATCCACTAGTCTTTCCACCATGACCTCCACCTCTTTTCTTCCTTTCAAACCTTCTATTAAAATTTTCTTCTACCTTCAAAGCAAACTGATATGCATATTCAATGGTAGATATTTTTACTAGACTCAACTCTTCTTGAATACTTGACTTCAACCCATTTATGTAGTGAGAAACTTTCTCCTTGTTGGCTTTAGAAAGGCCTATTCTGATCAAGATATGGTAGAATTCTTCTATACACTCCTTGATATATTTTCCTACTTTTTTCAACCCTTCATCTTCTTCAACAAATCTAGCTCATAGTCCACAAGAATGAACTATCTTTCTAATTTTTCTACCATCCAATCCCATCTTGTTGTTTTCTCTTTTCCTCTTTGATTTCTTTCTAGTGGTACCTCTTTCCACCAAATATTTGCATGACCCTTTAGCTTGATCTTTATAAATTTGACCCTCTCAAGATCTTCCACCTCCTCATACTAAAATTACTCCTCCATATCATTCATCCAATCAATCAACTCTTCTAGATTAATATTTCTAGAAAATGTAGAAACATCAATCCTTAGCCTTTTTCTAATCTTAGAGATGGCCTTAAATAATTTGACTTGCTCAGGATCTATGGCATCTTTTTCTTCTTCTTTGAACTATTATTCATTCTCAGCTTCATATTCACTTTCATTTCCACTTCTTAGCTCAAAACCTTGGTGCAAATCCTCTTTCAATGCTTGAACTTGTCTCTACATGGATCTAAAACCCTCTTATGGTAAAACAATATTTCTTCCACTACCATAGTTTCTTTGCAGAGGCATTCTGACCACTTTTCTCAAAACCCACAACCATAAGTCTTGGTGTAAACTACCTCACATTTGTTGATATGTTTACACATTTAGGAAAACCTACTCTGATACCACTTGATGAGGGCCACACCGCCCAAAACCCACACAAAACACAATAACAAATATCAACATAGAAAATGAAAGATAGAAAACAACCCACTTTCAATTATTTTCAGAGAATGAAATAATAAATTCAAAAATTACAAGGCTACAACCTCATGGGCTTGATTCATTACATCCAAATCAACTCAAAAGAAAATCTATTATTCAGAGCCATAATTTGCACCCATGGAGCCATCCTATAACCTCCACTCAAACCCTTTTATTTTACACCAATAATCTCCCTAGAATGTTCTAGAAAGTGTAACTTTCCCTTTTGTTTTGGTGCCAAAAGTCCATTTGTTTGATTTTTTTCCCAGGAAGATATTTTACTGAAATTCACTTTTTAGTGGGATAGCTTTTCAGAGCTATAACTTTTGACTTGGGTGCTAATTTTTTTATTATAATATATTATTGGAAATCTCTCAAAGAGATCTACAATGTCAAAATTATCTAAAGATCATTTCATCCATTTTTCAATATTTTTTGGGGCTTCTAAGGTTTTCAAATTCAAATTTGAAGTTGTATTAGAGAAATTTCTCAGGACAAAAGAAAATTAATAGCTCTTAAATGGTACAGGGTATTGAGATGAATCTTCTGCCATTGAAAATATTTTTTCAGTTTTGCTCGTTGGGGTAAATTTTCAAGTTTGTACAAGCTTAGTTAGGTCGAATTACTAAAAATAGTAAGTGACAATTTTTCACCTTTATGACTTCTAACTATCTTATACCCCTTCAGTGTCATCATGGGACTCAAAAAAACTAAAGAAATAAGGAAAAATGATTTTTTGGGTGATGTAAGATTGCCTCTATACCACTAGATGCTCTTGCATCACTGTTGTAGGTGGTAATACATCTTTTAGGTGTAGACAAAGGTTGTTTGATCAAACCATTTGTTTGGCATAACGTTAAATGGGGAAAAATTTTCTTACACATGAAAAGATACTAATTGTGTAGCTTCAACAACATAATGTTTCTTTGAACTTGCAACTTTATCTATGGCCTAAAATGGTATCATGGATATTGAAATGTATTTAGCTATAGAAATTTTTGACATAATATAAAATACAACACAAGTTGGGTGAAGTGCACCTGTATCTATGGAAATTTAGATGGTGTTCAGCTTATTAGATAATAAACATCAAAATCCAATGAAATAACAAAGCACAAAGGAAATATAATGAAAATAAAAGGAGTAATACTACCAAAAAAACTTCATCTTCCATGGTTCACCTTTGTTACACCTTCTAGTTTGCAACAAGTCAATGAGGCCCTCAGATTTCAAATGGAGCAACCTATAATAATGCCAAAGCCCTATGCAAATGTTGAAGGATTTGATAAAATTATGCCTATGTCTATGACAATATGATAAATGAAAATAATGACTACCAATGCTAAAATGACTATAATGCCTATCTTAAAAATGGCGGGGTCCCGAAATTATGAGCAAAATAGTCTTTTATAGAAAACACAATTTTGAGTGGACGGACGAGATCGACTCTTGATAGAAACCTAAAATCAGAGGTCAAGATTTAATTTGATAATCCCTAATCAGGGTTAGGGAAAATTCATTAATTGAACGGTCAATATAATATCTCAGATAATTGGATCGACGGTGGAGAATAAATGAGATAAACTAATTAGAAAAATAAGGATTTTCAAAAATCAAGAAGATAAGAGTTGGACTGAAGATCAGATTTGGAAAATCAAGAATCTGCCTGGTTACTTGATTTTTGGAAGATTAGATACCATTTTGAATTAAATTAATTCAAAATATGGATTTTATGAGACAATAAATAATCTTTTTCAGATTATTTACCAACATGGACTGACAGTTAAGATTGTGATGACATTTTAAATAATTGATTTATTTAAAATGAGAGGAATATTAAATTGGCAATTAAATAATTAAAGATAGTTATTTAATTTAGCGGATAAGATTAATTAATTAAATAAATTAATCAATTCATTTAATTATGATAGTTAGTGACATATTAAATAAATAAATAAAATTTACTTATTTAATAATCAGGAAGAAATATGTGACGAAGGGTAATTAAATAAATTAAGAAATTTATTTAATTAAGGAAAGACTTAGACAATTACTGGCATATTTAATAAATAAATAAAATTTATTTATTTAATAATCATGAAGAATGTAAAGACATGAATTAATTAAACAATTATAAATTATTTAATTAATAGTCGAATGTGGACCAAGGACATAATTAAGTGTCATAATTATGCTAGGACGAAAGTGGTAAAAATGAAGCTTGCAGGCCTAGGTCATTTTTAGGTGTCTACATTTTGCCCCTCTTTGTCATAATGTCTCTTTTCGCATTGTGACAAAGAAAATAAGTCGAGAATATGCCCCAGTGCAAAATAAGATGAGGAAGAATGACGAGGAGAGTTGCGGTATGCCCCCTCGAGAGGACAAACAGGTTCCAAGAACATGGGTGTGCTCTCGAAATTAATGAGAAGACTGGAATATGAAGAGATAGAGAAATGTTAGTGAAAAAGATATGGATGATGATATGGATGCAATGCCTATATGAGATGAGAGAGAGAAGATGACAAGACAAAAAGATATGCATGTTAGTTCCTAGACCAAATCCTTCAAAACATTGCCATAGAACTAACATTTATTGCTCTTAATCATCATTGGGCAGGTAAAATGACACAAATGGACAAACAAACACCATGATATGACATAGACCAAGGTGTGCAAGGTCATCCACTTGAAAGACAGACAGTCACAGACAAGGAATGTCCTAACTCATACGAAGGGCGAAGTTGCCCTAGTCTTTTTGTCAAGACAATCCACAGACAGCGGTCAAAGAAAATAAAATAGGCCAGGATACGTCATCGCACCTCTAAATCCTTCATGGGACATCCTCGAGGTAGCTAGTAACATGACCACAAAGAAAAGATAGTAAAAGGATAAGACAAAATAGCCAAAATAGTCAAAATATAAGACAAGATAGACCAAAAAATTAACAGGCATTTAATTTTGTTTGCCAATGTTTGTTTGCCAAAGATTGAATTCTTGCCAGTTTGACAGTTTTGACAGTTTAAGAGTTTTGCCAATTTGACAGTGTTGATAGTTTGACGGGGCCTATTGTCAGGAAGGACACATCCTTAAAAGGCAAAGGACATTTTGATGAGGTCTAACTCCAAGAAGGACACATCTTGAAGAGGACCAAAGAGTGACGAGACTGACATTGTTTTGACTAATATGTTTTGGCAAGTTGACTAATGTTGACTATATGATTGATTGGACTATGTTGTCTAATTTTGACCAATTTTGACATTGACATTTCAAATGACTATCTTGTGTCTGAGTTTGACTATGTTTGACTTATTTGACCGATGTGACAATTGTGACAAATGCCATGATTTTATTTGGACCAACCTAAAAGGACTGACCTAATGTCTCGGGGACTCATCGACTGATGGCCTTTCCTACGTAGCAAATGCACATAGACAACGTAGTTTGACAATGACATAGACTGATTGAGATGACTGAATTTGACAAGAGATGACCCTGTGTTTGCATTTTTTGAGCAGTCTGATGTTTTGTTGTGATTTTCTTCAAGATGTTTTATGATTTTTAGGTCTTTCTTCAGGACATTTTATGATGTTTTTGTCTTTTTCAGGACATTTTATGATGTTTTTGGTCTTTTTTCCATTTCAGAGGATCGTGAAAAATGCATATGACTGATGCCTACACATGATAATCCAAGGACAAACATGATTGTGCCCCTAGTCAAGCTGAATACTAATTCACAGGTAATGACAACCTTGTTTGGCATGGGAAGGACACATCCCGAAACAACGTGAGGATGATGATGATAATGTGACGAAATTATGGAGGTCTACAGCTGGGCCAGGAACACAGTCAAGTAAAATTTTGGATAATGTGCTTGTATGGCTTAGACTCGTTGCCTTTGGAATGACTTGGTTAGGACTAGATGGGATGATGATTATCCTTAGACCGTTTGACAAGGGAAAGCCAAGATAGGTGACAGGCATGAAAGGATAGGGGGTGGCCTTGGTAAAAGATAGGAGACATGAGACTAATGGAATTGTCATATGATTTTCAAGGACTATGTCGTATAAGGACAATAAGACTATGACGGTCAATGACATGATGTTTTGTGAATCGTGTATGACCGAAGGATAGACATCTCAAGAGTTTTCCCAAAGCATGATTTATGTGTGTCAGTTTCATGTCAAGATCGAGGTAAGTGGAAATGTATGAAATTGATATGAATGAAATGGTTGGATGTCAATGTCAAGAAGAAGGCCTAGGAGATGAGACGACTTGCCCCCAAGTGTAAAAGTCCACATAGACGATTTATTTTACACATGATGCTTGTTTGTCAGGTTTTCATCATGGTACTTATCCAGGGCGCCTGTTTGCCAGGTTTTCACCATTGGATGAAATTTTTCTCTTTACTATTTTCTTGACTTTTTGATTTTTTGGTGTCACCAAGATGCCTATTTGCCAGGTTTTCATCAGGGTGACAATTTTTTTATTTTTGATTTTGTGAATAGCCTGGATGCTTTAGATAACCATTGATTGTTCTGGATCTACTGACGATGTCGATGTAGAGACTGGTGCCATGATATGCCAATAATGATCATGTTGAATGAGTTGTCTTGTCAGGATCATAGCACTTTTATACAACTGATCGATGTTATTGTGATCCTTTCTGATACTAGAGTTGGCCTTATCAGAATACGCACATCGCAATAGAGTGACATGAGAGTCCTTGTGGTAAAGAGTTGTTGCCATGATGTGACGAATTTGTGACATGGGATTTTTGGACTTTAGGCGAGATGTAGGATTACGACAGATGATGGTAGATGTGGAAAGGTTCTTTGGACATTTGGATGAATCACCTTTTATTCTCCAAACTTGGTATGGTGTATGATGGATTTTGGAGGGATGGTGTTTGGAACCAACACTCTTAGATGCCTTGTTTGATGACCATTTTGAAGGAGGTGGACATTTGTTGTATGTGGGAGTCCTCTTGTCTTGTGGCTCCACATTGTGATTGACTTTTGTATTTGACTTGGTGTCTTTGTTTGATCCATCTTTCTTTTGGATCCATTTTAATTTCATTTGTCCACTTGTCCTTTTGTTTGATTCAATGGCCTTTGACATTTTATTTTGATCTTTTGACTTGTAAGACTTTTTTTTGTTGGTCCCAAAGGGGAGGTTGATTCATGATAGAATGATGGTTTATGGTGTGGGTGGACAAGGTGTTGGCAACAATCTTATGACAAGGATTTCTCATGGACTCCATTTTGATGTTTGTATCTGACAAAGTTGTCCCCAGTATCGAGGAGGTATCACTAACATCGTTTGATTTGCTGACTGAAGAATACCCAAGACCTTGATATTTGAAATTTTCCTGAAGCTGTATTGGTTCTAGCATGCCTTGCTCCTGTATGCCTAGTCCTTTGCCTTGATATTGCATGCTTTGACAGATTCTATTTGTGATGGGGTATTTGTTGTTTTGAAAGCAAGATGCTAACCCATCATTAGGTATGTGGATACTATCACTTGTAATATTTTTGTCTACAAGAAAGCCTGCTCTGACAAAGATAGATGACCCTAGTTGATAAAGTGTCTTAGCTTCATTGTCATGTTGGAAATATTCTTGACTGATATCTTTGGTCTGATCATGTGACATGTCATGTTCAAATGATTTTTTTGGTGCTTCCAAGGCAATGTCGGAGCCATCATTATGTTTAGTGTCATAGAGTCCAATGATTTTAGCTATAACTTGATCATATGCAAGTATGTCCCTAGTGGAAGATTCTTGTTCTGGAGGAATATAGTCTATGTGTCCCATGGAGGCAAGTGTCTCATCATGGGAAGTGTCAATAGTCAAGGCCTTTATAAGGTCGGCAAGTGTTTGATCATGAATGGCGCAAAGGTCAAGGAGTGGATCATTTTGGACTTCTTGGTAAATGGTAGGGTCTTGGTCGAAGATGGGGTTGTCATGGATTATATAGTCAGAAATGGAATTTTTGTTAAGGATAGGTGTGTTTTGGATGTCATGATCATTTTGAAGGACATCTTGAATGAACTTTGAGATAGGGTCATGGGATGGACTACCTTGTTCTTGACATGAGGGTGACATTATAAGGTCATGCTTTGGTCTTTCATTTTCACATGTATCCTCAAGTTTATTAAATGGGATTTGACTTTGGACCATGATAGAATTTTCATGACTAGATGTGGCTTGTGAGGGGGTGATTTGAAAAGGATTAATGACCAAAGGACTAGGATAGGACATGGGGACTTGGACTGGACTAGTATATGAAGGACTAGGATAGGACATGGGGACTTGGACTGGACTAGCATGTGAGGGACAAAGATAGGACATGGAGTTTTGGACTGGATATGTCATGGAGTCTTGGACTGGATTAACTATTGAAGGACAAGGATATGACATGGAGACTTCAACTAGATTGGTGTAAGGTTGATTGAAATAGGACATGGAGACTTGGACCGGATCAGTATGGTATGATGTGGGGACTTGACATGAGTTGGTAGATGGTTGATAAGGCATGTAGACTTGGATAGGATTGATAGGTGAAGGACTAGCATATGACGTGGAGACTTGGAATGGACTAGCAGACAATTGACTTCCCTTGTCAAAGTTAGGATAAGGCTGATTAATGGATGTTTGTTGTGGACTAATGTCATGGATGGTGTTTAGTGACTTTTGGTGGCGAGGGTAGAGGGATGGAGGTGGCAAAGTATTTATGTCAAAGCCTCGTGGTAACTTAGCCCCTTCATCCAAAAGCATGGCTAGATACCTTTGAGGGTCATGTAAGATTGATTTTTCTACAAAGGAGACTATATTAGGATTTTGTGTTGCAACTTCTAAGTCTTCAACATATACTTGTCCATTTTGGTCTCTTTTTATTAATGGCTCAAAAATGTTTTGTGATGAAGATGGCATGTTCATGTTGTGAAATGGGTTAGAAAAGGTCCAATGGTGATGAATGCAAACTAATGGTCAATACTTTGAGTAATTTCAAGTTTGGTTTCTGACAGAGTCTTCTTGGAAATAGTGTTTGACAAATTTTTGACAAGATGAAGACTTCGGATTTGACTTTGTATGAAGTTTTAAATTGTGACAAGAAAATGTGTTGTTTGAGGTTTCAGATGCGTCGCGGTTTTGTGAATGCAGCTCAAGTCTAGCAAATGAGACTCAGTTTATCAGATGCGACTCAATAATAGTCAGTTGCGTCTCGGGTTTTTGAATGTAGCACAATTTCAGCAAATGTGACTCAGAAACAGACAAATGCGACTCAGTTTATCAAATGCGACTCAATAACAGTCAGTTGCGTCTCGATTTTGCATATGCGGCTCTGATGTTCAAATGCATCACGAAACATATAGATGCGACATTTTAAATGTCAACTGTGGTTTGATAGAGCAATTGCGGTGCATAAAATTGATTGCGGTTCAACAGATGCGACACAATTTTGTTTCAAATTGATTTTCTTGTTGTTTTTGATGGAAAATTTGATCTGTTTGATATTGATCATTTTGTTTGGTGCTGTAAATGTGATAATTCCATAAAGAACTTGACAAGCACAGTGTTTTAAAAATAACCAAACACACATCAGATAAGCACAATCCTAGGTTAGGCCATGATAGTATTCGCTAGATTCGACGCGGGTTTCCCCAACCGCATATCTGTAGCGTGTGAATTCAGAAGCTTGGCTGTACGGGCTCCCCCTTATAGTGTACTCTCTTCTCAGGCCAACAAAGCTTCCAACCCCCATGAAAATCCCATGGCGAGCTGATCACCTTTACTACAAACTGCGAAAGTGTGGATGCCTTCACACTGACCGGTGCTGCGCTAGCAAATAGAAGGTTTTTGACTTTCTATACAAGAGTTTTTAGTTAGGGACCCCCATTCGAGTGGCCATACATGGGGCAAGAGATTAATCACCATTAAGGTGGCACTCCAGCCTAAAGAAGTTAAGCTCAACAGCGTTTAAGGGAGTACAACTCCGTCCGTATGACACATCCACATAAGCAACCTTAGGTTTTCCTTTAAGGTTTACATTTATATACCGGTCAGGGGTAGCTTGGCTTTAGCTCCATTATCGGTTTGAGTCGCATTGGGGTGATGAAATCCCCAGGCAGGCCCAATTTCTAGAGTTGGTAACCATTTCTCTTACACCCAAGATCGCCCGAAAACGCGAGGGGAGAGGATACTCCAATATACCAAGTCAGGGTAATAACAAAAAAAAATGGTTCTGGTTTTCTGATCACAAGGTTTTCACCAAGTGAGAGCATACTCACCTACCATTTTGCAAACACAATCAAATAGAAACAAACATGCATCCATTTTAAAAGCACCAAAATGAAGTGTTTTCTACACTAGAAATTGCAAACACGTTGTTTGAAAAATGAGTCTTTGACAAGCATAGCTGCAAAACCACAAGTTAGCAGTTTTATCCACCAGTCTTGGACCCACGAAACGTAACCGCCACACGCTGTGAAACACAATTAGTAACACAACAGCCCCTACTGGGAAGAATGCAGAAAATAAACTAGAATGCTAAAAGAAAATAGAAAGAACAAAAAAATCTTAAAAATCTGAATGCAAATGAGAAGAAAACTTTACCAGATGAATGCGTCATGACAGAGCAAATGCGTCGCTTGGTTCATCAAATGCGGCTCTGTATTTCAACTACGGATTTCTAGACTATGATTGTGGCTTGACAGAGCGATTGCAGCTTTTATGTTGTCAGATGCGTCTCGATATTGCAAATACAACTTTCCCGAGCTTGATTGCATCACAACAGAGCGATTACAGCTTTTATGTTGTCAGATGCATCGCGCTGCATCAGATGCATCATGATTTTAAAAAAAGTGGTTGCGTCGATCCGTACCTGTACCTGCAAAACAACATAAAACACAAAAAAATGTACAGAAATAACCAAAAAAATGGAGTCGGGTTCACCAAATGTATCTATGGAAATTTAGATGGTGTTTAGCTTATTAGATAATAAACATCAAAATCCAATGAAATAACAAAGCACAAAGGAAATATAATGAAAATAAAAGGAGTAATACTACCAGAAATCTTCATCTTCCATGGTTCACCTTTGTTACACCTTCTAGTTTGCAGCAAGTCAATGAGGCCCTCATATTTCAAATGGAGTAAACTATAATAATGCCAAAGCCCTATGCAAATGTTGAAGGATTTGATAAACTTATGCCTATGTCTATGACAATATGATAAATGAAAATAATGACTACCAATGCTAAAATGACTATAATGCCTATCTTCAAAATGACAGGGTCCCGAAATTATGAGCAAAATTATCTTTTATATAAAACACAATTTTGAGTGGACGGACAAGATTGACTCTTGACAGAAACCTAAAATCAGAGGTCAATATTTTATTTGATAATCCCTAATCACGGTTAGGGAAAATTCATTAATTGAACGGTCAAGATAATATCTCAAATAATTGGATCGATGGTGGAGAATAAATGAGATAAACTGATTAGAAAATAAGGATTTTCAAAAATCAAGAAGATAAAGACTGCCTGATTTGTGAGATTCGAAAAATCAAGAAGATAAGAGTTGGACTGAAGATCATATTTGAAAAATCAAGAATCTGCCCGATTACTTGATTTTTGGAAGATTAGATACCATTTTGAATTAAATTAATTCAAAATATGGATTTTATGAGACAATAAATAATCTTTTTCAGATTATTTACCAACATGGACTGACAGTTAAGATTGTGATGACATTTTAAATAATTGATTTATTTAAAATGAGAGGAATATTAAATTGGCAATTAAATAATTAAAGATAGTTATTTAATTTAGTGGATAAGATTAATTAATTAAATAAATTAATCAATTCATTTAATTATGACAGTTAGTGACATATTAAATAAATAAATAAAATTTACTTATTTAATAATCAGGAAGAAATATGTGACGAAGGGTAATTAAATAAATTAAGAAATTTATTTAATTAAGGGAAGACTTAGACAATTACTGACGTATTTAATAAATAAATAAAATTTATTTATTTAATAATCATGAAGAATGTAAAGACATGAATTAATTAAACAATTATAAATTATTTAATTAATAGTCGAATGTGGACCAAGGACATAATTAAGTGTCATAATTATGCTAGGACGAAAGTGGTAAAAATGAAGCTTGCAGGCCTAGGTCATTTTTAGGTGTCTACAACACCTATATATGTTGGTAACTTATTAACCATATTTTACTATGGACTATGAAAATATCTCATTCAAAAATTCACAATGTTAAAGTCTACAGTCATGTTTTTCTTCTATCTTCACCATCAAACTAGTACAAAGCTTTGAAATTTTTATTTTCCTTGTGTAGTTTGAAACATTCTTCGAATGGGGATAATGCATTAGTACTCATAGCTCGATTACACCAACAAAAGAAATAAAAAATCTAATGATACATTGTAGATAACATTGAATGGAAACCATTTGTTTCATCATTGCACTAAATCTCAGTTCATTTCCTTGTTCTTTGCATATTTCACCATAAATTATGGATGAAAAGAGAAATTTAAAATTTGAATACATTACAATAATTAATAAATAATGTGCAATTTATAAATCATTCTATCTCTTTCTATTAATAAAAATCATATATTACTACCAACTATTTTTTGTAGCAGGCATCATAACTATGATGTGTCTGCTCTAAAATTTCACCTATGCCACTATAAAATTGCAGGTTAGAAAACACAAGGTGTTACAAAACCTACAAGCCCCATATTTTTTGGAAGCCATTAAACATATAAAAAAACAATTTCTTAGTCATCCCTCACCTCGACTTGATTTGTTTGATGTGTCTCCCATGTGTAAGATCCCCCCAATCTGTTGACCATTTACCTTTCAACAAGTGGAAGGAAAAAACTGAACACCCATTTTGCTATACAACCTACAAATTTTAATTTTTTATATATTTATTTGTCAAACATATGAAGAATTTGAAAATAAATTTTAACTGTAAACCACACTTGCAATAAATTGTGAATCTCACTTGCATTGAAAACCATAGTGAATGAGATAGATAATGTGTTGACTTAAGAGATTATTCCTACTCTTGAGAAATTGAGGAAGGAGCATCTATAGTATGTGCAAAGGTGAAGATACAATGCAAAAGTGGAGGCATCAGGTACTATAATTTATGAAATTGAAAAGGAATGTGCTCTAAAAACACTTGAAAAGGAGATCAAACTTAATGAGATATATATTGTTTTAACTAAAGAGATTCTTCCCACTCTTGAAAAGTTGAGGAAGGAGTGTGTGCAATATGTGTAATGGGAAAATGGAAATGCAGAAGTCAATAAACTTGAAAGATTTTGTATTACATATGAATTTGTGTGAGAAAAGAAAGTGACAGATGATGCTATAAGTGGATTTCAACTAATGAAGTCAAACATTTTGTAACATAAAACTAGCTCACCACCTCAAACTCTCCAAGTGAAGAGACAATGCAAAAGTGGGGGTATCAAGTACTATAATTATGAAATATAAAAGGAATATGCTCTAAAAACACTTGAAAAGAAGTAGATCAAACTTAATGAGAAAGATATTGTTTTAACTAAAGAGATTCTTCCCACTCTTGAGAAGTTGAGGAAGGAATGTGTGTAGTATGTGCAATGGGAAAATGACAAGGTAGAAGTGGATAAACTCAAAATATTTTGTATTGCATATGAATTTGTGCGAGAAAAGAAAGTGAGAGGTGATGCTATAATTGGATTTCAATTAATGATGTCAAACATTTTTAAACATAAAACTAACTCACCACCCCAAACTCTCCAAATGAAGAGTCAATGCAAAAGTGGAGGCAACAGGTACTATAATTTATGAAATCAAAACAGAATCTGCTCAATAAACACTTGAAAAGAAGGAGATCCAACTTAGTGAGAGATATTTTTTAATTGAAGAGATTCTTCCCACTCTTGAGAAGTTGAGAAAGGAGTGTGTGTAGTATGTGCAATGGGAAAATGATAATGCAAAACTGGATAAACTCGAAAGATTTTATATTGCATATGAATTTGTGTGAGTAAATAAAGTGAGAGATGATGCTATAAGTGGAATTCAACTAATGAAGTCAATAATTTTTTAACATAAAACTAACACATCACCATAAACTCTCCAGCCTTCAGCTTTGAACAAGTAGAATAAACTAACTCACAACCCATTATGTTTTCATATCTTCCTATATTTTAATGATATTAAGAAATCCTAACACAATTCATGTTGTAAGTAACAATTTTGGTAAATTTTGAAGGTTTGTATAATTAAAGGTTGAAAAACACACTGCATTAAGAAACTTGCAACTTATATAGTGTTATAAAGCCCTCTATATATAAGAACGCAATTATTTAGTCACCCCTCAGTTAAATCTAGTTAGTTTTATGTATCCCCTAGCTGCAACTCCTCCTTGAACTCTCCACCCTTGAGCTTAGAACAAGAAAAATTATATAAATCACAACCCATAATGTTTTCCAACTTTCCTATAATTTATTGATTGGAGGAAATTAAAACACAAATTTTATTCTATCTAATAATTGTTATATATTTTGAAGGGGATCCTTTCATTACATTCATAATGTCTAAACAACAAAAGGTTTTCATTACAATCATATTATCTATATAGTCAGAGGTTAGAAAACACAGGGTACTAGGAAAATTGCAACCCACAAAGTGTTATAAAACCATCTATCTATAAGAACCCAATTTATTGGTGACCCCTTAGATAAATCTCATTAGTTTTATGTATCCCCCAACTACAACTCCTCCCCAAATTCTCCACCCTTGAGCTTAGAACAAGAAGAATTACATAAATCACAACTCAAAGTGTTTTCCAACCTGCTTATAGTTTATTGATATGAGGAAATTGAAACATAATTTTTAGTCTAAGAATTGTTATATATTTTGAATGGGTTCCTTTCATTACATTCGTATTATCTAAACAATAAAAGGTTTTCATTACAATTATATTGTTTGTATAATCACAGGTTGGAAAACACAAGGTGTTAAGAAACCTGCAACCCACAGTGTTGTGAAACCCTCTATATATAAGAACCCAATTGGTTGGTCACCCTCAACTAAATCTGGTTAGTTTTATGTATCCCCTATCTACAAATCCTCCCCAAACTCTCCACCCTTAAGCTTAGAACAAGAAAAATTATATAAATCATAACCCATAATATTTTCCAACCTTCCTATAGTTTATTGATTTGAGCAAATTGGAACACAATTTTTAGTCTATATAAGACTTGTTATATATTTTGAAGGGGTTCCTTTCATTACATTTGTATTGTCTAAACAACAAAAGGTTTTCATTACAATCATATTGTTTGTATAATTGAAAGTTAGAAAACATAGGGCGTTAAGAAACTTGCAACCCACATAATGTTGTAAAACCCTTTACATATAAGAACCAAATTTGTTGGTCACCCTTCAACTAAATTTGGTTAGTTTTATGTATCCCCCAGTTGCAACTCCTCCACAAACTCTCCACCCTTGAGCTTTGAAAAATTAGAACAAACTAACTCACAACCCACTATGTTTTCCTACCTACCTATATTTTAATGATATGAGGAAATCCAAACACAATTCATACTATAACAGTTTTGGTAAATTTTGAAGGTCCCTTTTCTTAAATTCATACTATCTAAACATCAAAAGGTTTTCATTACAATCATTTTGTCTATTTATAGTTCAAGGTTGGAAAATACTAGGTGTGAATGAACCTGAGATCCTCTTAATGATTCAAGAGGCAACGGGTACTACAATGTATGAAATGAATAAGGAAACAGCTGTAGAAACAATTGAAAATAAGTAGAACAAATTTTATGAGATAAATAATGTATTGACTAAAGAGATTCTTCCTACTCATGAGAATTTGAGGAAGGTGCATGTGAAGTATGTGCAATGCAAAATTGGAGGTAGTAGGTACTAGAATGTATGAAATGACAAAGGAATTTGCTATCAAAATACTTGAAAA
The DNA here is from genome assembly GCA_007258455.2 of Sequoia sempervirens. Classification (NCBI taxonomy): domain Eukaryota; kingdom Viridiplantae; phylum Streptophyta; class Pinopsida; order Cupressales; family Cupressaceae; genus Sequoia; species Sequoia sempervirens. The sequence goes on from VDFB02271358.1 coordinate 160,730,251, forward strand.
GAAGCAAAAAAAAAGTGAATGAGACAGATAGTGTATTGAATGAAGAGACTCCTTGGTGTTTAGAAGTTGAGGAAGGCGCATGTGTAGTATACACAATGGGAAAATGGCAATGTAAAACTTGAGAAGTAGGTAGTAGAAAGTATGTAAAAAATAATGAATCTTCTCTAAAAACACTTGAAAAGAAGTAGACCAAAGTGAATGAGATAGATAATGTATTGAGTACTGAAGAGATTGTCCCTACTCCTGACAACTTGATGAAGGAGTGATGTGGAGTATTTGCAATGGGAAAATGTCAATGTATAAGTGGATAAAGTCAAGAGGTTTTATATTGCATATGAATTTGTGCAAGAAAAGATAGTGAGAGATGATGTTATAAGTGGAGTTGAACAAATGAAGTCAAAGATTCTTGAACTTAATAATTTTATGGAACAAATAATTTGAAATAGATGATAAGGAAAAGGAAAAATCAGATCTTTTTGTAGAAAAAGAGAATCATTTGGCTAGAGATTGAAAGTCCTATGTGAAAACTTAGACAAGTTTTGTAAACAACCTATCAAAAAGAAAAAATCTACATTCTCTAATTAGAAAGACACTCTCAAAGCTGAGAAAAGAGCAGTTGCAAAGCTACATAAAAGTATTGAAGAAATTGAAAACTCTATCCAAGAAATGGATGGTTCTATCCTAAGGGTTAATGAGGGAGTAGCTACTCCAAAGATTAAAGTAAAATACATGAAAAAGAAGTTAGAAGCTCATGAAAAGGAATACTAGTGGGGTGGTAATAGGTAACAATAGCGAGGATGAGAAAAATGTGTGGTTGGTCAACTTGCAAATACAAAAGCAATAGCTGGAAGTGCTAAAACTAAAGTAAAATAATAGAAACACTACAATTAACCACTTGGAAAAGGAATTAAAAGATTAAAAGAAGATTTTATTCTCAAAAGAGAAGGATTTTAATTAATGTTGTTGACAGACAGCTGCAATCTAAAAGACAAGAAGTTGAAAACATAAACATAACAATAGAAGTTGTTGCTTATGAAGAAGGAAAGATGGACACATTACAAAATGAGTGTTTGCAAGAATCTGAGGCAGTTCAAAAGTTGAAGGCTGATATCAAGCACCTCGAGGCTCAATTAGGAAATGTTCAATTTACCTATAATGATCATGTAAAGCATTTTCATAGATCAAAATTCAATGGTGTAGTTGCACAACTTATAAAAGATAAAGATTCCTTGACAACCACAATCATATGACTGGCAACTCACATTGTGTTTTAAAATTTGCAATAATTTTGTGTATTTTTTCAATCATATGAGGAAACTTAAATGCAATTTTTACTCTAATTAAGAATGATTATAAATTTTAAAGGGGTATTTAATTATATTTGTATTGTCTAAACAATTTTTTTTTCCAAAAAAATCATATTGCTTTGTAAAATTCCACGTTGCAAAACCCTAGGTGTTAAGAAACCTACAACCCAAATAGTGTTGTAAAACCCTCTAGACACAACAACCCAATTGGACAGTCACCCCTCAGATCAATTTGGTTAGTTTTATGTATCCACCACCTAAAACTCCTCCTCATGAGATAAACCTTTATATTTAAACATAGAGAATCAAATAACTAACAACCCACAATGGGTTTTCCAATTTACAATTATTTTGGGCATTTTTTCAATCATATATGGAAATTTTAATGTAATTTCTACTTTGATTAAAAAAAATTATAAATTTTGAAGGGGAATCTCACTACATTCATGTTGTCTAAACAACAAAATATTTTATAAAATTCCATGTTGTAAAACCCTTGGTGTTAAGAAGCAAGCAACTCACATAGTGTTGTAAAACTCTCTACACATAACAACCCAATTGGTTAGAAACCCCTCAGTTCAAATTGGTTAGCTTTATGTATCCCCCACCTAAAAATCCTCCCTGTGAGACAACCCTTTACATTTAAACATGCAAATCCAAATAAATGACAACCCACATTGTGTTTTCTAATTTACAATTATTTTGCGCACTTTTTTTTCAATCATGAGGAAATTTAAATTTAATTTTTACTCAAATTAAGAGTCCTTATAAATCTTGAAAGGGCCTTTCAATAAATTTTTATTATCTAAATTACAAAATATTTTCAAGACATTCATTCTATTTTGTAAAATTTCATGTTGGAAAACCCTAGGTGTTAAGAAACAAGAAACCCACATAGTGTTGTAAAACCCTCTACAACCCAATTAGTTAGTCACCCCTCACCTTGATTTGGTCAGATTTCTCCTCCAACTCCACCACATGCACTCCAACCTTTAGATTTCAACATGTAGATTGAAAATGCTCACAACACAGAGTGTTTTTTACCTTCTTTCTTGAAAAACAATTATTCTCATAGTTTTCAATGCATGTAATACACACATTAGTTCACCTCCAATACCCATGCCAACTCAAAAATTCACTAAAAATGATATTTTATCATGCAAGCCATGGGGCCTAGTTTTATGGTCTAACTCCCACCCTGATGTCATGGTCAACAAAAGGTGGAAAAAAATGACCTAACAACACCATTATGGGCTCCCTTTCATCGTCGTAACATTTTCTCCCCTTTGTCGATTTCATCACATTTATCCCCCATCTGGAAGGCCCCACACTATGCCATCCCATCATGTTATGTGTGTTTCTATGTATGTTTTTATGCATTTTTCTATGTTACATGCTTGTACATGGTGTGTTTTTGTTGAGAGATTAGTTGCATCCATATATATATATTAAATAAAATTTTAAAAGTTGATAATAAAGGGAAAAAAATGATTAGAGAAGAATATTTTTAAGAAAAAAACATTTGAAGACTTAAATTCTAGTATGAAATTTAATGATAAAGATATATATAAAATTTTCAATAAAATAATTTGTTTTTCTTCTTCAAAGAGAGTTATTTTTATAATGGAGTTATGAGAAACCTACTTGAAATAGAAAGATCTCCAATCCCCTCTTTATTGATCCAATATTTAGCTTTAAGAACCTCCCTCGATCAATCTGGTACCTTCTTTTTTCAACAACTCCTTCCTTTATTCCGTGTCCTTCCCTACCTCGCTTTTCAAGAAGTTGTTTCTCTTAGAATTGCATGCAAAATTTTAATAAACTTAGAATGATAATGGCTACAAGATTGTAAAGTTTCATGGTGTTTTAAAAGAGGTTGAAGGTTTGTAGCTATAGGAGATGTATGCTTGATCAACAGTCAAGATTTTATGGTAAAATCAACAGACAAGATCGAAGAAGAGAATGGAAAGTTGTCATTTAACTCATGAAAAGATAATAATGAATTTTTTAAATTAAAAAGATGGGTAATGGTGCACATGAAGTTTCCCACTTTATTCTTAGTTAATTAATGATGAAAAAAAAAGTTTCTAAAAGGGAGATTAATTAACTAATAAGGGAATATTTAGATTCTAAAATGAGATGGAGTTAATTGATAAGAGATGAGGTGTCAATTGGACAAAAAAATAGAAAGTTGAAGTAGAGAAATATGGAAAATTTTCAAATAAAAATAATAATTAAAATTTATTTATTTTCATTCTCTCATAATTTGAAAAAAATATACTTTCATATTAAATAATTTTTTGCATCATAAATTATACTTATTTATTTATCAGAATATCTATTTAATTTTCTAAAAAAATAAATTTAAAGGTGCAATGCACCCAAATTATTAGGGGTAAACGCTTTTGACCGGAGATATGAACTGGGTACAAGAAACCACAAGAAACTACCAAACCCGCAAACGCAATGGCCCAGCGATGGCACAAGGCCTATGAGCACATTGGCCCAGCAAGGGTTTGAACCCTGGTGGCTCTCACTACAACCAAGCGCCTTGACCACCAAACCACGCCCATATCGACAATTTTCTAAAGATTTTAATTTATTGATTTTATTTTATTTTTCCTTTAGTTTTAACTTTATAAATTATCCTTAGTAAAATAAAATAATAATTATTTCAAAGTAAATTAGATTAATAATAATAAATATTTTTCTAAATGTTCTAAGATAGAGGGTCGTGACAAACACCAATCCTAGATGTAAAGATCAACAAGTAAGATACCACTCCAACCATATTAAAAAGATAAAGCTTGTAGAACTCCAATTCCAATTACATAGCTTACAAAAGATCTAATCTTGCTTCAGAACCTCTCTCACACAACTTATGATCTTTTGATGATGGTGTATAATGATTGACATAAAACTCCTATTTAATTACAATTACTCACACACATTTATTCACATAGTTGAAATCTAAACTATGATGATTATATACATCATTACATTACAAATACTTCATGTTAGTCAAGAGTACCTTAACACCATCCACAATTAGCTATGTTGGATAAGGTGGACCTAAATTCAAATTTACATGAAATGTGTAGCAAGTAGGTCCTAAATCAAATTTGATTTTGTCAATAGAAAATGATGTTGTACACTTCCTTCAAGGACCTTAACTTGGACCTATTTGACTTTCTCATGGTACCTATAAAGGTCACACACTTCAATTCATTGTCTTAAAGTTCTAGAACAACCATTGGTCAATTAACCAACATAGTGACCCAACTATCACTTCAATCATTTTACATGTTGAACATAAATCCTAGAAACTCTAGAATAAGATAGAACAAGTGTATACATATTCTCTTTTCAAACAATAAACCAAAAATCACATCTTGATGAGGGCTACACTGCCTAAAACCCACACAAACATAATAATAGATACCAACATAGAAGATGCGAGATAGAAAATAACCCAATTCAATTAAATTCAGAAAATGAAATTACAAATTCAAAACTTATAATGCTACAGCCTCATGGGCTTGATTCATTACAACAAAAAGCAACTCTGAAAGAAAATCTATTATTCAGAGCCATAATCTATACTAATGGAGCCACTTTCTACAACCTCCACTTAACCTCTTTTATCTTATCCAATAACCACCCTAGAATATTCTAGAAAGTGTAACTTTCCCTTTTGTTTTTGTGCCAAAATTCCCACCGACAAATTTCTTGCCTAGGAAGATATTTTAATGAAATTCACTTTTTCATGGGGCAACTTCATGGGGCCATAACTTTTGATCTAGGTGTTTGATTTGCTATTATAACATATTTTTGGAAAGATCTCAACAAGGTCTACAACATCGAACCCATTAGAGATTGGTTCACCCACTTTTCGAGTTGTTTCAAGGCCTCTAAGGTTTTCATATTTAAATTTCAATTTTCATTGGAGAAATTTCTTGGGATAGAAACTTTAATTTCTTCCAAACTATGCAAGGTATTGAGACAATTATTTCATGACTAATTTTTTTTTTCAATTCCATTCCATGGGTTAAATTTTCAAGTCTATACAAGGTTATGTAGGACAACTTACTAAAAATAGTAAGTGACCATTTTTCACTATTTTTGACTTCTAACTATCTTACACCCCTTAAGTGCCATTATGGGACTAAAAAAAACTAAAGAAAATAAAGAAAATATTTTTTTTGGGTGATGCAAGATTGCCCCTACACCACTAGATGTTCTTGCATTAGACACCCAGGGTAATTTGAAAAATGACCCTGTCACTTCTCAAGAGTTAGAGAGAAACCAAGATGGTTAACCTTAGCCTCAGACAACCATGATGAATCTTCAATAGGCCTTCCTCTCCATTTCACCAATTACTTTGCATATTTCCTATTTCTTGTGCTTTTACCCACATGACTATCCAAGATTTCTTCTATCTCTTCCTTTTTTGAAGTAGGTGATGTAAATTTCCACTGTTCTTTTATTGGCCCCTCCTCTATATCACCTTCAAGATACTCTGCCAAATCAGCAATGTTGAACATAGGAAAAATGTTTATTCCACTAGAAATCTCTACCTCATAAGCATTTCTTGAATCATGCTTCTTCAAGATCTTGCATGGTCCAAACTTCTTCATCTTTAACTTGTTGTATGTACCAAATGGAAACCTTTCCTTTCACAAATGAACCATGACTTCATCTCCTACTTGGAACTCCTTATACCTCTTTTTTTTTATCTTCCTTGGCCTTATATTGTGAGTTCATCTTATTGATATGTTTCTTCACCTCTTCATGCAAATTCTTTAGGTGCTTAGCAAAATATTCAACCTCAACACTACTCTTCTCCCCCTTATCCATCTTTCTCAATTCAAAAATAGTTCTTGGACTACTCCCATACACAATCTGGAATGGTGATTTACCAATGCTCCTATTGATAGAATTATTATAAGAAAATTCTACCTATGGTATAATAAAATCTCATCCCTTGGGCTTATCTCCTACTAAGCATCTTAGTAGGTTACCCAAACTCCTATTCACCACCTCTATTTATCCATCAGTTTGTGGATGGTGTGTAGAACTGAACTTCAAATCTATCTTCAACTTCTTCCATAATGTCCTCTAGAAATAACCAACAAATTTGGTATCTCTATCTGAAACTATACTCTTCGATAGATTGTGTAGTCTCACCACCTCTCTAAAAAACAACTCTACAATATGAACATCACAGGTCTTATTAAATAGAATGAAATGTGCCATCTTTGAAAATCTATCCACCAGCACGAATATGGAATCATGCCCCCTCTGTGTCTATGGAAATCCAAGAACAAAATCCATGCTAATATTCTCCCATAGCCTCTCAAGTATAGGTAATGGTTGATACAATCTAGTATTTTGACTTGTTCCTTTTTCTATCTAACATACTCTGCAACTTTGCACAAACTTCTTCACATATTGTTGTAATTGTGGCCAGTAATAATTCTCACAAACAAGAGCAATGGTCTTATGTCAACCAAAATTTCCATCCAATCCTCCACTATGCTTTTCCTTCATTAGGTTCTATCTCATAGTAATCCTTGGAATACACAATTGGATTCCTCTAAACAACATCCCATCTTGGATTAAGAAATCTAGCCATCTTGTCCTATCTAATGTAACAGGTTCCAAACAAGCTTTCCAAGCTTCTACAAAGTTTGGATCTTATGGATACAAAATCTTGAGTTAATTGAACCTAACAACCTCTATATTCATCTCTATCAACAAATTTTTCCTTCTATTTAAGTCATCTACAACTCTATTTGACCTTCCACTCCTATGCTTTAAAATAAAAGTATAACTCTATAAAAAACCAACCCATTTTAAGTGCCTTTTGTTAGAAACCGTGTTAGAAACCAAGATCAGATTTGCAAACTGAAAAGACCTTCCACAGAAGAGAAAATCAGAAAAAATAGAGATTTGCAAAAGATGTGTAAATTGATATATTCGAAGTACAAATAATTAAAAGAGATAATTTTCTTTATAAAACAAAAGATGCATAAACCTAATCTTATCTTGAGCAACAAGATAGCTCAATAAGATAAGGATAAGAACCTATAACTTAAGAATTAAATATGCCTAAGTAAACTTATGCAAAGTGTAATTAATAATTAATTACACCAACACCCCCCCATAAGTGCAACTTAGGGAGGAGTAAATTATTATGCAAAGATGAGTCCTAGCAACAAGGCCTGATCAGGTACTCATGTACAAATGCAAAGAGAGAGAGAACCCAGTGGGAAAAACCCCCACTCAGAGAGATGAACTGCTGCGAAGAAGCACTGGAAAAACTCTAATGAAGCAACACTGGAACCCCAAATCCAACAAGCAAGGAAAGATACTTCTGTTTGCAAAATACCATATCAGAATCACAAATGCAACAATAGACCTGATGCCAAGGAACACTGGAAACTCACATACTGGATCAACCCTGGAATTTGTGAACAACAGTAGATGAAAGGATGAAAGGACCCATAATGATGACAAATCTGGAAGTTGTGTCTCTCGAAGCCAATGCCAAACTGAAACTAAAACTGCCCATAGGATGAGTACCATCAAGATTTTGGAACATTAACCATAAAAACATGGCCTTCAAATGAGAAAGATCTGAACCAATGCAGATCAAGAACCATAAAATCCCAACTAAAGTGTGAACCGAAGCAAACCAACGATGTGTCTAGCTAAGCAAGAAAGAAGCTAAGGGAAACAACAGGAAACCAGACAAAATCATGTGAGTTGTCACCAATACATATAATGGATGCAAGAACCCCCCTTAATGGAACTTTACATCAGTTCATTATTACAATACCCAATGATTGCAGAAGGACAAAATGCAAAGCTACAGAAACATAAGAAAAAATGAAAACCTAGTGCACGAAACAAAAATGAATGCATGCATTAAATAAGTTATACATAATCTATAAATGACCTAAGATCTACATAGAGACTGAAACTAGCTTTCCAATGCCATGAAAACTGTGAAAAATGGATAAGCGATTCAAAAGATATGCTTCCCGGAGTGAAAACGGCAACATCTGACTTCCGAGGCTGAAAAAGACATCAAAAAAGAAAAACCAAAAAATCAGACCTACACCATTGTGAAGAGCTCGGAAACAGCTTTTCGATGATATCTTGTTTGCAAAAAAAGTTTTCGTATGTGAAAGTTATGCTCGTTTCTACGAAACTACTCCAAAAAGGTTCGATCTGGCCATGTGAAGCCCTCAGGGGCTAAAATATTAAAGCCCCTGGTCGCCTGGGTGGACTAGGGGGCTAGCAGCTGGCTCCTGGGTGAAGCCCCTGGTCCTCCATAGTACTGCGGGTGATGCTGCAAAGTTGGCAGGGGCTGGGCGCATAGCACCCGGTCCCCCATAGGACTGGAAGCTCTGCACAAAGGGCCCGCGGGGGCTGGAAGGCCTGGTGGGCTGTGAGCGGTGCAGTGGGGTGGCACCGCCGGCTTGAGTGGCCCTCCGGTGGCCGCGGGACGGTGGGAAAGTGGCCCAAATTTTTTGAATTGCATGCACCATTTTTAAGGATTTTTTTTCAAAAAAAAATATTTTTTTTTTATTCCGGTGCCTCAAAAACTGTGCTTGGGGGCCGTACGACCCTTGAGCAAAAATTTTTTGCCTCTCCGAATGACTATGTCCAAATCAGACAAATTTTATATGGAAATAGGGGTTTTTGGGTGCTACAAATCCAATGGAAAGGTTCGTTTGGGCCCAAAGTGCTCCGAAAATCAGGCGATCCCCAGATCTATCAGAAAAATCACCAAGCTTGAAACCCTCATAGATCTGGCAAATGGTGATGAAAATGAATGAAATAAAAGTCATTTATGACTTTTTCCAATGCTCTAAATCCAACGAAAAACCCCGATCTGATCCAAGACGCTGCATAAATGTGCTCAAGGAATAAAACCCTCAAGGGACCTCGAACGAGCTTTGCACTGTGTTCCTCCAAAAAAACTAAGAAGGGGCTACAAATCGAGGCTTCGATACCATGTTAGAAACCAAGATCTGATTGCAAACTAGAAAAATAACCTTCCATAGAAGAAAAAAATGAAAAAATAGATATTTACAAAAGATGTGCAAATTGATATATTTGAAGTACAAATAATTACAAGAGATAATTTTCTTTATAAAAGCAAAAATGCATAAACCTAATATTATCTTGAGCAACAAGATAGCTCAATAAGATAAGGATAAGAACCTATAACTTAGGAATTAAATATGCCTAAGTAAACTTATGCAAAGTGTAATTAATAATTAATTACACCAACACCTTTGATTTAACTTTCCTTGACTATTGAGATACTACAAATCCTAGTGATTAATATATAAAAAAAAATTATTTTGGCAAAAAATATTGTCTCCATTTCTTCAAATCTTGAACTATAGCATACAACTCTTGATCATAAACATAATATTTCTTCTTAGCATCATTCAACTTCTCACTAAGATAGGTAATAACCTTACCTTCTTGACTCAAAACAACTCCTATGGTAGTGCCACTAGCATCACAATCTACCTGAAATACCTTATTGAAATATGGAAGTGCCAAAACAACCTTACCTTCTTGACTCAAAACAGATCCTATGGCAGTGCCACTAGCATCACAATCTACCTAAAATACCTTATTGAAATTTGTAAGTGCCAAAACAAGTTGCTATGTAACTATCTTCTTCAACATATCAAAAAAAAATTCTACTCCTATAGACCACTTAAACTCTTTTATATCCCCTCTCATTGCTTTAGTTAGAGGTCCACAAATACTACTGAAATTCTTAATAAAATTTCTATAAAAAATTTCTAGACCATGAAATGATCTTACCTTTGTAACACTCCTTGGGGTAGGCCATTCAATGATAGCTCTCACCTTCTCTGGATCTATTTTAAGACCCTCTACTAAGAAAACAAATCCTAGATACACCAACTTCCTCTTCACAAAATTACATTTCTTCAATTAATCAACAACTTCTCCTCCCTTAGCTTCTAAAAAACTCTTTGGATATGCATCAAGTTCTCCTCCAATGTCTTATTGAAAATAAAAATGTCATCCAAATAAACAATAACAAATTTTCCTAAAACTTCTTTCAATACCTCATTCATAAGCCACATAAATGTGCTCGGTGCATTCGTTAGCCCAAAAGGCATGACTAACCACTCATACAAGCCCTCCTTGGTTTTGAAGGTTTTCTTCCATTCATCTCCTTCTCTAATCTAGATTTTCTGATATCCACTCTTCAACTCTATCTTTGTGAAGTACTCAGATCCACTCAAAAAATCCATGATGTCATCTATCCTTCGTAAGGGTAATCTATACTTGATAGTGATCTTGTTGATGGCTCTAGAATCTCTACACATTTTCCATTATCCATCCTTCTTTGGTCCTAGTACTGTAGGTACTACACATGGACTCAAACTCTCTCTGATCAATCCCTTCCACAACAACTCATGCACTTGTCTATTCAACTCTTCACTTTGTACTAGATTCATACGATGAGCTACCTTATTCAGAAAACTGGCTCTAGGAATTAGGTCCATCTAATGACTAATCTTTCTTACCTGAGGAAAACCTTCAGGACCGTTAGAAAAAATAATAGATTTAAACTCATTCAAAAAAATTGAAACCACTATAGGTACCTAAGTAGAATCTTCTTTATCAACTCTAGGGATCAATGTAAAACACATATGCTCATGCCTCATACATTCTAGGAACTTTCTTCCATAAACCAAAAAATTCTTGCATTACTACATACCTTTTCCTCTACTTCTTTCAAGGGATTCAACTTATGATGAACTCCATCCATTTTCAAAGAATAGGTATTGGCATGTCCATCATGTACTGCTCGCCAATCAAACTGTCATGGTCCACCTAACGACATATGAAAAATCTCCATAGGTATAATATCACAAAATTCCATATCATGATAATTTCTAATCTTTAATTTTACCATAAATTGTTCATTTACCAAAGCTTTATGGTCCTTCTACAACCAAAAAATTCAATATGGATTTGGATGCTTTCTTCTCTCCAACTATAACTTACTAACCATCTCTTCTGAAACAAGGTTATTAGTACTACCTCCATTAATAATAACAATGCAAACTTTGCCTTCACACTTACATTTGGTGCGAAACAAAGTCTTCCTTTGATTTGGTTCTTTCTACTCATTCATTAAGGCTCTTCTAGTAACAAGAACCCCTCCTCTTTCTGCATCCTCAGAATGTGAAGACTCAACATCTTCATCTACATGTGCAACTTGTGCATTACCCTCAGGTCTTCTATTTGTCCTTTCTTGATGTTGAGGAAACTCATAGGCTCTATGTACTTCTTCTCCACACTAGAAATAGGTTCCACGAAAGCCTCCTCTCCTCGGTCCTTGTCCAGATGTTCCTCTTCCTCTTTGGTCTCCATTATTTTGATCATGAGGATGGTAGATGCTATCTCCTTTCTAGTTCTGGTTGCTATTGGATCCTTCACCCTTCTTTTGATTTTCATTTCGACCTCCATATGATCATCCACTAGTCTTTCCACCACAACCCACACCTCTTTGCTTACTTTAAAATCTTTTATTCAACTTTTCTTCTACCTTCAAAGAAAACTAATATGCATCTTCAATGGTAGACATTCTTACCAAACCCAACTCTTCTTGAATACTCAGCTTCAACCCATTTATGTAACAGAAAATTTTTTCCTTGTTGGCCTCAGAATGGCTTGTTCTAATTAGGACATAATTAAATTCTTCTGTATACTCCTTAACAAATTTTCCCACTTGTTTCAACCCTTGCATCTTATTCAACAAATATAGCTCATAGTCCACAAGAATGAACTATCTTTTTAATTTTTCCACCATCGGTCCCATCTGGTTATTTTCTCTTTTCCTCATCAATTTCCTTTTGGTTGTACCTCTTTCCACAAAATATTTGCATGAACCTTGAGCTTGGTCTTTTCAAATTTTACCCTCTTAGGATCTTCCACCTCCTCATACTCAAAGTATTCATCCATATCATTGATTCAATCAATCAAATCTTTTGGATTAAGATTTCTATAAAATGTAGAAACATTGATCTTTGGCCTTTTCCCAATCTTCGAGATGGCCTTAAATAATCTAACTTTCTCTAGATCTACTACTTGTTCTTCTTCAAAATGTTCCTCATTTTTAGATTCATCTTCACTTTCTTCTCCTCCTCTTCGATGAAACCCTCAATGCAACTCCTATTACAATGCTTAAACTTGTCTTTGCAGGGCTCTAAAACCCTCTTCTGGTACCATAACATTCCTTCCATCACCACAATTTCTTCATGGAGGCATTCTGATCACTTTTCATAGAAACCCACAACCACAAGTCCTGGTGTAAACTACCTCATATTCGGTGATCTATTTACGCACTTAGGAAAACTTGCTCCGATACCACTTGAAGAGGGCTACACTGTCTATAACCCACACAATCACAATAATGGATACCGACACAAAAGATGCAAGACAAAAAATAAGCCACTTTCAATTAAATTCAGAAAATGAAATTATAGATTAAGGACTTACAATGCTACAACCTCATAGGCTTGATTCATTACAACAAAAAGCAACTGTAAAAGAAAATCTACTATTTGGAGCCATAATCTACACTAATGGAGCTACCTTCTACAATCTCCACTTAACCCATTTTATCTTATCCAATAAGCACCCTAGAATGTTCTAGAAAGTGTAACTTTCCCTTTTGTTTTGGTGCCAAAAGTCCCACCAACATATTTCTTGCCTAGGAAGATATTTTAATGAAATTCACTTTTTTATAGGGCAACTTTGTGAGGCCATAACTTTTGATTTGGGTATCCGATTTTCTATTATAACATATCATTGGAAATCTCTCGATGAGATCTACAACTCTAAACCCATTAGAGATCAGTTCACCCACCTTTTAATCTATTTCAAGGCCTCTAAGGTTTTCATATTTGAATTTGAACCTACATTGGAGAAATTCCTTAGGACTAAAACTTTAAGCTCTCCCAAATAATGTAGGGTATTGAGACAATTCTTTCGTGACTGAAAACATTTGTCAGTTTTGCTCCTTGGGGTAAATTTTTAGGTCTATACAAGCCCATTTAGGCCAACTTACTAAAAGAAGTAAGTGACCATTTTTCGCTATTTTTGACTATCTTACAACCCTTAAGTTCCATCGTGGGACTCAAAACAACTAAAGAAAATAAAGAAAACATTTTTTTTTGGGTGATTCAAGATTGCCCCTACACCACTGGATGCTCTTGCATCACATCTTGAAATAAATTTAGATCATGAACATGTAGCTAAAAAATTTCTCTACCTAAGTAACTAAACTCCAACATTCTAGACCAACCTTCTAGATTACTTCTATCAATAAAATAGATACAAAAATTATATTACAATAATACTACAACAGTCTTCTTCGTTGTTCTCAAAATTCTCTGATATGAAAGTATGATTACATTTAATTCTCACTATTCTTCTTGCTAACATTATAACTTTGACAACAGTGAACACCTTTGACATAGAGGACATTATAATACTCCTTTGAAATCAATGACAACATATGTTCTATTAAAAGGTACAAGACAACTGAAAGGGGGGGGTGAATCAGTTGTCACACAAATTCAAATTCAAAACTTCAACACTTATCAATTCCACAACCATACTATTCTGTTATTAAGTATGAACATGAAATGCAAATAACAGAAAGTAAAATCAACACAATGAAAACCAATTTTTTTACTTGGAAAACCCAATGATGGAAAAACCACAGTGAGGATTAAATCACAATATAAAGTAGTTTTAGAACTGAATATATAAGGCTCACTTCCAAGGGCTCACTACCCTGAAAGGACTCACTATCTAGATACAAAATCTCACTGCTTATAAGGGAGGCTCACTACCTACAAATAGATTCACAAAACAAAATTGGGCTTCACAACCAAAATGAACTAAGAATAGTGCACTTAACAAGTGCTAATGTAGTTTTGGTGATGCTCAATAGAATAACTTAACACACTTCATCATTTTCACTTTTCTTTCATTTTTGCATTCACTACTGCTTCATCAATACACATGCTTACACACACTTCTTTTTCAAAAATTGTTCAACACACACACACACACACACACACACACACACACACACACATACTCGTTCTATCTACAAGCATCAATTAGGTTGGCATAATTAGATGCATCTCTTTTCTTTCCAAAAATACCAACCTATCGGCTTCAAGTATTCAAAAAATCTTCCCAAATAGCAATTCAAATGCTTAATATGCTACATCATGTTGGCATAGACCTAAGATAGGTTGCATGTATATTTGTATAAAAAAATTAATTCACCATATTACCACTAATCCAAGAAGTCAGCCAGAAATAGACTTAATTGAAAAAAGAAAACAACAAAATAATGCCAATACATCATACAAGCATCGAAGCACATGGAATTATGAACATTAATGCCTTCAGCAACCATAAATAGATTCCCAAAACCACAGGAAGTAACTGTCAACTACAGAGGATTGCGAACTAGAATATTAGAGAGTGTAGCTTGAATATCGGTTCAAATATCGGACCAAAATACCGGATCAAGCACTGACTTAGACTTGCAACCACAACATGGTGACATCAATGAAAACACAAAATTGTAGAGATGATCATTCTTCTTCGTTCTTCCAACAATATCCCCCTTTTTTTATTGATGGAAACATGTGCAAAAGTATTCAAAAAATCTCCTCCAATCTCTCCCAACTTTCCAAATCTCTCCCCCTTTGAAATCAATGGAAAAGGGCAACCAAAAGGATGTAAACATGGTGAAATCAAAATTGCAAAAAGATTCCAATTTTTCCAAAAAATTCCAGTCATTCAAAAACTTTCAAACATTCAACAATTCAACAACTCAAATTTTATTCATCTTGTTCATATTTCCTTTTTCACTTTCTTTTCTTTTTGTCGAAACAAACAAAATAGTAGAAATTAAACATTCAAAATTCAAGTAAAAATGATATTCTTCACCTCAAACACCTTCTTATATCTTTCTTTGATAACTGGATATGACTTCTTCCATTTAAATGTAGCTAAATCCATTCTTGTGCAAATGCTTTCTAATAAATCCAACAGAGTAAAACAATATGACCAGTATGAGTACTATCTTTCACAATCTTCTGCGTCAGTAAGTATTTTGGAAAGATGGTCTAACCAAACCTCAACAATCTCCTTAAGGAGCCAAAAAAATTTCACCACATCATCTCTTTGTCTCTGTACAACAATCAGTTCAACTTGCAATTCACCAACTTTCAGCCTTTGTTTCCCTTCTTTGTCTTCAAAGATATCAAATTTCTTTCCAATATTGTTTAACTTAGATTCAATTGCTTCAATCTTACTTTTGAAATTGTCTACTGTAGCAAGCCACCGAAGACAATATTTGTAGATATTTGATATTTCTTTGATGTATTTATGCGTTTCCATGATAAGTTTGGATAATCTTTGCTTAGCTTTAGTACATCTCTTTTCAACCAAGGATTCCAACTTGCATCCTTCTAGACCTTCAAGCAACTTTCTTTCTTCAACAATCTCAACTAAATTTTCTAGTAAGGAGTAAAAAAAATTTGATACATCGATACCTTTTCGAAGTAGATACTCTACTAGATTGTTATCAATTTTGAGTCTGTCAACTAGAGCGGCTGCATTCCATATCTCACCAATCTTCTTCATCTTTCCTTTAACCAACATAGATTGGATATCATTTGGATTAGAGGATTCAAATCCAGGTAGAGATTCTTTTTTCTTCTCAATGATGTCCTCAGATATAGCTTTTCTTTTCTTTGATTCTAGAGGGGAATCATTAATGATAGCTTCCAATTCTCTTTTATCGGAGGATGAACCTACTTCAAAGTGACTCAGTGCTGACATATCAGAGCAAAATTTTATTCTTAAGGATGTGAAATATGATTTGCACACACTTACATTGTCTACCAATTATTCTAGGTATCTATAGACTTGTTTCCCAATCAGAATACTAGATTCCCACACAACATTTTCTCTTCCCGGTAGGGAGTTCAAATGGTAAAAGACCAAGCACACAAGAAAAGATCCAAACTAAAAGGGGTAACCCTCAATCACCAAAATTTAGGCATTCTCAACCAATTTTTCAAGTAATAGGCTACACAAATCAAATTTCCTATTTTCCTTAACCATCATATGTGCAATATAAACAACAATAGATGATGCTGAACCTTCACAATTTATGAAATTTATTTTATAGGAAATGCCATATGCGACATACCTTACAGCCGAATCCACAAGATTGTTTATCAATAGAGCTCAAGGGTCTTTGTTAATTCTGGTCTTTGTTAATTCCAATAAGTTCTTCCACATCTTTGTATTTCATGGTTTTCTTTCTAGGAAGATTTCCAAAGCTACATAAGATAGTAATCACTTTGATCACTTCCTTCTTTATTAGGTATGGTTTTTCCAACATAATGTTTTCATTCTTGAAATGATTCAACAAGAAAAAAATAAACTCTTTATCAACAAACCATGAAAATTCTCCCCATAAATCCATACCTAGGGTTTTATGCTCTGTAATTCATTTCATTCAGCCCTAGTTCCATTTCCTTCAATTTTCTATGATCAAATTCTTCCAATTCTACTCCTTTCAACTTTAGTGGAATGTCCCCACTCGATCCCTTATCCATTTTCGTGCTTAACTTCCTTGAATTTGTTAATGTTCAGACAAGACTTCTTCTATTCCTTCGTAGACTGAATAATAATTCCTAAATATTCATAATGACTTCTTCAAATTTCTTCAGAATTCTTCAAATCACTTCGAGATCAATCCAAGGCACTTTTTAAACTCTTCAAATGCTCAACGAATAAAAAATACTTACAAATTTTACCTTATACATCATCGATTTTCCCTAAAATGCATTAAATGTGGAAAACATCAAAAAGTTGCTAAAAACATTCTTCTTAACAAAGAAAACCCTAATTTAGTCTACAAATTACCATGTCAACATATTTTCTTCCAATTCCTTTTCTAAAACCTCTAATTCTTCATTCTTCACATTCCATCCTCATGCCAGCCTCTAACACACCATTCATCAAGGGGGTTTAATAATTTTTTGATAATACTCCCCTGAAGACCATGCTAGGTCTAATTACTAGAGGAATTGTATGTACTAGATGAGGGAACAGACACATCAACAGTTTCAGGTTCTTCTTCTTTCTTCTTTCATATCTTATTCATCTCTTGCTTCATCTCTTCTTTGTCGATCTTCTTTATCGGATCATTCTTCTCTACCAGAGTGGACTGCACTCCCTTCTTACTTCTGCAAACCTTTGAGATATGTCCTAGTTTATTGCAATTATAGCAGACCAAACTTTTCTAATTAGTCTAACCTCCATTACTTCTCAATCTACATTGATTTTCTCTATGTCCAAATTTGTTATAGGTATAGTAGTAGCCATTAAAGGATTGACTCATTTTGCCTCCATTAAATTTGTTCATCATCAATTGACTGATCATTCTCACCTGATATCTGCATTCAGTATCTTTATGTCCAATCTTCTTACATCCAAAAAATTGTTCGATGAAGGAACTAGAAAACTGGTTCTTCCTACTCCTACATTTTGTTTCCTTGTGACCATATTTATTATAGGAAAAACAAATACCATTGAAAGAGGGATACCTTTGTGCATTAGGATATCTCACAATTTTTCTCCTTATAAAATTTCTTTTCTACTTCCCTTTTTCCTGAGTCATTTGATTGTCCTTAGAACTTTCTCATGTATCATTTCCCAAGCCAGCTTTGTCTTTACTTGGTTTTTGTCTAGCCAGTAGTTCTCCAAGCTTATTGGAGCTAGACCTGAAATTATTCTCACAGAGTTTTTCCTTCTCTAGCTCAACTCTCAAGTTTACTACCTCCTATTCAAGTTTAGAGCATTCATTAGACTTATTTTGTACCATTGTATTTAGACATGCTTCAATTCTCTTCTTTTCTTCTATAGTCACTTTCCATCCAATTATCTCTTGTTTCAACTGCTCACTCACTTCTCTGTGTCTTTCCTTAAATTTCTTTAATTGGACTTTCAGCTTCCAGACACATTCATTTACTTCATCAAGATTCTCTTTCAGATCTCTATTTTCATTTTTAACTTTTTCAAGATCCTCAAGTGTAGTCCAGAGTTCTTCTTTAGCATCCATCTAATCAACTTTTAGGATCCTCCTCAAGCAGTTAAGCTCTTCACCAAGGAACCAAAGCTATGATACCAATTGTTAAAAGGAATGGGACACCTGAGAGAGTGGGTGAATCAGTTGTCACACAAATTCAAATTCAAAACTTCAACACTTATCAATTCCACAACCACATTATTCTTTTATTAAGTATGAACATGAAATGCAAATAACAGAAAGTAAAATCAACACAATGAACACCAAAAATTTTACATGGAAAACCTAATGAGGGAAAAACCATGGTAAGGATTAACTCACAATGTAAAGTATTTTTAGAACTGAATATATAAGGCTCACTACCAAGGGCTCACTGCCCTGAAAGGACTGGTTTTCTAGATACAAAAGCTCATTGCTTACAAGGGAGGCTCACTACCTACAAAAAAGATTCACAAAACAAAATTGGGCTTCACAACCAAAATGAACTGAGAATAGTGCACCTAACAAGTGTTGATGTAGTTTTGGTGATACTCAATAGACTGACTTAACACACTTCATCATTTCCACTTTTCTTTCACTTTCACATTCACCACTACTTCATCGATACACATGCTTACACACACTTCTTTTTCAAAAATTGTTCAACACATACACATATATATATACTCGGTCTATCCATAAGCATCAATTAGGTTGGCCTAATTAGATGCATCTCCTTGCTTTCCAAAAATACCAACCTGTTGGCTTCAAGTATTCACAAAATCTTCCCAAATAGCAATTTAAATGCTTAATATGCTACATCATGTTAGCACAGGCCTAAGATAGGTTGCACATATATCTGCATAACAAAATTAATTCACCATATTACCAGTAATCCAAGAAGTCAACCAAAACTAGACTTCATTGCAAAAAGAAAACAACAAGATAATTTCAATACATCGTATGAGCACTAGAGCATGTGAAATTATGAACATATATGCCTTCTACAACCATAAACAGTTTCCCAAAACTACAAGCAATAATTGTCAACTATGGAGGATTGCAGACTAGAATACCGGAGAGTGTAGCTTGAATACCAGTTCAAATACTGAACCAAAATACTAGATCAAGCATTGACTTAGACTTCCAACCACAACATGGTGACATCAATGACAACACCAAATTGTAGAGATGATCATTCTTCTTCGTTCATCCTACATGTTCAACATTTAATGATTTGAATTTAGTGAATAATTCCTTTAGTGTGTCAAATGAATTGGGCTCAAAGTTATGAGCTCATTCTCCAACTCATGAATTTCCATTTCATCCATTATCCCAAATAGTTTCTATAAATAAAAAAAAACTTAATTGGGTGTGTTCAAGGATTCTATATGAAAGAAGAGTTTAGGAGACCCATTAATACATAGGAATTTGAAGGCTTGAACATATTCTTACAACTTTTTTTCTTAAGCACAAATTGTACCTTTAGTTTCCAATCATGATAATTAAAGGCTATCAAAGGCATGAAAATTTGATTTGAATCCATGCTTAGATAAAATTTATTGTAGAAAGGAAGTGCATAAATGAAATGAAAAAGGAAATGTAGAAGTGCACAAGACACAACATAAAATACCCCTTCTTTATTCAATACTATGAGCACCTCCAAAATTTTAGAATTTTATATAATTAGTGCAAAGACATTTCAAAGGATACTAAAGAAAGGAGATTCACAATTTTAGTTCACTAATGTTCTCAATTGATTAGACATTAAAAAATAGTAAATTCTACAAAAGGTGACACTCACTTCCAAGTTTCTTATCAAAATTTACAACACTTTCTATTTGCCTATACTATCTAATTTGCACTCACAAATTTTAAAATTATCTTTTTTTTAAAAGGGAAGGTATTTGAACGTAAGTGCTCACTAGTAGGTAGCTCAAGTTTTAAGCCCTCATATGACCTTACCATATCACTAGGGAGCTAAGGACTGTGATGATCCCCCCTCCTCTTGTTGATGTCACTATTGGAAAGGAATTTTAAGTTGATTTTACATGTGTTTACTTTGAAAGTTGGATGTCCATCATATACCTATGAGTAGATTCTCTAAGGTCCAACTTTTTTTTATCAAGGTCAAGAATCCAATAAACCAAGAAAACCCCTAAAAGCTCAAAAAAATTGATTATCTTGGAATATGGTTGAGTTTAATGATGTGTGAAATTATTCATGTACAATAAGATAATATCTACACTAACATTATGTGTAGTTTTAGAGTTTTTTCTCTACATTATAGTGTTCCTATTTTTATTATAAAATCCCCATATCATATTTTTGTGTTACTATTGTTATATTTTATGTTTATGTTTAATACAAATTTTACCATTTATTATTTATTTTAACATTTTTGGGTGTATGTGAATGTGTTTATCCAATAAACTATCTAATTTTAGATTATAATTTCTAATTTGTGTAGAATAATTTCTATTATATATTTCATTTATTCTCTATCATATAGAATTTTTAATTTTGATTATTTATTTTTAGATTTTTTCTAACTTCTTTAACTAATTCTTCTTTTCCTATTGTGTTGGCATCTTTCTACTATCCTAATTCTACTTTTTGTAGGATCATTTTCTTAAGCCTTAAAATTCATAAACTCTTAATGCATGGTCAAAGATTAATTTATTAGAATTAATCTCAAATTTCATTTTGTCAAGGTAATTAATCTATCACAATAGGGTCCTTCACAATAAAAATAAATCCATAACCAATATGGGATAAATCAAATCTACCCATCAAAAAATCAATTGATAACCTTTTACACAAGTCTTCTATTTCCTAATACTTTTAATCATAGGAAAATTAAAAAAATCCAATCAATCTAATCAACCTAACATACATAGGAATAATTATCCTCATGTGTTTATGATAACAATGAGTGGTGGGAAAGAGTCTTCTTGTCCTAGTTCTTGAGATCGTTCTATGTTGCAGGTACTCCCTGGAAATGGTCCTATTGATTCCAAACATTTTTTTCCTTCAATGGAGTCATGGGCCTAGTGTGACCCTATTGATGGTGTTTTCTACACAACAACAAATCAGATAGAATATAATATCCTATCTCTCTTAAAAGGTAAATCTCTATCAACAAGCCTTAAGAGATAACCCCAAGGTCTCTAATGTCAGTTCTTGGAAATGCAATAAAATAACTCAGTGATAAATTTAAAAATGTTGGTAATCACAAGGGGCCTTATAAAAAATGTTGGAAGCTCTCAAGTTCATCAAATATGGCAATGTAATGATGCTTTTTATTCCTAAACTAACCCAAATTTACAAGAAATAGAAAAAGAGAAATGGTTTAATAGAGATTCTAAAACTAAATCCTAAGACCAATTATGAAGATACCATAGCATTCAAAATAGGCCAACCCTTCAAACCAATTCCTACTAAACCCATATTAGATCTGCAATATCATAGAAACAGTGTAATCTCCTAAGGTATAAAGATTTTCAGATCATGAATCATTCACACATCAACCCAATTTTGGCATTAAAATGAATAAATACCCACAATTGAACTTAGCACAATAAGATATAGGCCTAGGATAACTTTACGCAACAACATAAAATCAGCAAGTTGCTAAAAGTATGGACCAAGGGTTACTCAAACACTCAAAATGCTATATTATAAGCATAATTGAACTACAACTATTTCTAAGATCAATCATAAACAACTTACTTAGAGCAATATATCAAAATATGAAACACAAGAACCATGCATAGATGAATAACACAAGGAAGGACACTAAAGAACAATGTCTTCAATTGTATTAGCTTCACCAAAATTGCAACAATCCAAGTATCTCAAGTATAATAGTGCTTTTCCAGAGCTCTTAACTAGAATTCTGACTTTTGTAACTATCTAACCTTCACAAATAAGGAAAAAACCTCCATTTATAGCACTACATCTTTAGGTCGGCCCAAATTAGGGTTTACAACTTAGTTCGGCCAAGGAGGTCAGCCCAAACATATTTTAAATTTTTCCTAATTCAAATTTACATTAAAATATTAGACGTCAGCCTCAAAAGTCAACTTTAACAATAAATATTCCCTTGGCACCGAAACCAAGGTGTAGCTGGTTCATATCTCCTTGCAAGCTTGATGAAATGGGCACACATCTCAAGACTTTCTAGCGTGGTGGTCCTCCTTATCATTTTATCCTTCTTTTCTTCTAGAAATTTATTTAACTTTTTTAAGAACTAGATCTAGTTTGGCCTGGGTTGGGAGTGAAATTAAATTAATCCTTGCCTTAATTGAATTTAACTCTCTAGTATACTTAGTTAAGGACTGTTCCCAATCATAATTAAACCCTTGATATCTATCCAAGCCGATAATGTAGATTGTAGCATCTTCTAGTTGGTCCTTTGTTGGAAATTAGTGTTCACATAAGGATGAATAAATAATTAAGCATAAAATATTTAGGGGGTGTAAATAAGTGTCAAAATAATATTAAGTTGTAAACAACTTAATATTATTATTAGACATATAGTTTGTTTAAAAGGTTATTTGTTGTACGTGTGTGTTTGAGTTGTTAAAAACAACTCATATAATTATATAGGTTGTTTAGGAAGTTTCCTACAAAATAAGATTTGAGAATCCTATATATATGTAAATATATTGAATGAAAAGTATGAGGAAGAAGCACAAAATTATTTGTGTAGGAAAATTTTCAAGCTTCTCTTACTCTGCCCATATTTCTAATATGGTATCAAAGCTGAAGAAAAGTTTCTGTGCCTAATTTTTAATGAAGAGAGAATATATTGGGGCCTGTGATTTGTGTATGTGGCAGAATTCTCATTTTCTTAGATGGCAAGAGTAAATTGCTCATGTGTGTCTATTATTCGATCACACATCGGATTGGCACTCATTCACCAATTTTGTGGGTTTCATTCAAGCATCTGTAAATGTCTTTCAGATGTGAAGAAGGCACTATATACTACCATATGGAGATACTGATCGCTGGAGAATTATGAGGACTGAGGAGTAAACAGACCCAATACATCATGGCCACACTCAGATCTGGAGGGCGCTTATCTAACCAATTATAAGGGAGTCGTGAAGGACTAGGACTGCGACCAATGTTTGACCTAGTTCCCATTCAGGCACTCATCACAAGGCATCACTTCATTTGCATGGAAAATTTACCCAATCACATCATCTTTGACTAACAAGGATTCGCGGCTAGAGACTCTAATAGCATCGTAGTTTGAAATTAATGGGAACAATTGTTTGAAGAGTCACGAAAATATATATAATTCAATATAAAAGATTGCATGGAGATATTATATGGTCACAAGGAGAATATGGTTGCGTGAGATTGTGTGAGAAATTAAATCGTCCTTTCCTTGTGTCTTTACATTTGAAGGAAGGCATGATTTCATGGCAGCAAGGCATGTTTGACTGATTTTTTTGTACAACGGTTTTATCATTGTTGGGAGTAGATGTGTGAACAGAGCTACCATTGTAGTGAATTGCTCATCGTGATTCAACCTCTATTCATCATGTGAAGGTGTGAATCATCTCCATTCTCTGAATGGCTTATGTTTGGTGGAACACTTCTAGCACACCATCATCGACTGTGTCTAATGCCACAAGTGGTGTATTAGGAGGAAATGGGAGTGTAATTGGAGCGTAATTTTAGTATGTATGGTGTGTTAGAGTATGATTAAAAAATGGTTTTGAGTTTATTGTTTATTTTAGTCTGAGTCAAAATTTGAGTTATTTGTCTTATTTTATTTATATTATATAGTTGGGTAGTATTGGTCTATTAGTGTTGATAAAGTCAAGTGTATCATTGTTAGAATAACTTTTATTTTTGAGTCATATATTATTGTGTCATTCAAAGTATGTTTATCTATATTCAAATGCGTCAAAAATAAAAAATAATTATTGTAATTGGATGCACTCTCGCTTGTATGCGACATCCATTTTTGTGGGGGGGATAGGTATTAGTCTTAAGGAAAAAAAAAATTGTGTCTGTTAGGGTCAAATAGTATTTCTTTAAATTGAGAAAAATAGTGTATTGATTGAAAAATTTGAGGGTTCAAAATTCCACACATGGAAAATCAAGTTGCAGTTGATCCTTATTGAAAAGGATCTATGGGATGTGGTAAGTGGGGCAACAACAAAACCAACTAATGCTAACGAACTCTCAAAGTGGACTGCAAAGGATAGAAGGGCAACAGCTCTGATTGGTCTTGGACTATCAAATGCATACCTCCATCATATCAACTTAACAAA
The DNA here is from genome assembly GCA_007258455.2 of Sequoia sempervirens. Taxonomy (NCBI): domain Eukaryota; kingdom Viridiplantae; phylum Streptophyta; class Pinopsida; order Cupressales; family Cupressaceae; genus Sequoia; species Sequoia sempervirens. The sequence continues at coordinate 160,755,036 of VDFB02271358.1, forward strand.
GACTTCAAAGGTAGTGTGCAATGGCTTGAAGTCTTTTTTTGGATCACTATAAATGAGTGCAAAGACAAGTTTAAAGCAGAAATTGTTTGGGTTAAAAATGGTGGAAGGTGATAATATTGTTCAACATATCAGTAAGTTCCACTCTCTATTGAATCAACTAGCTAGGATAAATGCTAAAGTAGATGATGATGATGCTAAAGCTATTTTGTTAAATAGCATGTCTCCTAGTTATAGTAATATTGTATTCACATTGAACAAAGTAAATTCTAGCCTAGAAGATGCAATATATACTCTAATTGATGAAGGAGCTAAGAAAATAGACCCATCTTTAGAGGAAACTGCAATGTATGGAAAAAATAGGCCTAACCAATCCTCCAAATCTAGTTCTTCTACATCAAAGGGAAATCATTTCTTCAAGAATAGAATTTTGTGCTACTATTGTAAGAAGAACGAACAAATTGTTATGAATTGCACTCAGCATGCCAAGGATCTCCTTGATGGCAAGTTAAATACGAATAAGGCATTAGCTGCAGATGATGATGAAGAATGCCTTCATAGGGAAGCTAATGAAGACCCTCCACATGAAGACAGTGAGGAGGAATATGTTCTTTAAATAAAATCCATTAGAGGATGGAGGCACCAAATGCTGGAGGATACTCAACGACCTCTTGTTAGTCACTAAAAATGAGGCTGCAATATGCATTAGTGACAAAATTATTTGTACCAAAATGACTAAAGCCAAGATTGGTTTCCAGGTGGCATTGGCAACCATCTCATATAATTTGTGATCAAAGTGGCAATGATCTATAATGGTGGCTACATACACAACAATGAGGGCTTGGAGTTCTCAAGCTTTGTAAATTTTGGTTGGATGTGTATGTCCCCAATCACATTTTCTTAGTTGTTTGTGAATGAATGTGTTGGTCCCCATTCACAAGATGATGTAAGTGGTTGGATGTGTTTTTCCCTAGTCACTATTGTTGGTTGTTTGTGAATGGATGTGTTTGTCCCCATTCACAAGATGACTAGATGTGTTTGTCCCCAGTCACAAGATTTGGTGATTATGATTGGATGTGTTTGTCCCCAATCATAATTGTTGTGAGTAGATGTGTTTTTCCCTATTCATAACCTTGATGTTGGATAGATATTTTTCTCCCTATCCAAACTTGATGTAAGAACTTGGATAGATGTGTTAGTCCCTTTCCTCGGTTCCATGGGTAGATTTGTTTGTCCCTATCTTTGGATGGAAGTACTAAGCATAGTGAGGCTAGTTCCACTATTGCTTGACATGAGTAGATGTGTATGTCCCTACTCTTACCTTATATTTTTGGTGAGTTACTGAGTGTGGTCATCAAGTATTGTGATGTAATTTCTCCCCATGTTCACACAAAGGGGGGGTGAACATGGAAATTAGTTTTCACATAGTGATGAATAAATAATTAAGCATAAAATATTTAGGTGGTGTAAATAAGTGTCAAAATAATATTAAGTTGTAAACATCTTAATATTATTATTAGACATATAGTTTGTTTAAAAGGTTTTTTTTTTGTACATGTGTGTTTGAGTTGTTAAAAACAACTCATATAATTATAGAGGTTTTTTAGGAATTTTCCTATAAAATAGGATTTGAGAATCCTATATATATATGTAAATATATTGAATGAAAAGTATGAGGAAGAAGCACAAAATTATTTGTGTATGAAATTTTTTCAGGATTCTCTTACTTTTCCCATATTTCTAATATACTTTACTATTGGACCACTATCTCCAGGTGAATAGATCTCATGCCACCATTTTTTAAACTACCCAACATTCAAGTTCTTCTTTCTAGGCTTCTTCCTTCCAGTACCTATCTCCAAAAAAGTAATGCAGCTATCATAAATTTCTTTCACTTTATTCTAGGCCTTGGAGATCTTCTTTAGTGCGTTAGTCTTGAGATCATTCTTGAAATTAAAGGCATCAATCCACTCCATGACCTTATGAGTATTCTCCATTGTGATGGAATCCTCTTTAACCAACACATCTATAGGGACCTAGAGTATTTTTTCTAACTCCTTAACAATGGCATCATCTAGGTTCTTGTAGTCAAGGAGGAATTGTGTGATGTATTCAAAAAAGAAAGATGCTTTCTCATACATTTTTAATACCTTTTCAATCATGGCATCACCCCTCTTGCTCACATCATGCAACCATTATTGTTTGTCCTTTATAGATGAATTTAATCTCTCAATCTCTTAAACGGTCTCTTTTGATAACAATCCTTCAAAAAATGAAGACCCCTCACTGCTTTGTGCCTATAGTAGCTTAACAAGATGTTGAACATATTTATATACTTCTTTAAGTTGCTTCTACAACTTCTCATTTTCTTCAGTATCCTTATCCAACCTCCTCAGAATTTCCTGAGATGACTCCTAAAATTCTTCTTTTTCTTGCTCCTTTGTGGTGGGACCCAAGTTAAATTTTTGAACCTTATAATCTAAAGGTCTCACCTCATCTTTATATTTGTTATTTGTAGGAACAACAACATGGACAAATTTGTTATTGAATGCATCTATAGAAAACTTGGAAATAGTTCTTTCTTGCTTTCTTTCCTTGGGTTGTCCGCAATTCTCCAAGAACTTATCCCAATCTAGAGTTTCATCCTCCACAACCACTACATTTTTCTTCAATCTCTATTCTAACCATTCAGGAGTATCTAGTTTCCCAATCTCTATGTTCTTCTAAGAAGTATCTTGTTCTAATTGATCATGGGGATGACTTTCTTCAACAAATTACACATTCTCCTCAACTTTTCCTTGATTTTGCTGCTCCTTAACTTTATCAAGCTCGCCTCCATCTTTATCAAGTTCATCATCATCAGTCTTATCATCATCTTCAACCTCAACATATCATTGATCAATGTGCTCCTTTTGTGGAGGTTGAGATGGCATTTCTACTATAACTTCAAAGGTTGTTTCTTTATTCTACACTTCATGTTCTTCCAATTACTTTTCAAAATCACTTAAGTTCCCACCTTTGGGTGTGGGAACCTCTTCATCTAACATCTCTTCTCCTGGATTATTAGGAAGATTCCCTTCTTTTCTTTGTTGTTGATTAGGGGTACTAGAAACATTACCTTCTGGTACATTATGGATTGGAGATGGAATGGGAGAATTATCCTCTATAGCTATCTTTTCCTTACTTTCTTTAAGATCATCAGTAGGTGCCTCTTTAGTGGTTACCTCTTTCTCTCTATCCACATTTTCTTTTGGAGGGGTCTTGGGCTTAGGAGAATTTCTCCTCACATATACTTGTTGCTTCTCTCCAAAGCTTTCAATATCCACTACCTTAGGTTGAGTGGCATCTTCTTCTGTGATTTTAGCCCTTTTGGATTCTACTAACTTCTGGCCTTTAGTCATTATCTTTCTTTTCTTAGATGGTTGGTCTCCTTCAACTACTTCAGTAATTTCCTTTGAAGGCTTTCATTCCTTAGCTACTAGCTACCTCTTTTCTTTACTTTTAACCTGGCTCCTTGTCTTCTTCTAATGATGAATTGTGATTTATTGCCTTCCTCCTTTAAAGGAAGCTCTATTGTATCATATTTTTTTGTTTCTATCTCCTCGTCTCAATGGGATTCAAGATCCCCCATTTGGTCATATGTAAAAAAATTTCCATCAGCTTCTAACTCCAAAATTTTTTGCTTCACCCACAACTTAGAGTATCTCAAAATAGGGGCATTAATTACATTAAGGTCTACTACCTCTTCCTCGGACCAATTGAATGGAGGTGGTGGCCTATCTTTGTATTGCTCATAGTCATGATGTTTCCATAACTCCCCATCATCATCTACTTGATATGGAACTTGATCAATCCTGTGCAATCTAATCATTTTTAAAGATAACCTTGAGAACCTTCTTCTAATTACTTTAAATTCATCCCTATAGTTAGCCCAATAGTCCTCTATATGTATCTTATGCTTGTATTCTCTATTTTCTTGCCTTTGGGAGCCACCATAAGGGTCAAAGTTATCCTTGTTTGTATGTGAATACAAATTGTAATGCACCATCTCCTTCTCAGTAGATTGAGTAATTTGAATTCAGGGATAAGCCTCCAAGACTTCAATTCTCAAGGGGAATTCAAATCCCAGTGCTGGTTTATGCATATCCTTTATCACTGCATCAAAGACCACCATTTTCCTTGCCACTTCCAACAAAATAAGCTTATTTTTTGGGTACCTGGGTAATCTTAGTGGGACAACTAGTGATCCCTAAATCCTAATATAGGAGAACTTCTAAAATTGGATGAACCACTAACCATACTTTCTTATCATCTCCATAGCCTCAGCTGAGATTCTCACATGCAATGCATCTTGTAACAGTCTTGTGATATACATAAAAAAAGCATCATTTACCATCATGTAATTGGTTGTGTTGAATTGAAGCTGAGGGAAAACATCACAAATTTTTTCCTGATCAACAACTCCTCTACAACTCAAGCCTTTGTTCTTGTTCTTTCTAGCAAGCATGTACACCAAATAAGATGGCACGGTGAATTTCTTAATGTCTTGTACACTTCTCAATTGCTCATATAAATTATCACTAATTATGCCTATCCAATGGTAATGTGTCACTTTTACAATTTGAGAAATGATGTAGAACATCTAATTTCTGAAAATAAAGGCATCCTCAAGCCCCATTACTCTACCCAAAAGAGTTATCATATCATTATATTCTATTTTGAAATCCACTCTATATAGTTTTTTGGGAAATTTTGAGTAGTGTGATTTGGGTTTAGCAATCCAGTTGTTGCTCATTATTAATAAGGCCTTGTCGAGGTCCATTGAATAGAAATCCTTAGCCTCCTCAATGTTAATCTTCACTAGCTTATGATGTGACCCAATGTTGAAGGTTTTTACTATGGATTCCTCTGTTAGGCTAGCCATGATCCTACCCTGAGATCCAACAATAACTCTTCTATCGAAGTCATAATGTTTTACACATTCCAAAACCAACTCTAGATACAACATGGTGGGAGGAAATCCTACTGCTTGGGCCAATCCTGTATTAGTAATGATCTGGTCCAACTTAGATGGTGCATCCCCAAACATCCTCTGCCTGAAGTCATCATAATCTATATGTCCCATGTTTGTGTCACCAATCTTACTCCAAGTAGAGATTATCTTGGACTCAGGCTAGATGCCCTTGAATTCGTATTTCATCTTATCAACTCTAGTGTGAGGTTCCTTGGGACCAGCTTCTAATGATTTTTCTTTGGATCCCTTTGTTGGAATAACTTCAATCTACATCTATTAGAAATAGACAATAATTACCAAGGCATTGAACACGTACTTTACATCCAATCAAATTACCAAAATCACAATGAGGAACCATAAATCATGACATAATCAATATTTAGAGCACCATAGAAATCATAGAATCTCATCATAAAGCCATAAGATGAAGCATTACAAAACCTCGATATTCTCCAAACTTTGGGGATTTCAATCAGAGAAGGATTTTGGGGATTCCACCCCTTGGCAGATTCTCTGAAGGCTCAAGAGCTTGGGGAATCTAGGGAGAAATGGATTCTTCAAAAAGGTACCAATTCAATAGAACCTCAAGTCAAGATTCAATCATGATCATCATTCAAATATTTCCATTTCCATGTAAATGCTAATGTGAAACATTTGTTGCCATCTAAAAGAGTGAAGAATTTCAAGGGCTCAAAGGATTTTAGAAAATCTGAAGAGGGGCAGATTCTCCAAATCCCTAGATGTTCAGAGAATCCAGAGTCAAAAGGATTTCTTAAATATGTTAGCTCAACCCCAAAACTTATGTCATCATCCCTCTCTAGCTTTATGCAATCATATTACTCATAGGTTCAAGCCAAATTCCTGCATGTGTGCCTCTTAATTGGCAGCTCGGGTTTTAAATCCTTCAGAGGATTTTAGAGAATCCATGGAGAGATGGATTCTTTGAATGTCAAGGCACTTGGGGAATCCATGCCCCAACAAAAATTCCAAAGGATGCTCACTTACTAAGACTCAGCTTAAAACATTCAACTTTCACCTTGAAACCACTCCTAAGTCATTCAAAGCTTTCTTGATGTACCAGCACAAGCCAAACTCTTTTCAAAAAATTGGAGGATGGACAAACTCAGGGAATCCACAAAGATGGGAATTGTTTAAAGGGACCATCTTCAGAGAATCCTCGTGGGAGAATATTTTTCGAAGAGATTGACTCTTGGAGAATCTACTATGAGATGGATTTTCTAAAGTTCTTACTTTTTCTTGCATTTCTTCAGTCCTTCAAAAAACCCAAGTTTAAACTCGTTTCCATTAGGTCAAATTGATTTGAATGCAAACCCTAGGTACGAGTTTGAGCACAAATGAAACAAAGTTGTCTAAGAATTTGAACACCGAACAACACACAAATACGCAAAATTTAGGGAAAGGGCTCAACCAATTGAATGTTATAAATCAATTTGAATTCCAATAGTCAAAACAAACCCTATAAATGCAAGCCCTATTTTGCATAAAAACTTGTGTTCCCTAACTTGTCATTGTAGAAAAACTAAAGACATGACAAACTCAAATGGAGGAATGATGCCCTAGTTCAAACAATACACCAACGAATGCCTAAGAAATCATAAAATAATACCATGAATTTCATTAAAATCTATACCTCAACATCAAATTACAGGAAAAACAAGCACCAATAAATAGACTCATGCAACCAACACTTCATATCATCAAATTAAATGTTTGGAAATAAACCTCAAGGGCACATATCTTCAAATCATTGAAACCCCATAAAATAGAATTGAAATCTCAATGGGTTGAATGCACATACCTTTTGAATGAGGGAGAAGATTAAAGCCCACAAAAAGAGAACACCCTCAGACTTGATTAAATCCTTGAATGTCACTGCTCAAATCGCCAATATCAACAACAACGGGAGAATGGAGGTCACCAAACTTAAAGCACGATGCAAAAATGAGGAATGAAAGTAAAAAAACCACTTAAAATACCCTTAAAACAATCATTAATTAACCCCAAGTATGACCACTCACAAGATATAAATGTAGCAACAAGACCTCTTCAAGCGTCAGAAATATGAAAGGGGGACAGATTTTGGGGAATCCAACAAGGGCTAGATTCTCTAAAAGGATTGGACTTCAAAAAATTCAGAGCATCTCAGATTCTCCAAAAAATAGCACTCCTTAAAAAATCCACCTAAAGGTGGAATCTTCGAAGGTCAATCCATTCAGAAAATTCACAAAGGGGAGAAATATCTGAAACTCTTCCTGACTTAGCTAATTTCACTCTGAAGTGGAATTTGGTAAAATTACTGGGTGTTAAGAGTACCTTGACACCAAAATGTTGCAACCAAAGGCACCTCAAGTGTGGATAAGGTGTTAGTTCGACCAGGTGAAGCAAAAGCCAAAATTTAGAGGAACCCATCTCTTAAGGGGAAAAGGCCAAACCTAAATTTAAACCAAAAGAATGAAAGTGAGCAAAAGAGGGTCCCTGCCTCAAGTGGGGCATGTGTACAAAAAGTGCATAATAAATGGTGACTCTACTGGGGAAATTCTCTAGAGCATTTCGATGACAATTCAGAATCAAGAACCCAAGACTTCTTGTTTCAATCCCTTCATCAGGTCAACTCTGAAACTAAAGTCTCAAAATCAATGGACAAGAGAATCCTTTATGTGCTAAGAATCCTAGTGTGTGTAGATGTATTAATTTCCTTACCTCAATTGTTGCAAAGAAGCCAAGTTCAATCAAGTTAAGCTACATATAGATTCTAACTACAAAAGCAACTTGGATAGAACCTCACTTCTATTCAGGCATCCATAACCTCGATGAGGTTATCACTATGATTCTTTCAAACATAGCTTTACTACCAACCAGGTGTCCATAGCCTTGATAGAGATATTCAAATCCTCTTGATAAGTTGAATTTCCTTTTGATATTCAATATTTTCTTTCTTTTTCTTTCTGATATTCTTTCTTTTCACTTTCAACTTGTGACAATGGCACAAGTTGAAAGTGAAAAGAAAGAATATCATAAAGAAAATAATATTTTTCACTTAACCAGACCTCACAAGGAACCTAAAACAACCTCATGATTCTTAAGACATGTGTAAAATGTAAGATCTAAGCACATTCTGCAACTAGCTTAATCTAATGACTCATCCACTTTAAACGTTTAACACGTGTGACAATGAATAAAGGGCTTCCACCATTTTATCCTAGAAGAATGATTAAAGTTTGTAAAGGAAATACTTGAAAACAACCCCAAATGAAGAAACAATTATTGTGCAAGTCTGAAACTTCCCCAAACTAGAGAGTAGAAAAACCTCAAAGCCCAAAGCAAAGAAAGAAAGCAAAACCACCTAAACTAACCAAAGCAAAAAGTGAAAGCAAACAAAACTAGACAAATAGAAAGAAAGAAAACACCTACCTTAACTATTTACAAGGGTGAACTGGAAACAACTCAAGTGAGGAAATAATGCTTCAAATGTTGCCCATTGACTAGATCTGGGACATCTTCTCCAGTGAGAGTTTTAAGGCGAAAAGAATTATCCCCTAGGATTTCAAAAATCTAATAGGGGCCAAACCACAACTTTCAAAACTTATTGTGCTCCCCTTTATTTTCATGTTCCTTATCCTAGTACAAGGATAGGTCTAAAATCCTAAAGGCCTTAACCTTAGACTTATGATCAAACCACCTTTTAACAACAATCTGATGTTTAGAAAAGCTTTCCAAGACTACATCCCTTTTCTCTTCCAATTGTAGCAATTCAACCAAATAGGCTTCTAAATGTTCTCCTTCATCGTAATACTTGTTAATGAACTGGAGAGTGGAAATCCTCAACTAGACAGGGAACATGGGCTCAAGTCCATACACAAGGTGATATGAAGATGTTCCTAGGGATGTCTTCATTTCGGTATGATCAACCCATATGGAAAATATCAGTTGGATATGCCAATCCTTAGGATTCCTATCAAGCAACTTACGTATCACAATTAGAAGGTTCTTGTTGGTGGACTCAGCCAAGCCATTCCCCCAGGGGCAGTAGTTCGAAGAAAACTTAATGATGATACCATGATCAAATTCCCAACCCAAAAATTTCAATGAAGTAAATGCGGGACCATTGTCACATACCAAAGCAAATGGAAAATCAAAGTGATTAATAATACCTGATTCAAGGAAATTGATCACTACCTCTTTAGTACATTTTTTGCAAGCAACAAATTTAGTCCACCTAGTGAAATAATTAGTAACAGTGAGGATATACGTGTGCCCCACAGAAGATGGTGGGTTGATTGGACCAATGAAATCCATACCCCACTGTGCAAATGGTTTTACCTCGATGATCAACTATAGTGGAATAGAAGAATGCTTTACTTTAGTGGCGCAATTTTGGAAAACATGACAAACCCTCACATGGTTGTGTGTATCATTAAACAAAGCAGGCCACTAATATCCTACCCTTAGGATCTGATGTGCAGTGCAAGTCCAGAACTATGGCATGTGCCATATTTGTAATAAAATTCTATCATCACATGAGTTGCTTCTTCTTTTCCCAAACACTGCAAATAGATGCCTTCATAATTCTTCTTATACAAAATGCCTCCTTGCAACATGTAACTATCACTTTTCAAGCATAAGACCCTTCGTTGTACTGTATTCAAATGATCAAGATATTTCTAGTTCAATAGATAATAAACAATATCATCATACCATTCATCAGGAGACACATCTTGAAGGTGATACTGCTATGCAACAATCTCTAGTCCTAATTCAGCCATTGTCTGTGTTAAATCTTGTCCCCTTACTAGCTTCACTGGATGAATTTCTATATCATACTCCTGCAACATGGTGACCCACTTGGCCCTTCTTTCTCCCATCTCGTTCTGCATCTGTAGGAGCTTCACAGCTGGGTCAAGTACAATGGAAAAGACCTTATTCCTCAAAATGTAATGTCTAAATTTTTTAACTCCCCAAACCAAAGCATAGGCTTGCTTCTCCAAATTTGGATATCTCAGCTCCGTATCTCTAAGAGATGCAATCATGAAAGATATGGGGTGCTCATTCTCCTCATCTAATTTCTATGTTAGCATGCTTGCACAAGAATGATCAGAGGAAAAAGAATATATGTAAAATGACTTCAAATAACTGGGACTGACTAATACTGGTGCAACAACTATGGCCCTCTTAATTTCATCACACTCCTGCTTAGCTTCAACAGTCCACTCTACTTTTGCATCCTACTTCAACATTGCATTTAGTGGCTTCACTATTTTTCCAAATCCTATGATAAATTTTCAAACAAAGTTAATCTTTCCAAAGAAAGAATTCATCTCCTTTTTTATGGCTGAATTTTTAGGATAGCCTGAATTCTATCAGAATCAATTGAAATTACATGCTTAGAAATGACATGTCCTAGGAGCTTCCCTTCAGTTACTTTGAATATGCACTTCTTAGGATTAAGAGAGATGCCAAATTCCCTGCATCTCTGGAATACTTTTCATAAATATGAAATGTGGTCACCTCTATTCTTGGAGAAAACCATTAAATCATCCATATAAATAATAATACACTTTCCTATGATGTCCTTAAAATCAATATACATCACCCTCTGGAACATGGCCCATGTATTGATCAATCCAAAGGGAATTATCTTGTAAGTAAATGTCCCCACTTGGTGGTGAAGGTAGTCTTATGCCTATCTTCATATTAGACCATGACCTAGTTATAGCTAGAGTAGCTATCTAGGAAAGACATCATTTAGGATCCATTCAAAATCTACAACACCTCATCCAATGAAGGAATGGGATAGTTATCTTTTTTGGAAGCTCGATTGAGGTTTTTGAAATTCACACATAATCTTATCTCCCCATTCTTCTTATGGACTAGAACCAAATTGGCTACCCATGTAAAGTTTCTAACTGGGAAGATGATTCAAGAAGATAACAATCTCTACAACTCTATCTAAATAATAGGTTCCAACAGTGCATTGGTAGGCCTCTACCTCTACTAGAAAGGCCTTGCTCTAGGCTTCAAGGGAATAGTGTGTGTAATAATGGAGGTGTCATAAGTCTTTAGATCTTCATAACTCCATGCTATGACATTCTGATAGGCATGTAATGCATCTATCAATGCTTTCCTTTCTTCTAGAGTACACACCTTTCCAATGAACACATTCTTGACATCATCAAGAGTTCCCATGTTGTATACCTCACATTGACTATCTATCGAATCTGTCTTCGTCTACTAATCTTGATCTTTTATCCTATCAAGGTCAACAATCCTTTCTAGTTGCACCATCCCTCTTGGAATTATGGTTTTTTTTAGATTAAGAACTCCTTCCATATCTAGCTTTGCTTTCTAGAGCTCCATTTCATCAATTACTTGGGAAATGAACACATTATATTTGATTATGAAATCTAGGATATGCTTGTCATCCTCAAACACTTGGAAATTTGTAACATTGTTAGGCACAAAAGGAACTAGTGTTAATTCAACAATTAATTTATTTAACCCAGATAAGGATAGGGGCTCCAATGTACTGACTACCTATGCTATAGCATCTATAATGTGATTCTTATCCCTATGAATCGGCTGGATGTTAATGCATTGAAACCTTCAATCAAGTACCATACTCTATGTCAGTAGTTAGTCATCCTCCTATTGTGACAAGAATGCTACCTTCTAACCTGTTTTACCACTAACTCAAAGTCTCCAAACACTTGCAGTATTTTGAAATTCTTCCTCAGAGCCATGAGCAATCCATGGATTAGTGCCTCATACTCAGCAACATTATTAGTGCACTAAAATTGCAATCTATGAGTGGAAAAAAAGGTTTTACCTGCTGGGCTTATCAATTTGAATCCAACTCCTGCACCTTGCTTACATTTTGAACCATCAAACTGTAGAGTCCAGATTTTAGTAGAAGAAATACCTTTATAATCTCTGGTACTCCCACTCCTGCTAGATGAAGGATCATCTTGCAAAATTGGTTCTTTCCCTTTTCAATCCCTATGAACTTCTTGCATTTCAAATCTAACTGCTAGGGGTGGATCAATGCATCTTTTAATCTACTCTATAGCAGTTTAGCAGAGACAACACTAAAGTTCAATATGAGAGGCATTATGGACTCTACACCAATTTAGAAGCAAAAAATCCTCAAAGTTCATTTGTCTTCCTAAACTTATCTAATCTTCGATGCACTTCTAAATAAATTCTTGAAAGTTTTCAAATAGTCCAAGATTACCATCACCCAATTCAAAATATTCATTGGTTTCTACGAGTGCCTCAGTGCTGCCAAAAGATTGAGCAAAGTTTTTAAGTATGTCCTGCATCATTAGCACCTCCTTTTCTTTTGATTCATCCACAAAAATAGCTAGGATATACTTCCCTAAGCTCACTTCAGAAATTAGCACTTCATTAGAGGTATTCTGATATTCAGTAATCAAGTACCTCAATTTGGGTTCTCTCTCGATCCTGATCTAGTTCAGAACTCCCTTCCATGGAAACCACATATGAGAGTGATCCATTGAATTATACCCATTAAGGAATCTCATGAAATATCTTCCAAGGATCATTCTATAGGCATCAGGTATGTTAGCCACCTGGATATTATTAACTTGTTGTACATGTGGGTCTAATGTTACCTACATTGGGATCATGTTTAATTCTCCCACTATGCTAACCTCTGTCTTATCCAATTGAGTTAGTTTATGCTGGGAGGGATTAGGAGTGATGCCAAGAGCTTTACAGACTAAGAATGGCATTACATTTGTTGATGCACTGTAATCTAAAAAATAGTTATGCAGATTTTTCCAAATATCTGAATAGAAATCAGAAAAGGAGTATCTTACTTGGTTTGGAATAAACTTACTAGAGAATCAACATTAACCACTTAAATCTTGTCCTTTTCTTTACTTCTATCCTTCATCTGTGCTTGTGATTTCTCCTTAGCAGGTTGGGTATTCTGAGTAGGAGTTGATTGAGAAGTTTTCATTCTTTTAGTTGTCTTTAACAACTGACTCAACAAAACCGACTTTCTTGACAAAAAAATATTGCAAAAACTTTATAGATGCATGGTCATTTAAAGAACCTAGCACAACACTTTGAATAGTTGGAACTCTTAGCAACTCAAAGGCTGAAAGTATCACCTCCACTTTCTTGAGCTCTTTTGCTACATACTCTCCCATATAGAACACAATCACATCATATTGATTACCTTTTGATGATATTCCTTGTTGATCCTTGGCAGCCTTTCCTTTTAAAGCATCATAAGAACCTCCTCTAGAGAAGTATTTCTTTGGCACATGAGGATATGAAGGATTATTATTGGCATTAGGATTAGGGGAAGTGCTAGAATTTTTCAGGGGTATGGATGTGGTTAATGGTCCACTAGCTTTCCTATTCCTTAAATAATATGGCCTAGTTCTTTGATGAAACATGTGAACTTCATTTATTCTCTATTCTTCTTCATCCAAAAGATCATTGCCAATAGCTCCATCATTTTAAAATAACTTTGATATTGACTCTTCATTATATACTTGTTCTATTTTTTCACTTTTCTCTGTGGACTCTGCTTTGGGCCCATTCTCTTCTCCTCTTAGGAAAGGAGCATGGTTCAACACCAACACCAATGAATCATAAGGATCTAAGGGTACCATTTCTTGACCATATGAAGAACCTCCTATAGCATCTTGTACCTCCATTTGGAATATGGTCGCAACTATTTGGAATTCAAGACACTCAAATTTAGAATGTTGGGTTGTCTTGTGGAATTGACAATATCCCTTCAAAGTAGCCTCTGCTAGGAGGATTGTATTGGTAGACTTCTTTAGATTGGAAGGCTGATCCAATGGTGTAGGATCTCCCCCATTGTTAGGTCTATTGTTCCATGCCCTATTCTGTCTCGGTGGTGGTCTCTTGTCAAAGTTTTTTCCTGATGATTGACCTCTATCATAACCTTGGTCATGACCTTGCACATATTCCCTACTATCTTTGTTACAACTAGACTCTCTATCATCTATGTTATCTCTATTTTAGCTAGATTGGATTCTTCTTTGAGCAACATGCAATTGGCTATTCTGGTTCCTCAAGTAGGTGACCTCTATAGATAGTTTTTTAACTTGTTTTTTCAATTCATCCAACCTCTCCTTGTCCGAATTACTTGGTATTGACACAAAATTTGAAGAATTTTGTAGATAAACTACATGAGAACCTTGATTCAAAGACCAATTTAGCACCTCAGAGTTCTACAAATAGCTTGGGATGTTAGCTTGTCATTGGGGAAAAGGTTCCTAACCTACATTGTGTGAATAATTTGGTATAGGGGATGCTTGATTCAACGAGGGTTTGTTGAAAGGTGCAAGACAACTGAGAGGGGGGTGAATCAGTTGTCACGAAACACAAACTTAAATCTCAAACACTTATCAATTTCTTATCCACTTATTTTTTTTATTAAGTATGAACATGAAATGCAAATAACAGAAGGAAATATCAGCACAAGAAACACCAAATTTATATGGAAAACCCAATGAGCAAAAAACCATGGTGAGGATTAACTCACAATATAAAGTAATAGTTGTGTGCAGTGTTTTTATCCCATTAAAATGCAAGAAATAAACTCAAGAAAGAAGATAAAAACAAAAAAAAGCACTCAATATTGGGCTAAAGATGAAACTCAAACTTAAAAATGATAATAAAACCAATTTTTACGTTGTTTGAGCTTGATGTGTTTGTTTACCCTTTTTGATGGCTTGATATGTTGCTCCTAGATTGATTTCAGCAACATAACGACTTGTAGCTTGATTTGGTCACAAAATGGATACAAGATGGCTATGGTTGCAAGGATTTGGCTATGGAGATTGTATGTGAAATTATGGTTGAGAATGGATAGAATGCTTGAGAATTCAAAAATGGCTAAGTGTTAGCCATTTAGCAAGGGAGATAGGAATGGAAGTCAGATATTGAAAGGGGGAGGAAGATCAAGGGTTGAGATCAAGAGTTGACCAAAGGAATTAAAAATTTCTTTTTAATGTGCATGGAAAGGATAAAAGGAATTTAATACTCCTTGGGAAAGAGAAAATAAATTTAATATTCCTTTGGAGATGGGAGAGGAATGAAAAATTCCTCAAAAGTACCTTGGGAAGACAAAAAGGAATTAAAAATTTCTTGGGAGATGGGGAGAGTTGACCAAGGGGTTGATTAGGCTAGTTGATGAAGGATTAGAGGAAGGTTAGGTGTCTAATGAGGATTAGGATCCAACTTGCAAAATTTGGAGGATGTGACACATTCTAATCATTGATTAGGAATGTGCACATCCCTATTGATGGGATTAGGAAGTCGATTAGGATTAAGTGCTGATTATGGGGGATGGGAGATAAAGGGAATTAAATAAATGGATTATTTATTTAATTCCTTGGAGGAAAGGAATAAAGGGTAAAGTATTTAATTATTTAAGTAAATACCTTAGGGATTTAGAGGACTTTAGGAATATTAATTAAATAATAGTAATATTGCTTAATTAATGTAGATAAGAGGATATTTAGATGAAAAAGTGATAAATTTGACCAAACATAAGTGGCCAAATCTAGGTGTCTACAATAGAAAACTGAATACAAGAGGATCACTGCCAAGGGATCACTACCTAGATACAAAGGCTCACTGCCTATAGAAATAAAAGATTACAGAAAAGATCCACCACAACAAGTTACACACATTTGCAACCTTGATCAGAAGAATTGTAGACACCATCAACTCACTGCTTTCAGGAATCTAACACATAAAAGTACTATTGCCTCAATTCACTTTCACACAAATTTTCTCTTCAAACTTGTGGCTTACTTCATTAATACATTCACAACATCTCAACTTGTATTTATACCATCTTCAACCTTAGAAACTTTCTCCAAGGTCAACTACATATGCTTCATTTCATAAATTCAAATTAGGTGGGCAACTCAACATTCCCGTAGTGGAAAGGAATGGGAGTGGACCAAACAAAAACTTAACCAAGACCAAAAGAAATGTATCAGATCAATTACACACTTCCATAATTAATTCTTAATCCTTCATATGAAGTGTAAACACCAAGTCATCCAAACCTAATGAAAACGCAAATGAACATTGAAGTACATGCTTCCCAGGAAGAAGATAACACATGGACTATGTAACATGCTTCATTATGCATGAGAAAACATCTCAAATACCTTTAGATACATCCACAATAAGTGTAACAACCTTCAAACATAGAACACCTTCCAATAGTACATCTAGACTATATAGAGACACACAGTAATACTGAAACTCATCTTCTAAAGCACCATACCATGAACATATTTTCCCAAAGATAGAGAACACCATTACAATACATATTCTAGATCCACAAGACTTGAAACAAATCAGCAAAGGACTACAAAGTAGACACATTTCTCCTAGTCCATAGACAAAAAGCTCTGTCAAACTAGTTCACACACTAGTGAACACAACTTTCATACTCCATCAAACCAAAATCTACAAACCAGGAGATGTCACCAATAGATGCCCAAAAATAACCCTTCAAATTTGTACAAGCATAGGATCAACATACAAGAAATGAGGAGCACATACCAGATCACATTTCTGAACACATACAAAACTTTGACTTCACTCTTTATTAATTCCCTCAAAATCACTTGGTAAACCATAATTTCAGCACATTTACAACATCATAAGGATAGCTCTATGTACTCACAACATCCCAACAACATCTCAACTATACATGCACAATTTGCATCATCCTATACTATGTTGACATCAATGAAAACATTAATGATAAACACCACCAAAATTTCTCATACTTGCAACAATCTCCCCCTTTGTCATTGATGGCAACACATTATGTGAAAACCCATCAAAGAAAACACTCTCCTTTGTTTTCCAACATTCCTACATTCTCAATATTCTGAGAAAAGACGTTCACTTCCTCTTACTATTTTTCACATGACTCTTTCTCCACATTTGAAATATATGAAAAAGGCCAAAAAATCTTCACTCCCCCTCAAGAGTGCACCCACTTCATACTGCAACAATGAAAAATTTCTACTCCCCCTACGAAGTAGAACCATTCATTAGTCCAGATCAATGAAGAATCTGTAGATCCACTAGACTGATGTACCTCCATTTGCACCTAGTTCAGAGGGACAATGACCCCCAAATTCTCCCTAAGATACTCAAAAGTATCCTTCATAAGAGCCTTAGTAAATATATCTACAATTTGTTCTTTTGTAGACACATATTCTAGTTTGACTTTATTCTCCAATACCTTTTCTCTTAGGAAATATTATCTGTTAGATATATGTTTTTTTTAATGCATTACTAGATTCTTTGAAATGTTTATAGCACTTGTATTATCACAGAAGATAGGTATAGGTCATTACTTATCACTACAATGTCCTTCAATGTTTGCTTCATCCACAAACCCTATGTAGCAAGATGTTGCAACAATATAGTCTGCTTCTGTAGTGGATAAAGAAACTTAATCTTGTTTCTTACTTAACCATGAAACCAATCTTCCACTAATAAAGAAAGCACCTCCACTAGTACTCTTTTGGTCATCCACAAAACCAGCCCAATCTGCATTGGTATAAGCACTTGAAGTAAAATCAATATCCTTAGGATACCATAAGTCATAATCCAGTGTGCCTCTAAGATATTTTAATATCCTCTTTATAGTTGTAACATGTGCTTCTTTAGGTTCTGCTTGAAATCTGGAAACTCAACATACTACATGCATGATATCTAGTCTAGTAGTAGTAAGATATAGCAGTCCACCAATCATAGATATGTACTTGCTCTGATCAACTTAAGCAGATTCATCATCTTTACTTAGCTTACATCTAATCATCATAGGAGTACTAACTATTTTGGAGTCATCCATTCCAAACTTCTTCAACAACTCTTCGACATATTTCGATTGTGAAATGAATATCCCCTTATTAGTTTGATTCACTTGAAGAACAGGAAAGAAATTCAACTCATCAATCATGGAAATTTCAAATTCTTTTTGCATTTCCTCTACAAATCTCTTACACATACCTTCATTTCTTCCAAAAATGATATCATCAACATACACTACCAATATCAACATTATGTTTCCGTCCATCTTGAAATAAAGATTGTTGTCAGCAGATCCATTATTAAACTTTTGTTATGTAAAATATCTTTCCAATCAAGCATACCATGCTCTGGGAGCTTGTTTTTGATAGAAACCAAGGGAGGTCCTACAACACACTCAACACAATATTAACAGACAACAACAATTTCCAAATCACCATCTCTCAAAAATCTCTTTATCTCGTCATATTCACTCAATTCATTGTAGCCCTGGAAATTGACTCAATCGGTTATAACTTCTCAATGAGATTCTTTCATACCAAGACCTAAACCTTTCAAGGACCCATCAATGCACACAATAACATATTTTGAAGCCACTATTGGTTACTTTGTGACAACTTTCTCAAAATAGGATTTGAATGCCAACTAGCCCTCAAATTAGGCCTATTTTGCAAAAAGAATTGTCTCTATACCTTCCCAAAACCCCTAAAACCATGTGGGAAGCAATTTACATATATTCAAACTAAGGATTCCATAATTTACTTTTATAAATTCACCATCCAAGGTGACAATACCCCAAACCCTCCTTTTAAGTCAAAGAACCTAGGGCTATTGAAAACAACACACATCCAAACCTTATCAAAACTTACCACCACCTCAAACTAGTCTAAAAATTCCCACACATACTCAATTCAAGAACTAACAAAGCTGTCCCAACTCTTTTCATACTTTACCAACATAAAACCTCATGATCTCACATGGAAAACTCCACTTTCCAACCTAGGGCTTCATGTCCAACACACTTTTAGACCTCCCCTGCACTCTCTCAACATTCACTCACCTATTTATTGATGTTTCAAACCCATTCCTCAAGTTATAGTAGTCATAGTGAGAGGAATGGGTCAATTTTCCATTCTAAAAGACTTGCAAACCCTTAAAACTGTAAGTAAAGACCCAGTCTTGGAAATTTAACAATTAAATGCCCAAAACTTAATTAATAGTCTCGAGAATGGATTAAAATGAAAGGTGAAACAAATACTTATGCAATCCTAACAATTTGAAACAATAAGTTGTTGTACAGGCCGTAGAGAGCCCCTGCAATCTCAGAAAATATAAAAAATGGAGGAAAAACAATGCTTTATTTGATTGAAATCTTTTTTCAAACTTCACAATCAATATTCACAATGAGTTTTCCATCCCCTTTATATATTTTCCCATGGAAATCCAACTATTCCAACTTCCTAAATTGACTTTTAAAATGACTTGACTATTGAACTTCCATGAAAATGCAATTTTATAACTTTTTATGCTTGACAACATTTTGCAACAATTTGCAATTTTGTAATATCAATAGAATTGACCCCCTAATCACCTAATATCCATCAATTATGACTATTAAAATATAAAATGGTCTCAATGACCTTATTTTATGCAAAAAATCCAAAAATCCTAAAGCCTACACAATAACTTCTTGAATTGACAATTTTTACTCAATGGTGCTCCTGCACCATACACCCCAACTTTGAAGTTTTCCAAGTCCCTTGGAAAGTTTGTTGTAGCTTTCCCACCTTTTTTATTTTCACATCTCTGACCTTCATTCTTTCCTTCAACAGGTTCACTTTTCCTTTGTTCTTCACTACCCTTGCCATTCTTGTCAATGTCTTCATTTGTTTCTTGCTTCACTTTGCCATACAGTACTATTGGGTGTTCTTTACCTTTTCCTTCATCAATTACTGATGTCACATTTTTCTCTACACCTATACACAAGATTTCATCAACTATCTTTACTTCCCTCTATTCTTCATGCATAGTTCCCTGCTCATTCCTCTTTCTCTCTTCACTTTTTCCTCTGTCAGCCTTACAAAATTATGTACCATCACATTTAATAGTCTCTATTAGACCTGTAACCAACCTTTTCACTGTCCTAACAACCTTGCAAACCTATGTACCAGCATCACTTGACTTCCTCTTCACTGTATTCACCTACAGGGCACTTAACTATCCCAACTAGGATCTCTCCACTCATTTCTTTCCTTTCCACAAGCTTTCCACTCTTACTCTGCTCTGTCTCAGACTGAGACACATTTTCGTCCACCTTCTTCTTCCACATGAAGACATTATTCTTCACAACTATCTACAAATAATCTTCACTCTTCCTATCTACTGTCCTAATAGTATTAAGCCTTGCATTGGCTGCCAACCCCTTATTCTTACCTTCATCAAATTTTACAAACTTTTTCTCCCTACCATGATAATCTCACCTTGTTCATTTACTTCCTCGTTGAATGGAGTTAAAATGTATGTTCTCCCATCCTTTTCAATTATGTAACTTTTTTGTCTCCCATTGTACATTTTTGACTTGTCAAACATCCAGGGCCTTCCTAGCAACACATGGCAACAACGCATAGGCAATATGTCACAAACAACTTTATCCCTATACTAACCAATTTGAAATTCAACTATAGCTTGTTCACTCACCACAATGGATTGATTTTCACTAACCCAAGACACTTTGTATGGATTTTCCCTAGGTACTCTTTACAAATTCAATTTATCCACCACTTCACTAGATACCATGTTATCAGTGCATCCAAAATCAACTATTACCTTGCATACCTTGTTTTTGCATCTCCAAGTTGTCCTAAAAAATGCTCTTCTTTGAATTAGTTCCTTCTCCTTAGATGTCTTCAGGAGTTATCTCTTCATCATCAAACTTTCACCTACTTCAGGAACAACATGAAGACTAGTTGAACTTTTAGCTTCATCCTCTTGAACAATTTGTGCTCTCCTTTCATTCTTTCTTTCTCCTCCACTTGATGTTGAACCAAATTTCTCAGGGAATTTCCAAGAAGGATGACCATACTCTTGGAAATTGTAACACCTACCATCAAATATGTTAGGATTCCTTCCACCACCAAGTCTATCCCTTGTGCCTCTATAACCATCTCTAAAGTCTACAACTTGCGCATCTCTTTTGTTTGGCTCTTCTTGATTCTCATTTCCTTGTCTTGGAGTAGAGAAAGATCCTCTTCCTCTTGTTAAGCTTCCTCTTCCTCTAACTATATTCTCTTTTTTTCTCTTTACTTTTTATTTAGCCTTCAATGCCATTTGATAACATTATTCTACACTCCTTGGACTTTTCAAAGCCAATTCATTCTATATGTTCAATCTCAAACCACCCAAGTACCTAATCTCATACCTAATTTGTAACAATATTCAGTGTGTGCTTTTACATCCATTTCCCTTTACCTTAAACTTTGCAACCTTTTAAACATTTGAATAGAATAATCAGAAGGGATAAATTTACCTTTTAGTTTAGCTACCATCTTGTCCCATGATACAATTTTTTATTTTCCTTGCTTCCTTCTTTCTTACTACAGAAAATTCCACCATAAAAGTGCATGACCTTTTAGCTTTGTTTTTGCAATCTTGACTCTCTGCTCTTCAGGAATGTTCACACTCAAAATAATTGTCCAGAGATGTTATCCAATCTAACAACTCTTCTTCATTTAGGTTTCCACCAAACTTTTGAACATCAATTTTCACCTTATACTTGTCACCTTTGACTGCCTTCAACAATTTGGCCATTCGTTGATCTTCTGGATCAATTTCTTCTTCAACATCTTCAAACTCTTCTTCATCTTCATCTTCTGAATCACTTCTTTCAACTTCTTCTCTTCTTTTGTTTGTCTCTAAGGCTTCCAATCTCTCTTTCAACTCCCTGGTCTCTCTAATATACTAACTTTTCAAGTCATTCATCTCCTTTGACACATTCTTTCCTTTTGGAGGCATCTTCACAATCTTGCCTCTTCACCTTCCAATCTTTATTTCACAAATATATTCTACCTTCACTCTGATACCACTTGATAGAAACCAAGGGAGGTCTTGCAACACACTCAACACAATATCAACCAACAACAACAATTTTCAAATCACAATCTCTCAAAAATATCTTTATCTCATCAAATTCACTCAATTCCTTGTAGCACTGGAAACTAACTCAATCGAGTGTAACTTCTCAATGAGATTCTTTCAGAACAATACCTAAACCTTTTCAAGGACCCATTAGGTCACACAATAACATATTCTCAAACCACTATTGGTTACTTTGTGACAACTTTCTCAAAATAGGATTTGAACGCCCACTAGCCCTCAGGTTAGGCCTATTTTGCAAAGAGACTTGTCTCTATACCTTTCTAAAACCCCTAAAACCATGTGGGAAGCAATTTACATATAGTCAAACTAAGGATTCCATAATTTAATTTCATAAATTCACCCTCCAAGGTGCCAATACCCAAAACCCTCCTTTTAAGCTAAATAACCTAGGGCTATTGGAAACCATACACATCCAAACCTTATAAAAACTTACCACTACCTCAAACAGGCCTAAAAACCCCTACACATACTCAATTCAATAACTAACAATGCTACTCCAACTCTTTTCATATTTTACCAACACAAAACCTCATGATCTCACATGGAAACTTCCACTTTCCAACCTAGGGCTTCATGCCCAACACACTTCTAGACCTCCCCTGCACTCTCTCAACATTCCCTCACCTATTTATTGATGTTGAAGACCCATTCTTCAAGTTACAGTAGTCACGGTGAGAGGAATGGGTTAATTTTCCATTATAAAAGACTTGCAAACCCTTAAAATTGTAAGTACAGACCTGGTCTTGGAAGTTTAACAATTAAATGCCCAAAAATTAATTAAAAGCCTCAAGAATAGATTCAAATGAAAGGTGAAACAAACACTTATTCAATCCTAACAATTTGAAACAATAATTTGTTGTACAGGCCATACAAAGCCCTGCAATCTCATAAAATATAGAAAATGAAGGAAAAACAGTGCTTTATTTGATTGAAATCTTTTTCGAACTTCATAATCAATCTTCACAATGAGTTTTCCATCTCCTTTATACCTCTTCGCACCAAAATCCAATTTTTCCAACTTCCTAAACTGACTTTTAAAATGACTTGACCATTGAACTTCCATAAAAATGCAATTTTGCAACATTTTGCAATTTTGCAATATCAACAAAATTGAACCCCTAATTACCTAATATCCATCAATTATTACCTATTAAAATATCAAATTGTCTCAATGACCTTATTTTAAGCAAAAACTCCAAAAATCCTAAAGCCTACACAATAACTTCTTAAATTGACAATTTGTATTCAATGGTGCTCCTACACTAGTTTCAGTCCATACAATGGAATTTTTAGCTTACAAAATATATCTGGTTTGTCTAATAACTGAAGTCCTTCAGGTTGTTCCATGTATACTTCTTTCAATTATCCATTCAAGAGTGCATACTTGACACCCATCTAATATACCTTTAAATCCTTGTGGGTAGAAAATTCCAAAAACATCCTACTAGCTTCCATTCTTGCCATTGGGGAAAATATCTCTTCAAAGTCTATGCCTTCAACTTGTGAGTATCCCTTGCATACAAGTCTTGATTTGTTTCTTACAACTTCACCATTCTCATTCAACTTATTCCTGAACACCCATTTTGAACCAATTACATTCTTATTCACAGGTCTAGGAACCAGTTCCCATGTCTAATTCTTCTCTATTTGTTGCAACTCTTCTTTCATAGCTCTAACCCAAATCTCATCTTCACATGCTTCACACATAGACTTAGGTTCTATTTTAGAAGGTAAACACAAATTTACCTCAGCTGCTACTTTACTTCTTGTCTTCACACCTTCACTCTTATCTCCAATTATCTATTCCTTCGGGTGACTCTTTTGGACATACTTAGGAGTATTAGGAACAAGTTCCAATGCTTCTTCTTCTTCTTTAGTCTATTCTTCTTCCTATTCCTTATTCTCTTAGGTATTGGTCCATAGATAGGATCATCTGGTTCAACTTCACTTATCTCAATAGGTTTGTGCATATCCTCATCAACCTTCACAATTAGCGCTCTCAAAAATCTTCCTCAATCCTTTATTGAAACATCTATATGCTTTGCTGGTAGTTGAGTATACAAGTAAAACCCCTTCATCACATCTAGCATCAAACTTCCCAAGATTCTCATCATTTATTTTAATATAGCATCTGCTTCCAAACACCGTAAAGTACTTCATAGTAGGAGCCTTACCATTCCATAACTCATAAGGAGTCTTTGTGTTGTTGCCTCTGATTTGAAATCTGTTGAGGACATAAACAATAGTGTGTATTGTGTTGGATAATTTTGATATGTGGTTGTCATTGATGTCAACACTATTGCCATTAATTTCTTTAAGGCTATATATGTAGAGGATATTGAGAAAATTGTAATAAAATAAGTTGCAGGTTGTCGGTGGTGTAGTGAAGTACAATATGGTGGCTAGCATAGTATATTGATGATAAGAGGTTGTGGATTAAAGGGTTTGTTTTCAAGTATATCTAGTTTATCCACATGAATTTTTAGAGGTTTGCATGAAGATTTGATTGAGTTATGAATATCTATGTTCTGACAGTTGTTCTATAGCTTTAATTGGTGTTCCTAAAAGAAAATAATGTGATTCTAGTAATTTGAGTTGTTATAGATGCTTCTATGGTGATTCATATGCTTGTAGATGTTTCTAGATTGTGCTCTATCTATGTTTTTGGTTTGCATTGATTGTTGTGCTCGCGATTGGTGTTTTTCTTCTGTGAGTTCATGTTTTTCATGATCATGGCTGATAGGGTGATTGTATCGTGTTGTGGATCTTTGAGGCATAATTGTTTAAGGTGGTTCATGTTTGAGGCATGTTATTTTGGGTCCTTACTATGTTTTGGTCAACATTGTTTGGTTCACATTGATAATTTTTTATTGATTTGCCCGACAGTTTGTACACATTTTATATTTTTTTGGGTTGACATGTAGTTAATGTTATCCTTAGTTGCAAATATATATGATCGATTGTTTATACCATTTGAAGTCATGGTGTGTTTACTATGTGTGAACAACATTCTAATATTTTGAAGGAAAAAGTAAAGTGTGAAGAAGAGTAAGCAGATGAAAGTGTTTATGTGTTTAACCAAAACTATAATTAGGCATTAGAAGATGTTATTTTGTTAGTTCAAAATCTTCTGGATGTAATATGAATGTAACTGTAAGATAGTGAGTCTTCTTTTGGGTAGTAATCCTTTTGTATTTGAGCAGTGAGCTCTAGGAAGTGTGTCTGAATGCATGTGAATTCCCCATTTATGATACTTTTAACAAGGTATAATCTTGTGGATTAACCTCCACTGTAGTTTTTCTCCTAACAGGGTTTCCTCATAAAAATATTGGTGTTATGTTTGTTTTTGATGTGGTGATGGTTTATGATTTTATGTTTATTTATCAGATATGAGAATAAGTTTAATATATATAATTTCTATGACAACTGATTCACCCCCCCTCTCAGTTTTCTTCCCTTGTGTTTCCAACAATTGGTATTAGAGTAGGTTCCTCTAGAGAAGCTTCACTGCTTGAGGTGATTCGGGATGGTGACATATAAGAAGGATGGTCTGAGATTTGATGGAACTAATTATTCTTTGTGGAATAATCGAATGGAGTGTCATCTGATATGCATTGGTGAACCTTACTAGATAATTAAAAAGAATAGGTATATCATTCCACTGAATGGTACTTCTACTATAGGTGAGATTAAGGAAGCTGGGTGCAATATCAAGGCTAAGAAAGCATTGTTGAGTGCTCTGAATAATTCCGAGATGACAAATGTAATGGATTTGAAGACTGCTTATGAGATTTGGAAAAATTTGGAAACTTTGTATGAAGGTGATACCCATGTGAAGATTGCTAAGCTGCAAAGCCTGAAAGGGAAATATGAAACATTGAGAATGTGTGAAGATGAGAACATCACTTATTTTATGTAGAGAGTGAATGAACTTGTGTGTAGTATCAGATGTCCTGGTGGAACATTGGAAGAATTAGAAAGTTATTGCTAAAGTACTCATATCCTTGCCTACTACATACAAACCCAAAGTTATTGCTATTGAGGAGATCCAGACTATGACAATTGTAACTAGAGACATGTTGATTGGTAAGCTTGCTGCTTTTGAGTTAAGTGAGTTTGGTGAATCTCTTCCTAAGACAAAATCTACATTCAAAGCTACTATCTCCAGAAAAGATAAGCAAAGATATGATATGGGAGAAAGTACTTCTAGAAAAATGTCCAAGTATGAGTAGGAAATGAGAGAGATTGAAGAAGAAGAGAGAAAACTAGATGAGCTTGAAGCACTTATTGTCAAGAGGGTAACCAGAGGAGAAGGTAAGTATAAAGGAAAATTTCCTCTTAAATGTTTTTCTTGCAATAAGATAGGTCATTTTTCCTCAAGGTGTCTGGAAATAGTTCCTAAGCCAAGGCCTAACAAGCCTAGATTCCAAAGAAAGTGTTATTATGTTGCTGATGAAGGTGTGATGGATGATGAATCTGATAAAGGAAATTTAAGTGAGGATGAATGGATATTTATTGCTATCAAGGAAAATGATCTAGTACCTACAAATCTACTAGTTGCACAAATATGGAGAAAGCTCTAACTGCTAGAGTTGAAGAAAAAGATGAATGGGTGATTGACTATGGATGCTCTCATCACATGACAGGTGACAAAAGTAAATTTATGAGCTTGGAAAGTATGAAGGTGGTGTTGTAAGATTTGGTGATGATAAAGCTGGTGTAATCCATGGCAAAGGATCCATTTCTCTTGATGGTAAGCATAATATTGATGATGTTCTATATGTGGAAGGTTTGAAGGATAATCTCTTAAGTGTTGGATAGATGGTTGACAAGGTATACAATCTTCAATTCAAGGATGGAAAGTGTAGAATATTGGGGAGTTCTGGAAATGTGATTACATTTGGTATAAAAGAAAAAGGTAATATATTTCACTTGAGTGCTACTAGTAAAAGTTGTATGATTTCTCAAGTTCATGAAAGTTGGTTGTGGCATAGGAGATTGTGTCATGTAAAATTTGACAATATTATCAAGATAAGTTCTACTTAGGTAGTGAGAGATCTTCCTAAGTTGATAAAACCTACTAATACTATATGCAAGGAATGTCAATTAGGGAAGCAAACTAGAGTTTCATTCTGGAGGAAACAACATTGTTCAAATGAAGTGTTGGAGCTTGTGCATATTGAATTGTGTGGTCCTTCTAGAGTCAGAATTTTACAATGAGATAGGTATTCATGTTAGTCACTGATGATTATTCTAGATTGATGTGGGTTACTTTCTTAAGGGAAAAATTGGAAACTCTAGAGAAATTCAAGATTTTTAAGGCTATGGTTGAGATAGAGATAGGTCTAAAGATTAAATGTTTGAGATCAAATAGAGGTGGTGAATTCACTTCTGGTGAGTTTAATTCTTTTTGTGAAGAGCATGGGATAAAGAAAAAATTATCTGCCCTATGGACCCCTCAACAAAATGAAGTTTTGGAAAGGAAGAATAGGACAATTTAGGAAGATGCTAGGACCATGATACTAAAAGGAAATTTTATGCATATCTATTGGAGAGAAGATGTGAGTATTGTTGTTTACACTCTCAATTGGGTACATGTCAAAGGTGATACCAGTAAGACTCCTTATGAGCTATGGTTTGGTCATAATCCTACTGTCAGATACTTCAAAATATTTGGGAGGAAATTCTATATCAAAAGAGATGAAGATATAGGAAAGTTTGATGCTAAAAGTGATGAAGAAATATTTCTTGGTTATTCTACTAAAATTAAAGCCTATCGGTGATACAACAATAGATTGAGGAAAGTAATTGAAAGTGCTAATGTCAAGGTTGATGAAGACATAGTTAGACCATCTAGAACTTGTGGATATGATTCAAATGATTAGAATGACAGTTCAGATAAAGGAGAGAAAGTTCAAACTCTAAATCAAGTTCAGATCATTCTGGTGAATTTGGAAAATCAAGAGGAAGAAACTAGTGAAAGTGCAAAAGTGAGATCACAAGAACCTAAAGTTCAAGAATACCCTAAGACTCCAAGGTATGTAAGACTGAATCATTCATAAGATCATATTATAGGTGATAAGAACAAAGGTGTTCAAACTAGGAGAAGAATACTGCTTGATCTCAAAGACCAAGCCTAATAGTGTTAATGAAGCATGCAAAGATGAACATTGGGTGGAAGCAATGAAAGAAGAAATACTACAAATTGAGAAGAATGACACATGGATTCTTGTCCCCAGACCTAAGGACAAAAATGTAATTGGAACTAAATGGTTCTTTAAGAACAAACTGAATGAGCAAGGTGAAGTCGTTAGAAACAAAGCAAGACTTGTGTGTAAAGGATATTCTCAGATGGAAGGAATTGACTTTGAAGAAAAAATTTCTCCTGTTGCTAGGATTGAAGCCATGAGACTATTTCTTGCTTATGTTGCTTACAAAAACTTCAAGGTTTATTAGATGGATATCAAGTCAACATTTCTAAATGGTGAACTAGAAGAAGAAGTGTATATTGAGCAACCTAGTGGATTTCAATTGACTGAGCAAGGAGATATGGTTTTCCAGTTGAAGAAATCATTGTATGGACTTAAGTAATCCCCAAGATCATGGTATGCCAAATTGGACAAGTATTTTTTGAAGCTTGGATTAAATAAAGGTACAGTTGATAGTAATTTGCATTTCAAGATTGATCATGATAAAGATTTGATTGTTGAAGTATTTGTTGATGATATCATTTTTGGAGGAGATGATAGTTTGTGCATGAAGTTTGCTGATGAGGTGCATAGTGAGTTTGAAATGTCTATGATTGGAGAAATGAAATTATTTTTGGGATTGCAAATTACTTAGCTAGATCGAGGGATCTTTATATCTCAATCCAAGTATGTGAAAGAATTGCTAAAGATGTTTGGTATGGAAGATTCAAAGCTAATTGATACACCTATGGTGACCAAATGTAAGTTGACACAAGATGATGATTCTCCTAAAACAAATCAGACTAGATACAGATCCATGATTGGTGGATTTCTCTATTTGACTCAAACTAGACTTGATATCATGAATTGCATGTGACAGCTGTGAAGAGGATTTTTAGGTACTTGAAGGGGACAATTGATTTTGGCCTATGGTATCCTAAAGAAGATGAACTTACTTTGAGTGCTTTTATTGATGCTAATTGGGTAGGAGACGTGAATGATAGAAAGAGTACTAGTGGTGGTGCATTTTTCTTGGGAAAGAAGCTGATTTGATGGTTAAGTAAGAAGCATAATGCCATTTATTTATCTATTGTAGAGGCAGAATACATTGTTGTCGCTAACAATTGTGCTCAAGTATTGTGGATAAAGCATATATTGAAAGATATCAGAGTTGTGTATGATGAACCTATTGCTATATTTTTTGATAATTCAAGTGCAATTAGTATTTCTAAGAATCTAGTGTTGCATTCAAAAACCAAATATATATCTATTAAGTTTCACTTTTTGAGAGAGAAGGTGAGTGAGAATGATAGGGCAAGGGTTGGATTGAGAAAATCACATTCTCAATGCTTTGAGTCCTTGTCTTGAGAACTCTTAAGGTTTCACTTCATCCACCATTCAACCTATAGGTCCCCTGCTAGCTTAGGTACCCTTGGTTCATTGCCAACCCTGCTATCATCACTAATTTGCTACTACCAATCAGTTCTTGGTGCTTTTTCACACATACTCCATCTAGCCTTTAATAAGCCTAAAGACTAGTTAACCTCCAAATTTTTCCTAACTTGCATTCAAGGGTGTGCATAGGTTTTCAAAGATTTAAAACAGTCAAGGTAAGGTTCCTATACAAGCACAGACCTTCCTTCTTCTATCGCTTTCATTAAACCCTAGTTTAGGGTTTGGAAAGGCTACTAGGGCTGAGCCCCTTTTAGGCCTCCTCACACAAGACAAATGCTTATCACTTCTCTCCTTCACCTAATCAGGCCAAACTTGCTTCTATCACCCTTGCTCAAATTTGGAGCACTAACATATTTTTGAGGTCTTGGACTATTTTCTGTCTGTACATATGGTGTACCCTATTCTTGCAAGAACTAGGGTTTTCTTTGCTTCTTTCTTGGACTGTTTAGCTTGTTCCAACCTCCAAAAGACCAAACAACGGCTTTGCCTTCTTGAACACCATGCTGAAGGTCCCTACAACCACTGCACACATTTGTTTCATGAAGATACAACACCCCTGCAATGTTAGGACTGATTTCCAACCACCTTTTCCAAACCGGGCATCATAAGCTCGCCTAGGAAAAGATTATAACCTTGCTTCTAGTACTCACAAAGACACTTATATTTACATTATTTACAAGGATGGATTTTTTCCTTGCTTCCACAATGTCCATACTTCCTGGTACGAACAGGAAACAAACTCAAAACTCCATTTTCTAGAATTTACCAGTCAAGGCAAGAAAAAGAAACAACATTGTATTCACAAAAAGGAAGAAAGTGATGGAATTCCTAACTATAGGACCAGATAAAATGCCTAAAAAAAACTTTACTTCATGCTATTCCATACAACAAAAGCTTTATTTAATTCATTTCTTGCAGCTGTCACACGCAAGAACAGAAAAAAATAGATTTTTCAACACAAAATCACTGTTTCCTTATTTGTTTTATGAAAACTACCAACATTCAAAACTCCTAACTCCCCATACAAGTCAAGAGTGAAATTTTACAATGCCTATAAAATAGTTAGGTTTTCTCCCTCGAGCTCAAAATGACCAAAACATTTGGTGTTCGAAAACACAATGTGTTTTACAATCTTAGACTCAAGCTTAAAAAAAACCCCTCAAAGGATTGTAAAAAATTATTCAACTTCTCACTAAGAAACAAAAGGTCCTCAAACACAATCTAGATGGTGTTAAATAACTTTCCCAATAAAATAAGATAGATTTTAAAATAAAACTTTAAAATCTACTTGCACTTTGGCAGGTGCTCCTGCACCATTCTCCCCCTCTCAGCACAAAGGATCAAGGAACTTGAGGTCGTATCAGTGATAGATCAATACCTAACCTCTTAAAATAAGCTTCCTCAACCTAGGTAGCCTCTGATTCATGTTTGTTCCTCCACTTGACAAGGTGCTCCATGTATACCTTGTGTCTTGTAGCTTTCTTCACCCTGGACTCCAAAATCTTCTCTGCCTGAGGTTTCTCTTGATTTGGAAGGGGTATATTACTGATATCCTTAAAAATTTCTTGACTGTTCTAAACTTCATCACTGACTATCCCCTTGTACCTGATCAAATCAACAACATTAAAGACTGGAGATATGCCCAAATCTGATGGGAGTTCTACCTTGTATGCATTCTTCCCATACTTAGCTAACACCTTGCATGGTCCTACTCTTTTCATCTGAATTTTGGTTGACATTCCCTTCTCCATCCTTGATTTGTTAAGATGAACCATAACATAATCACCTACTGTAAACTGCACATCTCTCCTTGACACATCAACTTTATCTTTCAATTTTTGTGTTACTGCTGTGATTGTCTTCTTAACCTGCTCATGAATCTCCTTCATGGTCTGAGTGAAGTCTTCTGCATGTCCACTCCTATTCTCCTAAGATCCAAGGTATCTGAGTTCACAAATTCCTCTTGGGTGCATCTCATACACCACTTCAAATGGACTTTTCCCTGTAGTTCTGTTTACACTGTCATTGTAGGCATATTTAGCTTGAGAAATCACCACATCCCATGTCTATCCATATTCCTTTGTCAAGCACCTCAAAAGATTACCTAGCACTTTGTTAACCACCTCTGTTTGACCATTGGTCTGAGGATGGTATGCTGATCCAAATGAAAGATTTGTTCCCAATCTGCTCCATAAAGTCTTCCAAAAATGGCTTATGAATTTCACATCCCTGTTTGATACAATGCTCAATGGCAATCCATGGATTCTTACAACTTCCCTGAAGAAAATATGGGCTATGTAACTTGCATCATGGGTGGTTTTGCAAGGAATGAAGTGACTCATCTTGCTAAATCTGTCCACAACTACAAAAACACTGTCAAAACCAGTTTTGGTCTTAGGAAGACCTACCACAAAATCCATACTAACACACTCCCATGGCCTATTGGGAATAGGTAGGGGCTGATACAAACCAGCATTGCTAGCTCCCCCTTTGGCTTTCATGCAGACAACACACTGTTCCACATATCTTCTACATCTCTTGCTAACTTAGGCCAGTAATAGAACCTTTGAACTAGCTCTAAAGTTTTGTTAATACCAAAATACCCACTAAGACTGCCATTGTGTTTCTCTTGGATTAGATTTTCCCTCATTGATCCTCTTGGGACACATAACAGATTTCCCTTGAATAGCAAACCATTTTGTAGTGTATACTCAACATATTGACTATGAAAGTGATTTTCAAAATCTGAACATACCTTGTAGGCTTCTGAAAAGTCTTCATCATCACCATAGAGGTCTTTGAAACTCTCCAATCCAATGCTTTTCAGCTGTATCTCTTGGACTGTCAACATTCTCCTGCTTAATGCATCAGCTACTTTGTTTTGTTGTCCCTTCTTGTGCTTAATGGTAAATGTAAAGGCTTGGATGTACTCCATCCATTTCAAATGTCTATTGCTTAACTTCTCTTGGGTGTTGATGTAACTGAGTGCCTGGTTATCTGTGAAGACTATCAACACTTTGGGTAACAAATAATGCCTCCACTTCCTAAGGGATTGCACTAAAGCATAAAGTTCCAAATCATAGGTGGAGTATTTTTGTTTGGCTTCATTGAGTTTTTCACTGAAGAAGGCTACAGGCCTACCTTCTTGACTAAGGACTCCTCCTACTGCTACTCCACTTGCATCACACTCAACTGTGAATAACTTATCAAAACTAGGCAACAAAAGTATAGGTTGGGTTTCTACCTTTTGTTTCAGCTTTTTAAACCCTTTATCAGCTTCTTGTGTCCATTTAAAATTTTCTTTTAGACCACCTTTAATAGTATCTAGCACTGGTGCACATATAACACTAAAATTCCTAATGAATTTCCTATAAAACTGAGCTAAACCATGAAAACTTCTTACCTCTGTTGTTGTGGTTGGTGTAGGATAGTTTAGGATGGCATCCACCTTGCTTGGATCCATCTTCAATGTTCCTTGGGATACTACAAAGCCTAGATACACAAGTTATTGTTTGAAGAACTCACACTTCTCAAGGTTGATTGCCAACTGTTCTTCTTGCAGCCTTTTGAGAACCATCTCCACATGTTTCAAATGTTCTTATGCTATCTTACTGAAAATCAGTATATCATCAAGGTAGACTACTACAAAAATCCCTATGAAATCCTTAAGCACCTCATTCATTAGTCTCATGAATGTGCTAGGGGCATTTGAGAGGCCAAATGGCATCACTTTCCACTCATACAAACCATCATTTGTCTTAAAAGTTGTCTTCTACTCATCACCTTCCTTAATTTTGATTTGATGATACCTACTCTTAAGATCTAACTTGGTGTAATACTATGCTCCTCCAAGGCAATCCATTAGATCTTCAATTCTAGGTATTGGAAATCTATAACTAATGGTGATCCTATTAATTGCTCTAGAATCAGTACAAAGTCTCCACTTACCACCTTTTTTTGTTGCCAAAACCACTGGGACTGCACATGGGCTGATACTCTTTTGAATTAGACATTGATTCAGCAACTCTTCCACTTGCCTAGCCACCTCTTGGTTCTACTTAGGTGTAAGCTTGTATGCTGCTTTGTTAGGCAATGAGGCTCTAGGTATGCAGTCAATTTGATGACTTATTGCTCTCTTGGGTGGTAGAGTTGCAAGTGTTCCATCACTCACTATGCTCTTGTATTTGTCAAGTAACCTTTGGATTGCTTCTGGTAAGACTGTCCTTTCAGCCTTTTCTTCCTCTTTGGACTACATTAAAACCACATAACCTTCACCTCCTTGATGTAGATTGCTGATAAACTCCTTACCACTGCTCAACATGATGTTGGGTACCTTGGACTGTCCTTCATCATCCTCAATCAATGATTGCAGCTTGAAGGTTCTTCCATCCTTCTTGAATTCAATGGTGTTCTCCTTCCCATGATATATAGCACCTCTGTCATATTGCCATGGCCTTCCAAGTAGAAGATGGTATGCATCCATGGGTAGTACATCACAAACCAACTTGTCTTTGTAACCTCCAATTGAGAATTCCACTATAACCTGCTCACTAACCAAAACACTCTGCCCTTTATTCAGCCATGTGACCTTGTAGGGGTTGGTATGAGGTACCTTCTGCAATTTTAACTTAGTTACTGCCTCCTCAGAGATGATATTATCTGTAGAACCGGAATCTACAATGACCTTGCATACCTTTCCCAATATCTTGCACCTTGCTCTAAACAAAGCTCTCCTTTGCTTGGGTTCTTCCTTGACCGGTCGTCTGATCAGCACTCTATTAAACATCAGATTTTCACCTACTTCTGATTCTATATGACTGATCTTAGGTGATTTGACACTCATGGTGTCCTCTTGTGCATAAGCTACTCTTTTCTCATTGCTAGATGAAGAAGCTTTCTCCGAGCACCTGTAAGCTAGATGACCTAGCTGATTACAGTGATAACATTTCATGGTGGCAAAGTAAGAGTTACTTCTACCTACTCCTCTTTCTCTGTTTGAACCCCCTTGAGGTCCTCTTCCTCTATTAAATCCTCCTCTTGAAGATGTTTCACCTCCTTGCTCAGTAAGCTTAGATTCTCCTTGGGTTCTTTGATCATTACCTCTTCCTTAGTAACCTCCACGCTGTCCTCTTTGATCTTTGCCTCTTCCTCTGCCCTTAGAGGACTGATCATGCTTCCTTTTATTCCTCTCTTCAATCTTTATAGCTAGCTGATAACATTGGTGGACTATCTTGGGGCTGAGTAAAGCCATCTCTTCCTGTATGTTCCACTTCAAGCCATTAAGGTACCTAGCCACTTTCAGGCTCTTATCTTCTGCCACATTTGATCTCAAGAAAAGCTTCTGAAACTCTTCAGTATAGGTGTTGACATCTTGATCTTTCTACCTTAAACTCTGCCTCTTCTTGTGAAGTTGGATCTCATAATCATCTGGCATATATGCTTCCTTCACCTTAGCAACCATTCCTTTCCAGGTTGATATGGGTTGCTTGCCTTCTTTCTCCCTTTTAGTCTGAACAAATTTCCACCATGTCAAAGCTGATCCTCTCAACCTTGATTTTGCAACCTTCACCTTTTGTGCTTCTGTGACTCCATCACACTCAAAGTGATTCTCCATGCCTTCTATCCAGTCCATGACTAGGTCAGGTTCCATCTTTCCACTAAAAAGTGGTATGCCTTCAAGTTCTTTTCCACTCAAAGCTTTTAATTCCTTCAAGAAAGGCTCCTCCTTCAAAATAGGGTCAAGTTCAGGGGTCTTGTCTTCCTTTGCAACCTCTTCTTCTTTTGGAATTCTTCCCTCAAACTGTGCACTTCTTATTGCTGCTTCAAGTTGAGCTATTCTTTCCCTCAACTGCTTGTTGTCTTCTTCTTGTTCTTCAACCATCTTTGCTAGTTCTACATTAGTCACCATGGTGGAAGAATCACTTGACTCAATGTCTGACATGCAAGATTTCTTTCCCAAATCTTTCACTGCTCTGATACCAATCTAATAGGGCAAGGGTTGGATTGAGAAAATCACAATCTCAATGCTCTGAGTCATTGTCTTGAGAAATCCTAAGGTGTCACTTCATCCACCATTCAACCTATAGGTCCCCTACTAGCTTAGGTACCCCTGGTTCATTGCAAACCCTACTATCATCACTAATTTGCTGCTACCAATCAGTTCTTGGTGCTTTTTCACACATACTCAATCTAGCCTTTAATAATCCTAAAGACTAGTTAACCTCCAAATGTTTCCTAACTCGCATTCAGGAGTTTGCATAGGTTTTCAAAGCTTTAAAACAGTCAAGGGAAGGTTCTTGTACAAGCACAGACCTTCCTTCTTCTATCGCTTTCATTAAACCCTAGTTTAGGATTTGGAAAGGCTACTAGGGCTGAGCCCCTTTTAGGCTTCCTCACACAAGACAAATGATTATCACTCCTCTCCTTCACCTAATCAAGCCAAACTTGCTTCTATCACCCTTTCTCAAATTTGGAGCACTAACATATTTTTGAGGTCTTGGACTGTTTTCTATCCGTACATATGGTGTACCATGTTCTTGCAAGAACTAGGGTTTTCTTTGCTTCTTTCTTGGACTGTTTAGCTTGTTCCAACCTCCAAAAGACCAAACAATGACTCTGCCTTCTTGACCACCATGGTGAAGGTCCCTACAACCACTACACACATTTGTTTCATGAAGATACAACACCCCTGCAATGTTAGGATTGATTTCCAACCACCTTTTCCAAACCGGGCATCACAAGCTCGCCTAGGAAAAGATTATAACCTTGCTTCCAGTACTCACAAAGACACTTATATTTACATTATTTACAAGGATGGAGTTTTTCCTTGCTTCCACAATGTCCATACTTCCTGGTATGGATAGGAAACAAACTCAAAACTCCATTTTTTGGAATTTACCAGTCAAGGCAGCAAAAAGAAACAACACTGTATTCACAAAAAGGAAGAAAGCGATGGAATTCCTAAATATAGGACCAGATAAAATGCTTAAAAAAAACTTTACTTCATGCTATTCCATACAACAAAAGCTTTATTTAATTCATTTCTTGTAGCTGTCACACGGAAGAACAAAAAAAAAAGATTTTTCAACACAAAATCACTGTTTCCTTATTTGTTTTCTGAAAACTACCAACATTCAAAACTCCTAACTCCCCATACAAGTCAAGAGTGAGCTTTTAAAATTCCTATAAAATAGTTAGGTTTTCTCCCTCGAGCTCAAAACGACCAAAACATTTGGTGTTCGAAAACACAATGTGTTTTACAATCTTAGACTCAAGCTTAGAAAAAAAACCCTCAAAGGATTGTAAAAACTTATTCAACTTCTCACTAAGAAACAAAAGGTCCTCAAACACAATCTAGATGGTGTTAAAAACCTTTCCCAACAAAATAAGATAGATTTTAAAACAAAACTTCAAAATCTACTTGCACTTTGGCAGGTGCTCCTGCACCAGAAAAGGAAGTCGGATTGGAGTATGTGCTCATTAAGGAATAGATTGCAGATATATTTACCAAGCCCTTAACTAAGGATAATTTTGAGTATCTTAGAGGGAAGCTAGGGGTGACTATCCCTCCTAAATAGAATTAAGATGCATTGACTTGCATCAATCTATGCATTTCATAGTCATATCTTGTGATCCAGATTGATGTTGTGGTGGTTGCTACTCAGGGGGAGTAGTTAGTCATTCAGAAATGTGGTTCAGATCTTGTGTGGAGAAAGATAATGTGTACCTTTCTCATTGATGTCAAAGGGGGAGAAGAGTCATGTGAAAAATTGTGAAAGAGTTAATGAGAAAAAGAGTCAAAATCTAAGGGGGAGAAAGTGCTCAGAGAAAGTATCATTGATGGTGTTTTTCACATCATGTATTTCCATAAATGCCAAAGGGGGAGACTATTGGATATTGTTGATATCTGGTTGTTATTGATGTCAAAAATATTTCCATTAATGTCTTTAAGGCTGTATATGTCAAGGATATTGACAAAATTGTAATAAAATAAGTTATAGGTTGTCGGTGGTGTAGTGAAGTTCAGTATGGTGGCTAGCTCAATATATTGATGATAAGATGTTGTGGATTAAAGGGTTTGTTTTCAAGTATATCTAGTTTATGCACATGAATTTTCAAAGGTTTTCATGAAGATTTGATTGAGTTATGAGTATCTATGTTCTGACAGTTGTTTTGTTGCTTTAGTTGGTGTTCTTGAAAGAAAATAATGTGATTCTAGTAATTTGAGTTGTTGCGGATGCTTCTGTGGTGATTCATGATGCTTTTGGATGTTTCTAGATCATGATCTATCTATGTTGTTGGTCCACATTGATCATTGTGCTCACAATTGGTGATTTTCTTCTATGAGTTCATGTTTTTCATGATCATGGTCGACAGGGTGATTGTAGCATGTTGCGGATCTTTGAGGCATAATTGTTTAAGGTGGTTCATGTTCGAGATATGTTATTTTAGGTCCTTACTATTTTTTGGCTGACATTTTTTGGTTCACATTGATAATTGTTTATTGATTTTGGGTTGACAATTTGTACAAATTTTATATTTTGTTGAGCCAACATGTAGTTGATGTTATCCTTATTTGCAGATATATATGATTGATTTTTTATACCATTTGAAGGCATGGTGTGTATGTTGTGTGTGAACAATGTTCTAATATTTTTAAGGTAGAAGTAAAGTGTGAAGAAAAATGAGTAGATGAAAGTGTTTATGTGCTTAACCGGAACTGTAATCAGGCATTAGAAGATGTTATTTTCTTAATTCAAAATCTTTCATATGTAATCTGAATGTAACTATAAGATAGTGAGTCTTCTTTTGGGTAGTAAGCCTTTTGTATTTGAGTAGTGAGCTCTAGGCGGTGTCCCTGGATGCATGTGCATTCTCCATTTATAATACTTTTAATAGGGTATAATTTTGTGGAATAACCTCCACCATGGTTTTTCTCCTAGGGTTTCCACATAAAAATATTTTTGTTATGTGTGTTTTTGATGTGGTGATGGTTTATGCTTTCATGTTTATTTATCAAATATAAGAATAGGTTTAATATATATAATTTATATGACAACTGATTCACCCCCCCTCTTAGTTGTCTTCCCTTGTGTTTCCAACATATTTCCTCTCTCCAGTACACATTAGGTACATTTTCTTCTTTCATCATAGTTCTTGCAGCCTCCTGCACAGTCTAGTTCTTTCTCTCAACAACTCAATTCTACCGAGGAGTTATGGGAGTAGAAAAATATATCCTTATGTCATGATCTTCATAGAATGCATTAAACTCACTAGAAGTAAATTCTCCACCTCTATCAGATCTCAAACATTTTATTCTCAAGTTCTCTTCATTTTCTACTCTTGCGTTGAACACTTTAAACCTATTCAGAGGCTAAGTCTTCTCTCTAAGAAAAGAAACCCATGTCATTCAAGAATTTTCATCAATAAGGAGAATGAAATACCTCTCACCATTTAGGCTTCATGTTCTAGTAGGACCACAAAGGTTTGTATGAATTAACTCCAGCATTGTGGTAGCTGATTGCTCTTTTCCTTTGAAACTGCATCTTGTTTGTTTCCCTAACTAACAACTTCTGCAAATAGTATTAACAAGATTGGTGATTTTAGGTAGATCTTAGAAAAACTCTCTTGAGCTAATCCAAACTAGATTATAAAAGTTCACATGTCCCATTCTCTGGTGCCACAACCAACTTTCATTAACTTGAGATACAAGGAACTGGCGATCAACACCCTTAAGTTGATAGATGTTTCCATGAGTTCCCCTTCCTGCAACAACCATAGGTCTGTACCCTTTTCTGATCTCATGGGAATTATCCTAAAACACAAGTTTGAAATATTTTCTACACATCTATCAAACACTCAAAAGGTTATGCTTTAATCCCCTTACATAATATACATCATCAGTGATGTGTATTCCATCAAAACTAATTGTACCTTTCCCAACAATCTTTGCTCCAAAATCATCACCAAACATGACCAAACCACCATCATATTTTTCAAGTTTGGCGAACTTAATTTTATCTCTGGTCATGTGATTAGAACATCCATTGTCAATCACACAAAAATATTCATCCTATCTAGCATGAAAGTTAGTAACTAGAGTACCTTCCATCACATTCTTCTTGTTCTTTGAACCACTTTCCCTTGCACATCTTCCAGAGTTAGCAAACACAAATTTACTCTCCAAAGCTAAGAACAAGCACTCACTATCATCACCCTCATAATGAAATTCATCATCATAGATTCCAACTTCTTCTCTAACATAATACAATTTATTGAATTTCTTATCCTTTATTTCTTTATGATCTCTATGTTTCTTATATAAAACTCTATTTGGACATCTTGAAGCATAATGACCAATATTACCACAACTAAAAAATTAAAGGGAAACATACCTTTATACTTACTAGTACCTTTCTTCAACTTTCTTGTAAAGTTCGTAACTCATTTGAACCATCACTATCTGGATCATCTTCCATATTTGTTGCTTTAAATGATGACTCTATCTTCTCCTCTTTCATTCCAAGCTTCCTCATCTCAAATGTAGTCAAGGTGCCAAACTGTTGTTCTTTAGTATATTTCTTAGGATCATACATTTCTTCAATTACTAAAACCTTATCACTGTAACAATCTGGTAAGGTCATTAGAATCTTCTCAATTATATTTTCATCTATCAGAGTGCCCCCTTGATTCCTAATTTTATTTTCTACAAGATCAACCCTCTAGAAATAGCTTGCAATGTCTTCACTTTATTCCATTTTCTAATTTTCATATCTGCATTTTTTTGTTAGCTTCTTTGTCAATTTCACTCTATCATTTCTTTCATAGAGATCTTCCAACTTTTTCCAAATTTCATGGGTAGTTCCCAAAGAAATAACCTTTTTTGGCTCAGTCTTGGATAACACACTATAAATAGCATACCTCAATTTTTCATTCTCCTCATATGCAAAAATCTCATCAGCAGTAGAGAGACCACTCACCGGAGCAACATACTTCATCTAAACAACCTTCCAAGTCTTGTAACTAGGAGAGATTATATAACCTCTCATATGCACTTTCTAGTAACTATAATTAGATCCATCAAACATAGGAATCACCAATTTGTGCACCATCGGATCTACCTCAAGTGGTTAAGATCTTCACCAAGGAACCTGGCTCTGATACTAATTGTTGAAAGGAACAAGACAATTAAGAGGGGGGTTGAATCAGTTGTCACCAAACACAAACTTAAATCTCAAACACTTATCAAATTATTATCCACCTATTTATGTTATTAAGTATGAACATGAAATGCAAATAACAAAAGGAAATATCAACATAGGAAACACCAAATTTACATGGAAAACCCAATGAGGGAAAAATGACAGTGAGGATTAATTCACAATATAAAGTAATAGCAAACTAAATACAAGAGGATCACTTCCTAGATATAAAGGCTCACTACCTACAAAAAGGACTCACTATCCAATAGGAAGACTCACTACCTATAGAAATAAAATATTACAATAAAGATCCACCACAATAGGTTACACACATTCACAACTTTGACCAAAAGAATTGTAGACACCGTTAGCTCACTACTTTCAGGAATCTAACACATTAAAGTATTGTTGCCTTAATTCACTTTCGCACAACTCTACTCTTTAAACTCATGGCTTACTTCATTAATACATTCATAACATCTCAACTTGCATTTATACCCTCTTCAACCTTAGAAACTTTCTCCAAGGTTGGCTAGATATGCTTCATTTCATAAATTCAAATTAGGTCAGAAACTCAAAATTCCTATGATGGAAAGGAATGGGAGTGGACCAAATAAACACTTAACCAAGACCAAAAGAAATGTCTTGGATCAATTAGATGCTTCCTCAATTAATTATTAATCCTTCATATGAAGTGTAAACACCAGGTTGGCCAAACCTAATGAAAACACAAATGAACATTGAAGTGCATGCTTCCCAACAAGAAGAAAACACACAAATGACATAACAGACTTCATTATGCATGAGAACACATCTCAGATACCTTTAGATACATATGTAGCAAGTGGAACAACCTTCAAACATAGAACACCTTCCAAAAGTCCATCTAGATTGTATAGACACATATAGTAATACTGAAACTCATCTTCCAAAGCATCATACCATGAACATATTTTCCAAAACACAAAGAACACAATTACAAGACATATTCCAGATCTGAAAGAATTGAAACAAATCAGTGAAGGACTATGGAGAAAACACATTTATCCTAGTCCATAGACAAACAACTTTGTCAAGCCAGTTCACACATCAATGAACACAACTTTCACACTCCATCAAAATAGAAGCTACAAACTAGGAGATGTCACCAATAGATACACAATAAAATTATTTAGATCCACACAAGAATAGGATAAATACAGAAGAAAGATGGAGCACATACCAAAGAACATTTTTGAACACATACAAAACTCTGACTTCACTCTTTATTAATTTTCTCAAAAGCACTTGGTAACCCATCATTTCACCACATCTGCAACATCATAAGGATAAGTCCATGTACTCACAACATCCCAACAACATCTCAACTATACATGCACAATTTGCATCATCCTATATTGTGTTGACATCAATGACAACATTAATGACAAACACCACCAAACTTGCTCATACTTGCAACAAGGTCTCAGATGAGGAACTATAGGTAGTTGTGGGAATGGATTCATGATTGGAGTCTGATTGGTTATGGCCTGATTTATGGCCTAAACTTGTCCTGGATTATTAGTTGGCCCTAATGATGGCAAAGGTCCAAACAAATGTTGTCTCAAATCTGTACCTGTCTTAACTACTTCTGTATATGCATCTAACAAAGTAGCAAGGGGATTACGTTTCCACTTAATGAAAGTGGATGTAAGGTTATCCATTGCATCATAGTAAACTTCTCTTGTTGTGGCATCATCCACAATATAGGGTTCCTATAGCCAAATGTAAGCATGATGGAACCTATTGTTGAAAGACCTTATTGGCTCACTAACTTCTCTCTTGACCTTAGTGAACTAAAGGTCCAACTCATTAGTAGTAATGGGAATCTTGAACTTAAGCAAGAAGGCATTCTCCAACTGAACCCAACTAGTTATAGACCTAGTTGGGAAGTGATTGTACTAGTAAAATGTCTCTTCACCTAAGGAATATGGGAAAATCCTACATGCAACATCCTCATGATTAATTCCCTTATCCCTAAGGGTAGTCTAGAAAATTCTAATGTGCTCCTCAGCTGTTCTATTCAGGTCACCATCATGGAACTTGGTGCAAAAAGTGGTCTGTATTTTTAGGCATGGAATTGTAATTGTTAAAGAGTAGAAGTGAGGG
Source organism: Sequoia sempervirens (assembly GCA_007258455.2). NCBI lineage: Eukaryota > Viridiplantae > Streptophyta > Pinopsida > Cupressales > Cupressaceae > Sequoia > Sequoia sempervirens. Next base: position 160,798,067 of record VDFB02271358.1, read on the forward strand.
GTTATTTCCTAGAAAATTCATTGGTGGAGGTGGAGGTGGAGGTGGAAGTGATTGCTTAACTGGTGTTTGAGGCTACTGAATGGGTGAAGGGTGAGGCTCAATAGGAGCGAGTTTAGTGGAAATAGGCTTATAATATGATGATGAAGAGGAGAATGATGGCTAGATGGGTGAAGATGATGATTCTCCTCCCTTTTTAGTCCTTGACAAAGTAGGGGCTCCTAACTCCTGGAAATATCCTTCTTATGTAGACCTTGTTTGTCTCTTGAATCTTTGTGGAGTTATTGATGATAGAAAATGCTCCATCTTGTTAAATTATCCCTCCTTCTAGTGCCAATCTATTGATGGTGTTTTTTGCATAGCAACAACTCAGATAGGATATAATTGTGCATCTGATCCCAACTATTAACACCATTTCATCCTGAATCATCCTTTGGTCTAACCATTTAATCAAATTTCTTTATTTGATTAAATTCATCAATATTCCTCTCTTAATTGAATAAATCATTTTATCTAATTAAGTCAATCTCTTTTGTTAATTAAATCAATCCATTTGATCTAATTATCCCTATTTAATTAAATAATTAAATCTATTTGATTAAATCTCTAAAGTCTATCCATTAAATTAAATAAATTAAAACCTTATTTGATTTAATCTAACACCATCTCTTTTAATTAAATAAATCAAAATCCTTATTTAATTAATCTCTTATCATATTCCTCTCTTATTTGATTTAAATAAATCCATAAATTTGAGTCAAATAGGTCACATCATCTAACATATCCTATTAAATTAATTAACTCTTGATTAATTTAATCTCTCATTATGTCCCATCCTCTAGATTTTGCAAGTTGCACATGAAAATAGATTTAATTCATTTGTTAAATCTCTATTTTCCTCACAAGGCATCTTTTGGAATATTCTCTAAATTTGAATTCAAAAATTCCAAGTCAACATGTACATCCAACAAGACAATAAATTCATCTTACATGTCCTTTGTCTTGAGCCAAGTGGAATTTATTACAATTTTCCTTCCCTCTTGCAAGTCATTTCAACAAATTTGAAATTCAAAAATATGCATTTATTGGCACAATTCTCAAATCTTGTACATCCTCCATCCATTCATAGATTGACAAGTGGCATCATGCCATTGGATGAATGTTAGTCCCACATTGCTCAAATTTGGACATTCATCCATCTTGGCATTCTATAAATAAAGAGGTCATATCCTCATTTGAGGATCCACAAATTATGCAAAGTTATTATGCTAAAATATTTAGCCATTTTCATCCATCACCATTGAGTTCTTAGCTAGGTTTTTGTAGATTTTGGCTTGGAGCTCTCATACTTCATCATCAACATATCAATATTTCATCTTAGGAATTGGGAAAGGGCCAATTTTCACATCAAATTGGCACCAATTCCCCCATGGGATCATGTGTTTGCTTTTCTAATTAGGATTGAATCTATATTTCTTTGTCTTAATGTGTTCTTCCTTGTTTTATTTCCTAATTTGAAGTTTGCAAATGGATTTCATGGGGAATCCTTGTTTTAGCTTACAATCTCTTGTTTAACTTGTTTATTCTCATTGTTTTGCTGGTACTAGAATTGGGGTTCGCACATTTGGCGCTAGAAGGAGGGCTTGATATCATTCTTTATCATCTTTTCTTAAAATTTCTGCATTTTGCTTACACATAGAAAATTCCAACGCTGGGAGCTCAGCGTTGCTATTTTGGCACTGTTGACTCTTTAGCATTGCTATATGTCACCGTTTGAAATTCAAACTACGACGCTGGACTCTTCCCACCAAAATATTTGAATTTCTAACTCTGCCGCTTGACCATTTGACTAGCAGGAATTTACAAAAAAACCAAACATCGACGCTGGGGAAAAACTGCGATGCAGTTGAGCTCACTGCCCCGACACAGAGCAATGCTGACTGGTAAGCGGTGTTGTGAGGGCACCACTCAGAAATAAAACTTAGATGTAGTCATGAGTTGCACCGTTGGAAGGGAGTAAAAAGTGGAAAATAAATTTTAGCACATGCTTTTTGATTAATGATCAATTTTTCTTCTGTTTTCTACTTTTTCATCTCTGTATTTTCTAGAATCTGACTTGTTTTTTTTCCTTGTAGGTTGGAAATCAAAAACGAGGAAAGGAGAGGCATGAAGAGGATTTTTCATCAAATCAAAGTGTTTTTGAACACTTTAGTGTTTGCTTAACACTTTTTAAGAAATTGTTATCACTTCTTCCTTAGGACACTAATTTCATTTGGGTTTAAAAAGAATCTTTTCATTCCTTGCAAAAGGCTAAAATGAACATTAGGATCACAATGTACTAGAGTTTGTTTCTTTGGATAAAAATTGAACAAAATTTCTATCATTTGTCTTTTGGTGCTTAAAAAGAACTCACATTTTGCTTTGTGGATTTAAAAAGAACAAGTGCAACTTTGTTTTCGTGAAGGCTTACTTAAACTAAAGGCATTGAAAAAGGACATATGCGCTTCTCTCATGCTTTATAGCAACCTTGAGAATCAAAAGGCCTTTTTCATGACTTTAGGGTGAGACAAAGCAATCACCTCCACACTTTGATTTGGGTTTTAAAATTGAAAAAAATCTTGTGCGAGTGTGAGTGGGGGCATTGTTGCCAACAAGGATTGATCAAGTTATGAATATTGTTCCTTATTCACTTTTGTTTATCCTAGAGGGCCTGCCTTGGGGAAAATGTACTCACCCAAGGGAATGACTCAACCAGTAACAATCTAAATCCAAGAGTATTTCCAACCGGTATATAAATGTGGGTATTGGAGTAAACGGCAATATCACACGGTTGATTCTGACAAGATGGATCCGAAAGGGGACTCTTGTCGTATGGGTCAATCTACACGAATGGAAAGTCCTTATTAAAACCCATGTGCTAGAATTTTCCAAAATCCTTTAATCTATTTATTGGTGCAAGAACGGTCGTTTTGAAGCCGCCTCACACTCTTACGGTCTTTTAGTAGAAATGAAAAACATGCCATGGGAGTTTCATGGATGTTGATGTTTGGTTGTCCCGTATAAGTGAGCGCCATGGAGGGGAGCCAGTGGGGTCAAGCATCTAACCATTTGCTAAATATAAGCATAGCTGGACTTGTGCAAGTGGGAATCCAACAAATATTGTCTTACACATCCATAGGATTGTATTTATTCTTGGGTTACAAAATGCATTGCTTAATCGAAAACATCTTGAAAACAAACACTTAACATCATCATTCAAATTTCAAACCCTTTTGGAGACAAATACAATTGACTCAATCCATATGTTATTACTTTCCCTTGGGATTCACATCCTTATAGGTTTCTAAACATTGGATTACATCTCGATTTGTCTACTTAAGTAAACAATAGGAAAACCCTTGCCTTAAGTTCATCAAATTTCCACGTAACATATCTTGTGGGGTTTGAAGAAATTAAGACATTGGACATCTTAGTTTGAAAATTTAATTGAAGAAAGTGTTTTTAGTAAAATAAAGCCATTAAGCAAAGCTAAGAAAAATGAACTTTCATTTGTGTTGAAGAATCATGATTCTCAAAAAGTCCAAAGAAAAATATCATTGATTCAAAATTCAAAAATGTATGTTCAAATGGAATCATTTCTTGGTTACAAAGGTCTATAGAAGCATTGTATGCTCTTCAATACCTAGGTCTAGGAAAACAAAGTGTCTTTTTTAGGTTCATCTTAGGATCAAAGAAAATCAAAATCTTTTCATCCATCCTTCATCCATCAAAACAAGAATCGTCTCATTATCACCTTTTGTAAAATCTTGGAATCAACCTTAATGCTAGGCTTTTTGGAAAAATCAAAATCATCAAAATCCTTGAGACTAAATCCTTGAGAACATTATCAAAATCACCTTTGGCTAGGTATGTGTAGATGCATCGTTTTGCATATGCATAGTCAAAGTTATCAAAATAATCTTGTTTAGCTTAGTATATGTGGATGAATCCTTCTTCATATGCTTAGTGAAACTATAATCTTGTTTGAATAAGTGTGGGTAGATGTATCCTTCTCCCCGCACATATTCAAATTATCATCCTTTGAAGAAATCTATCCCTTAGATCATCATCCAACATCTTAGGGTCTTTTTGTTCAAAAATCAAAAGCAATCAAAATCAAAATCAAGGAAAAATCCCAAAGCCAAAATCAAATCAAAATCAAAATCTGAAACATATCCGAAATTCCCAAAAGCCTAGTATCTCCTTCAATATTTACCAAAAGATCATAACATCCGCGTCATCCATCCCTCACATCATCCTATCACCTTTCGATCCTCAAGATATCCTAAAATTTTCTACTTTGGACAAAAAGTAAAGATCAATCCAAAGAACCAAGAGATTCATCTCTCCTATTCTTGAAAATTGATCCTTGTTTTATGGTTCAAACTAGATCTCAACACAAGAAGAGTATGGAATCCAACAAAGAAACACCCACTTCAAGTGATCTTAGTCAAACAAACATTGAAATGAATCCCGCCGAATCAAGCAATACTTTGACCATTTCATCATCCCAAAATCCACTAGAGGAAACCCAAGGATAAGATCTTACCTTTGGGATGTCTCACAAAGAAATAACTGAAATGCTCCAAAATCCGGACAACCATAGAATCATCAACATCATGATGAGGCTTAACCCTTCGTTATACATGCTTGATCTAGCAAAACAAGGGGCCAAGTTACCTTCGGATTTTGATGTGAGCACCATAGTGGAGATAACATTTCCTCCAATCTCATCCACCATTCCCATCTCATCTACACCCCCATCCCAAAATATCACTTCAAACATTTTGCAAATCACGACATCTTTTGCTCTAACCCAACCCAATGTTAACAAGGGAAATGCATTTCTCAATGCTATTCAAGCACACCCCCTTGTTAATAATCAAAAATTGGATGCAAGTACCACATTGGAACAAAACATATTCGAAAACCCATTACATAAGAATGTCCCTCTCACTTTCCATCAAGATCCATCATCATCATTTTTTCGTGCAACACCTCAAAATCCTCTCCTCACAAATTCACAAGAGGAGGGAGATATGTTCGGACCAGGGGGCATATTCGACACCACAACATTCTCGCAAGAGCTTGCATTTCCACCTCTTCCACCATTTCAATTATCATCCACACCACTCCTTGGTTTATGGCTTCCCCCTCTACCAACTATCAACCAAACCAACATCCCAAATATAAATCAAAGCATTATGCCAAATGCTCAAAATTTGTTGTCGATATCGTAACAACAGAGGAAAAACGCACAAGCAATTGCAACATCATCAAACACCCTCCTAACATCGCAAGGCATGGTCTCCCAAGGACCAACCACCACATCAACACCACCATCTATCACTCAAAACATCAACACGACATCACCGCTCACCACAAATGCCATTCCAAATCCACCACCACCCCCACCACCACCAACTTCCACCACATCAAGCCAATACAATGTGGCATTGCAAGCTGCCTTCCAAAGGGGATTCCAACAAGTGCAAAAACAAAAAGCTGCACAACTAGCCGCTTAGTAAGCCACTCAAGTTGCGCAAGGTACCCAAGCAGTACAAGCCGCATTACAAGCACAACGGGCTATGCAAGCCCAAGCTTTATTGCAACAACAACAACAACAAGCCGTGCAAGCATTGCAAGCATTACAAACACAAAAGGCTGCTCAAGAACAAGCTCTATTACAACAAGTGGCACAAGAACAAGCCCAAGCACAAGCAACACAAGCACAAGCTCAAGCTTAGAAAAATGCCCAATACCAAGCACAACAGGCACAAGCACAAGCTCAAGCTCAGGAAAATTCCCAATACCAAGCACAACAGGCACAAGCACAAGCACAACTTCTCGCACAAAGACAAGCAATACAATTGAAAGCATATCAACAAGCAATAAAGCAATATCAAGAGTAGCAAGAAGCAGCCGAATTGGCGGCCCAACAACAAGCATTTTTGGAACAACAAGCACAACAAGCATTCTTGGAACAACAAGTGCGACAACAAGCATAAATCTTAGCGCAGCAACAACAAGATCAACAATAGGTAGAAGCCTACCTAGCTCGGTAGAACATATAGATACCATCAAACAACACACTAAACAACCCACCCATCCAACCCATAATTGAAACACCCCAAAACACCTTTATCCCACCCACTGATCAGTAAAATGACGTAACAACACAAATCAGGTTGCTCTTGCAACAAGTGCTCGATCTTCAATTAGGGCGAACAACCAAAACACCAAGCAACTCGTGTTTGTATCCATTTGATAGGAGCATAGTAATGAAACCATTCCCCAAGGGATTTGAGATCCCCAAATTTGACAAATATTGCGAGACAGGAAACCTTGAAGATCACATTAGGAAATTCTAGGTACATTGCATGGAAGTCACATACGACGATACTTATCTGATGCGACTATTTCCTAGGAGCTTGGAAGGCCACGCTATGGAATGGTTCTCTCGCTTACTCTCAGCCATTAGAACATTCCAAGAAATTATGGACGCATTCATTAAAAATTATGCATGAAACAACGCAATGGCTGTTAGTCTAGAAGAACTTTCAGCTCTAAAACAAGGAAAGAGGGAATCATTTGCCTCATTCCTACAATGATGGAGATCCAAGGCCAATCAAAGCAAGTGAACCATGCCAGAAGAACAACAAGTTTACACCATCATAGCCAACCTTGAAGGCCGCATGGCATTTCATCTCAAGGTTCAAGGCATCACCACATATGATCAGTTGATCCCCAAGGCACTCAGCATCGAAAGAGCCCTTATAACTCAACCCGCGGAATCAACATCATACCATGAACAACAAAACAACTGCCCACCATCCAATTACAATGATAAACCTCGTACGTGGGAAAGAAACAAAAACATTACTAATGATGGTGTCATCGATGCCAAGGTGGTCATTAGTGCCCCTCGCCAAAATACACCCACACCACATCTCCAAATACAACACCAAAATAATCATCACACAACACACCAATCAAAAAACAATCCAACAATCAACAATCTTAATGATCAAAGGGGACCACCTCAGCGCAAGAGTTATCCCAAGTGAAAATACACCACTTTGGGGGAACCACTTGAGCACATAATCAAAAAGCTGATAAAGAAAAAACTCATCAAAGCACCTACATTTGAGAATTACCAAGGACCGGATGTGAAATCTCCTTGGTATAATGAGAATCAACTCTGCGAATTAAATAAAATCAAAGGTCATACCATGAACAATTGCATGAGACTAAAAAACATCATCCAAGATCTCATCGATAAAAGAATCATAACATGGAACAACCTACAGGAAATCAAGATCTTAAGATATATACGAATCTGATGCCGAATCATGGCAACAAAGGGAATAAAAATGATAAAGGGAAAGGAATCTACTCAAACGTAAATCATATGTATGAAACAGTCGTCGCCTCCCTAGATGAAAACTACATGGTCATCACCATCAAAGGCGCCTATGCCAAAGATTGTGGAGTCACCACAAGAGGCGGCAAAGTAACTATCACAGGATCATCCCAGCCAAATAGAGTCCCTGCATCTAGATCTGTTCCTAATGGCTATAATGTCCTAGATCAACTCAAGAGAAGGCCAGTGCAAATCTCCATCATGGAGTTGCTAAAAATCTCATATGCCCATAGGAAAATCCTTGAAGAAGCATTGGCCTCATCCACTATCCCCATAGACCTTGATGCAGAACAATTCCAAGCTATGGTTGGAAATATCATTACGCCTAATCTTCTTACATTCTCTTACTAGGATTTCCTTGCTCAACCATCTCACAACTGTGCACTTCACTTGGAAGCCATAGTACATAAGAGCAAAATCAAAAGGGTCTTGGTGGATGGAGGTACGGGTTTGAATATCTATTCTCTCAACCTCATCAAGCAGTTGAAAATATCAGAAGATTCCATCAAAAAAGGAAAAGGCATCATGATAAGAGCGTATGATGACCAAGAAAGAGTGTCTCAGGGCACAATCAAACTCCCTATTCAAGTAGGGCCTTCCATCATGGAAACCACTTGTTAGGTCTTGGACCTTGACTTGCCATATAATATCCTCCTAGGACGTCCATGGATCCATGCAATGAAAGCAGTAGCATCAACTTTCCACCAATGTGTGAAATTTACACATAACAGACAAGAAGTTACCATCCACGGAGATCTCAAACCTTTCTCGTATTGCAAAAATATTGAAGCAAAGTATTACAAAATCCCCCAAGTACCAAAAAATGATGAGGGCCCATCCACACCATACATCGACCCTACCACTCTCGCATCCACTTATGCGACAAAGACACCCGCCACTCCTGCCATTCCAACCATCTCTGACATCAAGGTCATCATCCAAGATAACGGCTATGGAAACTACAAGCTCCCTAATAATTATTTTGTGGTAGGAGAATTACCACAATCTCCTAGATCATGGAGACACCCGCAAACAAATGAGGCTTCCACATCCCAAATGTCTCCTAAAAACTATCCCGAATTCACAAGTTGGGGAGATCTTGGATGAGAATTTATTGAGGCAGATCCATCTCACATGCTATATCAAGATGAAAGACCAATGGCTGGTTTACCAATGGATGACAGAAGCAAAGGCCTACAAATGATGCTCGCAATGGGCTATGACAGAAATCAAAGACTGGGACAAAACAAAAATGGGCTTATAATACCTATCATGCTAGAGACACGACCAATAAAAAATCTGGCCTTGGATGTACCCCTCCTAGTATAACCATACGAGGCCGAAGTCCTCCAGTTAGAATAGTTAACAATCCTCCTCAACCAACCCCAGCAGAATTACATCTACCAGTATCTACAGGTCATGTCGTAGATAACTTTACATTTGATATAACTGATGTTTGTAGTAGTAGTGATGACAGGGATCACTTGACTAACATACCTAGACTATTTGAGGATACCACCCTCTACATGATTAGCACCCTATCTTTTGAATCTGACCACCAAAATCATGAGATCCGCTTAGTATATCCCTAACTCATTGACTACGACCAATGAGGACCACCAGTTCTTGATACATTCAAAAATGATGAGGCGCTCTCAGAATTCATGGGCTTGTGGGATAATATTCTAGATGGGGATCACAAGGTAGGGTTCATTATAGAGCTATATACACATGCTTATTATGGGGAAACGATTGAATCCTTCAGTCGCAAAAGCGAGAAATTAAGAATAATATCCAAATCCTTGAGTGAAAACCACACCGTGGCACTCTCTGACAAGAAAAAAGTAAAAAGAAAGGATGCATTCAATGGTGAAAACCTCTATGAGGCACCCGAGGATGGGGGATTCAATCTCCCTTTAAGAGCCATTCATTAGGAAAAGTCAGCAGTCTTGGCAGAAAAATGCAATCCGGTCAACCTAGGAACAGAGACCCCGCATATCACATTTTATGCAGAATCACTATTATCAGAAGAGCAAGAGCTCTTAGTGGCATTCCTAAGAGAAATACAAATAAACTTCGCATGGAGTTATGCTGACATGCCAGGACTTGATCCAAAGACCGTGGTTCACCACTTAGTAGTGTATCCAAAAGCAAAGCCTGTCAAACAAAAGCTTCAAAAAATGCATCCTCAGATTGCCCTATTAGTCAAAATGGAGCTAAAGAAGCTATTAGATGTAGGATTCATCCAATCGATGGACTATCCAGAATGGGTATCAAACTTGGTAACTGTTTCAAAACCCGACGGAAATATCAGAATCTACACAGACTTTAGAGATTTGAACAAGGCATGTCTAAAAGATGACTTCCCACTCCCCAACATTGACATGATAGTAGATATGATAGAGGACATGAGATGTTGTCACTAATGGACGGATTCTCAGGGTACAATCAGATCACAATAGCTAAAGAGGACCAACATAAAATAGATTTTACTTGTCCATGGGGGACATACTATTGGAACATGATGCCATTCAGCTTGAAAAATGTAGGAGCAACATATCAAAGGGCCATGACATTGATATTCCATGACATGATTCATAAAATAGTCGAAGACTATTTTGACGACATTCTAGCTAAGTTGAGAAAAAGAAAAGATCACATAGCAACCCTAAGTGCCATCTTTGACAGACTGGAGGAGTACAAGGTCAGACTAAACCCAAAGAAGTGCATCTTCAACGTACAATCAGGAAAGCTCCTAGGATATATAGTGTCAATGAGGGGTATCGAGGAGGATTTAGCAAAGGTAAAAGCAATCCTCGAGATGGAGGCACCAAAAAAATTAAAACAACTGAGAGGTCTCTAGGGTAGACTCCAATCCATTCGAAGATTCATAGCACAATTGGCAGACAAACAAAACCCATATTCTCACCTACTCCACAAGGGAGTAGCATACAAATGGGATACCAAGTGTGAAGAGGTATTCAACAAAATCAAAGAATATCTACTAACACCACCAGTTTTAATGCCACCAATCCCAAGAAATCCATTGATTCTATACGTGTCAGCAACAACAGCAGCCCTTGCAGCTCTCCTAGCTCAGCATGATGAAAATGGAATGGAGAGGACTATCTATTACATCAGCAGGAAAATGGTTGGGCATGAGCTAAACTATTCATTCATCGAGAAAGCATGCCTCGCAGTAGTGTTTGCATCACAAAAATTTAGACATTACATGTTGGTAGATAAAATAAAACTCATCGCCAAAATTGATCCTCTCAAGTATCTACTATCAAAGGCAATGCTCACAGGAAGAATGGAAAAATGGGTGATGATACTATCAGAATACAACATCAAATATGTGGAGCAGAAAGCAATCAAGGGCCAAGTCATCGCAGATCAATTGGAAGAAGCACCAATATATTCAGAGAACCCTCTCATCTTAGAATTTCCAGATGAATCCATTTTTTTATCTCAACATAGCTAATCACTAGAAATTGTACTTCAATGGCTCATACATGCAACATGGATCGGGAGCTGGTGTCTTCTTCATCACCCTACAAGGGGATTGCATACCAAGGTCATACAAACTGGCATTTCCTTGCAACAATAACATTGCATAATACAAAGTTTTAACCATAGGTCTCAGAATAGTAGTGCGGTGGAACATCATAGCTCTCAAAGCATATGGAGACTCCCAATTGGTCATAAATCAAGTCAATGATGAATACCAGACCAAGGATGAAAAGCTCACTCCATACAAGAAATTGGTGGAGACTCTCAAAGAATCCTTCATAGAAATAACATTCGAGCAGATTCCTAGAACCAACAACAAAGCAATAGATGCCATGGCAACAATTGGATCCTTGCTCGATATCCCCCACAATGTTCCAAAATATGAATTCTTCATTGAGTAGCTTCTCATACCTACTTTCGAGGTACCAGAATTAGAATATGTTTGCGAAATCATTGGTCCCAATGATCCTTGGTACCACAACATTTACACATACCTTCGTATAGGAGTCATACTCGCCGACCTACCATCAAACCTAAAATGAACCTTTGTTAAAAAAGGAATCCAAATTTTTCATCCTAGGTGATACCCTATATCGTAGAAGCATAGAAGGAACCCTACTGTGCTGCCTAAATGTTGAGGAGGCATTAACTGCTCTAACTGAAGTACACAACGGTATCTTTGGTTCACACTCGAGTGGAATGACGATAGCTAAGAAACTACTGAGGATGGGGTATTATTAGCCCACAATGGAAAGAGAGGCACATGACTACGCCAAAAGGTGTCTACAATGTCAGCACCATGGGGACCTCATCCATGCTCCAGCTCAAGAGCTTCACCCTATCATCACACCATGGCCCTTCTCGCAATGGGGACTTGATCTCATTGGAAAAATCACTCCCACTTCATCTAACAGCCACAAATTCATCATAACCGCAACGAAGTACTTTACTAAGTGGGTGGAAGCCATACCCATGACATATATAACTAGGAAGCAGGTTTCAAAGTTCATCTTGAACTATCTCATTTGCCACTATGGTGTTCCACAAGCCATTATCTCAGATAATGGGACACCATTCAAAAATCAGGAGGTCCATGACTTATGTGAGAAATTCAAAATCCAACATCGCTTCTCCACCCCATACTATCCCCAAGGCAATGGCCAAGCAGAAGCTACAAATAAAACCATTCTAAAAATCCTCAAGAAAACATTCAATGACGTAGGTCATGACTGGTATTTACAGCTTAATCCCACCCTCTGGGCCTATCGAACCAGTATCCGTACACCCACCGATGCCACCCCCTTCTCCCTGGTCTGCGGATCAGAAGTAGTACTCCCCATTGAGATTGAGTTCCCATCACTTAGGATATCACTCCAAAACCTCATCACAGATGAAGGGCACCGAGTATCAAGATTGAACGAGCTGGAGCTGCTGGATGAGTGACGTATAGATGCTTTGAATCATTTTCAAGTCTATAAGAATAGACTCAAAAGGAGCTACAATAAGAAAATCAGAAGAATGTCCCAAACCCAAGCAACAAAGGAAAATTTGAACCCAATTGGTTGGGACCATTCGTCATCACACCAAGTTACAAGTCAGGGGCATATTAGTTATCAACACCCGAAGGGGAACCTTTGCAAGAGCTCGTGAATAACTCTCATCTCAAAAAGTTTTATGCCTAAATCTTTCAAGGTATAGAACCAAAAAGTCCAAAAAAAATCAGAAAATGTCTTGAAAAAATGGTCACTTCAGCGAAAACCTAGCAAACAGGCATCTTGGTGACAAAATATATATATATATATCAAAAATGAAAAAAAATCCAAAAAATTAGAAAAAGATCAAAAAATAGTAAAGAGAAATCGTCCTCTAGTGAAAACCACTTCGATGGCACTTTGGACAAGTACCTTGGTGAAAACCTGGCAAATAGCCACCTTGCGTAAATAAGCACTTTCCATCCACCAAGATCTTTACAGCTTGTTCTGCATCATCCATCCATTTCGCTTCCATCATCCATCACATCCAAATCTCCATCCACCACTCATCCACTCACATCCGCACCATAGATTGGTCCTGTTTTTGTATCATGATCCCTCCTAGTACTACTCGGCCCATCCTCAAGGTTAGTTTGTCCTACCTTTATCAGAGTAGCCTAGTGCATCATGCTGGGGGAATGTTCTCATTGGATCGGATTCGTGTATATTCTTAAAGTCCTAAATATTATAAAATCCAAAAACATTAGAAAATCATAAAATCTAAAAACATCAAAAAAAAAAAATCCCAAAAACATGTCAAAAAGTTAGTCAAAAAGCCAAAACTGAGAGTCATCTTGTCGAACTACATCGTCTTTGAGCTTGAATGTAGGAAAGGTTGATCTTTGATCATCCCCCGAGACACTTAGGTCAGTCCTTTAGGAGTCTATCATAATAAACTGATAGTTCATCATGTATATCTTCATCTGTAAATCGGTCAACTCGTCGGTTGAACTACGTGGTCTCTCTGTGTATAACGCAGGCAAGGCTAATATGTTGATCAGCTCCTGAGACCCTTGGGATAGGTCCTTAGGTTAGTCTCTTGGTCAAAATCTCATAAAACCCCCAAAACATTGGAAAATCAAAAATCATAACATTTGAAAATCTTGAAAAATACCAAAAACAACCTCAGAACATTGAAAAACCCCAAAAACATCCAAATATTTGAAAAAATCCATCCATCTCATCTCACTTGCACCCACAATAACATCACTCATAATAAACGGTCATCATCCTCAATCTTTGGTAAGACAATCAGAAACAAGTCTAGCAGGTTAAAAGTAAAACTCGAAACGTCAAGTCTCAGGTCTAGGTCAGTGCATAAGTAAATTAGTCATCTCTTCGTATTGATAACCTATCATCCAATTGGTCCCATATCAATCATCATTTAGAATGCTTTGAATAAACGAAATGGCGTGCCACCATCCACTAACATGTCCTAGGATGAATCCTTCCTACAATGGGCATTATCTTTTGGCAATAGTTTCGGTTCTTATCCTTAAAACCACATCCTCTTCTCGTTAGCGGTATTGAAGAGCATCAGCTTGTTTGTTTACTTGGTCTTTATCTTTTGACTTATCTTATTTGCGCTCATTCCAAGGACCTCTCAAGGATATCTGAACAAAGGATTTAGAGAGATAGGAATGGGGCAACAATCATTATCCTTTTGTCTGTTGTGCTTGTTGGACGTTCTTGTAATATAACCTTGGCAAATACTTGCTTTGTTAGGTAAGTATGGAGGAGGTTTTGCACAACTTGTTGACTATTGCATGGATAGGTTTACCTTTCCATGTTTTGGTCTGAGTTGTTTTGAACTTCTAAAGTGCATCCTAGCAAGGTTTTCGTATGTCAGGTGTGAACAAGGATACTCCTATTTGATTGTCAAGTCAAAGTCCATTACACTAGGTACAACGCCATCCCAGTTTCCTATACCTTGATGCATTGTACCATGTGTGTTATCAAAAATAAGAAAATTTAGCCCTTTGAAAGTCCCAATTCCTCGGAAAATAATCATCATCATCATCATTTGCATTTGCATCATCTTGTGTCTTGTTGAAATGACTTATTCTCTTCTTGCTAACCGCACTGACAAGGTACTATGACAGTTGATCATCTTCACCATCATTGTCATCAATCCTGCATCCACAAACCATTACCATATTGCATAAACATATCATATAGGAAACACATGCACTGCATTTCAATCATCATATAGATAGGTGCATTCACTTCATCGCATTTCATACATTACATCACTATACAAACATTCATTTGCATTTCATAACCATTTCACATACATAATCATAAACAAATAGGTACATAAGCATAAATAATCCATCACATACATACTAGCATAACATCATAAAGTCATCTCATGCATTAAGTCCATTTGTACATAAAACATTATCATATCATTACATATAGAACATCATATTAAATGCATTACATACATTACATCATCATTTAATATGTTTAGGATAATAGCATTTGTTATTCTAAGCATCTCATAAAACCATCTCATTTGCATCATATCACGACCATCACATTCATATTACATCATCCATATCATCTCATAAATAGCATCATAAATCATTCATTCCATAAATCATTCCACATAAGCATAAACGTACGTAATTCATTACATCACATATAAAGCGTATATGCATCCATTATCATTTATAAACATAAGTCACATATTATTTCGCATGATTCACATAACATATCATTTTTCACATTACAATCCATATCACATTATCCCATTTGCATCAATATAAGTAGATCATCATATAGGAAACATCATCGCACATTATATAAATACATCTACATATCATAAAGCAACATAATATAGATTTATTAGTCATAATCATAATGCATACATCATCAGAAATAAATGCATCCAAAAAAGCATCGTTGCACAATATATAGAAATAAATCATCCATGCATAAATAATAATAAAAGAGTACACATTGCATCACATCAAAATCATCATCGGCTCATATATATATCATCATCAGTAATGCGATTGTCATTGTACAATAATAAATCGGATCACTGTACATATATGTCAATTGGTACAAAAGGCCCATCGGGCTATCAAAAATGAGCCCATAAGGCACAAAAAGTATCATAGCATCTCGATCAAGCTCTGTCCCTATGGATGTTGCCCTCACCTATATCACCATGACCCTCTATTGGTCTATGGCTAGCCCATTCTGAGTACTCTGGGACCCGCTCTACCCTGGGTATGGCCTCATGATAGTACCTCCGATAGTACTTTGCCTCTCAGACGACATTCCTGTAAGATCGAACTGACACTGTATCCTGAGAGGAGGAGGCTGTCGTGCTCTCTAGCTATTGTCTCCTGCCTAGCTTAGTGGTTACCTGTAGCTTTGCAGCCTATCTCTTTTGTACAACCTGATCCCTCTTAGCCCTAAGTTGCTCTCTCTCAGCCCTCACTTGATCTCTCTCGGCTATCATGACCTGGACCTAGGCTTGCAGCTACGCAATCAAAGTATCTTATGCATCCGCCTGTCTTGCTGGCTGTACCTGTAGCTACACCCGAGGAGGACCCTCGCCTCGTGGTGGTGGGACTAGTGGCACCTACTGCTAGTCCTGCATGTGCACGTCTCCCTGATCTGGCTGAACTGGAGGCACAAATGGCGGGTCTTATCAAATCTCAGCTCTACGTCCTTGTCCTCCCCCTCTGCCTTTGGCTCTCCACAAATCCGAAACTGCACCTGGAATCATCAACCGAAGCAGAGGCCAGAACCAATCCCTATAGGCCTAGGTAGTACCTAGATCTGCTAACCCCTGATCATAAGCCCATGGCCGGGCTACCAGCTTCCTGAAGCTGTCCACCACCTCTGAAGCAGGAATGTACCACCCCCATGAAACCTGTGTCATTGAGCAGGCGAAGACGGCTACATAATCATCATCAGGACGATCCTATGGCTCCCCGAACTGATGCTGCACGCACCTAGGCAGGTACCTCTTGATCATGGTGTGCTCTTGACCCTACATAAAATGGTCCTGGTGGCAATAGAACAACTGATCGGCATTGTTAGCTCATCCAGGCTGACCAAGGTATGGTCGCTAGGTGAAAACCAACGTCTCGTCCAGGACTCTCCTCCAATAGGAGATCCCCTGCTCACCAGTGTGTGTGAAGGACACACCGCCTCTGTATCGCAACACGAGGGGATTGTCTGGCACCATCAGAACTAAAACAATGCGTGGTCGTAGTACAACAATGTGCTCTCATGTCTAGACATGAAGAAGAGTCACCCGTACTCTGAGTGCTCTACCATCCATGTAGACATACTCATGGAGGTCTATGTATAATGAAGCTAGGAGAACAGGCCCCCATGCGAAATGAATCGGCCTATCTCAGACCATCTGCTCCCAGCAATATCCCTAGCTGGGACTGAAATATCACCCTCATCTATCAGGGGCAACAAGAGCCAAAATGATGGCTACAATCACCCAGTAGTAGGGAGGTGCCAGGATCCTGTGTCACTCTAGCTCTATCTGTCCCTCTCAGAAGATGATGTCCTATGTGGCAAGGACTCTGTGGCAGGCCTCACGCCCCTCATCCATATCAAAAATTGCTCATTGGCTATGAATCGGCAATCACAAAATATGCCAAACGTCCTCTAGGGTGACGGTGGCCTCGCCAATGGGAAGATGAAATGAAGATGTCTCACTATGCCATCTCTCATCCAGTATTGACAGCATCCTTAAGTGTGTGCGCACGGGCGCCACGTAAGCAATGTACCACAACCCACAATCTGAAGTTGATCCTGGTCCTTGTCGCTTAGGTCCCATAAGTAGTCGGCTACGTCCCGCGACCTATGCTCTCGAGAGTAGAGCTCCCTCACCGCATCCTGCATCAAGGAAGGTCACCATGTTAAAAATTTTGAAAAATTGTTCGTCGCGCGTTCAAAAAACTTCTCTAGCGGTGTAACTCATGATGGCATTTGATTTTTAATCAAACTCCGACACTAGGCCCAAAAGAGCCAAATCACACCACCATGGTGCACTTTCTCATCCAGCGGTGCACTTTGGGTGGAATTAGGACCACTGCATCGCACTTTGCAAATCCCTTCGCTGGCCCCGAGCTTAGTGTCGGAGTTTTTAAACTCAAAACTGCACCGCCGCGACGCAATATCGCACTGCACGGTGCAATTTGATTGCTGAGTGACACTATATAGCACCGTTGTAGGCAAACTGACCCTTTAAAGCATTAAATGAAAAAAATGAAGCTTGGGTAAGGGTCACATATCGGTGCCCCGATGCCAGGTGGTCGCTGGTACATCCAAACTCAATTAGTAATGTGTAGGGGAAGTTGTCATTACACCATATCGTCGAAAGTTCAAAGCTCAAATCTCAAGGTTGCTATTGGAGGTGTTTGAAAATGACTTGAAAGTGACCCCTTGGGTGCCTTTTAAGCCTAAAAATTAGGGTTTTTTCACCCTGATTGGTTGTCCTACTAGGGTTTTGGACCCCCAAACCTATTTTTGTCCAGTCAAGGCTTGTTTTTTATCGTTTTATTGTGTTTAGACATGTTTTTAGCCTCCTGGAGCCCTTTCGGACCTATTGGGTACTTTCTCCTCTCTTTTTTTGTGAGATCACCCAAAAATTGAAATTTTCATCCAATCTCTCGAGGGGGCATTATAATGGCATGTTTTCTCTCGCCAAGTAGCAATGGGGCAAGTTTTTAAAATATCAACAATTTTGGCTTTGATCGAGATCGTTTATTCTTTGAACCAACAGAACAAGTGCATTGCTTCAAAGAGGGGAAAAATGTAGACACGTAAAATATACCAATTGAAATTGTGCATTTGATCCCAACTATTAACACCATTTCATCCTGAATCATCCTTCGGTCTAACCATTTAATCAAATTTTCTTATTTTATTAAATTCATCAATATTCCTCTCTTAATTGAATAAATCATTTTATTTAATTAAGTCAATCTCTTTTGTTAATTAGATAAATCCATCTGATCTAATTATCCCTATTTAATTAAATAATTAAATCTATTTGATTAAATCTCTAAAGTCTATCCATTAAATTAAATAAATTAAAACCTTATTTGATTTAATCTAACACCATCTCTTTTAATTAAATAAATCAAAATCCTTATTTAATTAATCTCTTATCATAATCCTCTCTTATTTGATTTAAATAAATCCATAAATTTGAGTCAAATAGGTCACATCATCTAACATCTACTATTAAATTAATTAACTCTTGATTAATTTAATCTCTTATCATGTCCCATCCTCTAGATTTTGCAAGTTGCACATGAAAATAGATTTAATTCATTTGTTAAATCTCTATTTTCCTCACAAGGCATCTTTTGGAATATTCTCCAAATTTGAATTCAAAAATTCCAAGTCAACATGTACATCTAACAAGGCAATAACTTCATCTTACATGTCCTTTGTCTTGAGCCAAGTGGAATTTATTGCAATTTCGCTTCCCTCTTGCAAGTCATTTCAACAAATTTGAAATTCAAAAATATGCATTTATTGGCACAATTCTCAAATCTTGCACATCCTCTATCCATTCATAGACTAACAAGTGGCATCATACCATTGGATGAATGTTAGTCCCACATTGCTCAAATTTGGACATTCCTCCATCTTGGCATTCTATAAATAAAGAGGTCATATCCTCATTTGAGGATTCACAAATTATGCAAAGTTATTATGCTAAAATATTTAGCCATTTTCATCCATCACCATTGAGTTCTTAGCTAGGTTTTTGCAGATATTTTCTTGGAGCTCTCATACTTCATCATCAAAGTGAATAAATCATCATCAACATATCAAGCTTTCATCTTAGGAATTGGGAAAAGGGCTAATTTTCACATCAAATTGGCACCAATTCCCCCATGGGATCATGTGTTTTCTTTTCTAATTAGGATTGAATCTATATTTCTTTGTCTTAATGTGTTCTTCCTTGTTTTATTTCCTAATTTGAAGTTTGCAAATGGATTTAATGGAGAATCCTTGTTTTAGCTTGCAATCTCTTGTTTAACTTATTTATTCTCGTTGTTTTGTAGGTACTGGGATTGGGGTTCGCACAATAATATCCTATCTCTCTTGAAAGATAAATCTTTATCATCAAGCATCAAGAGATAACCCCAAGGTCTCTAATGTCAGGTTTTGAAAATGCAATAAAACAACTTAGTGATAAATGTGAAAATACTGGTAATCATAGGGGGCCTTACAAACAAATGTTGGAAGCTCTTAAATTCATCAAATATGGCAATATAATGATGCTTTTCAGTTCTAAACTAACCCAAAATTAAAAGTAATAGCAAAAGAGAAAGGGCTTAAGAAAGATTATAATACTAAATCCTAAGACCAATTATCAAGATAACATAGCATTCAAAATGGACCAACCCTTTAAACCAATTCCTGCTAAACCCATATTAGATCTGCGATATCATATAAATAGTGCAATCTCCTAAGGTATAAAGATTTTTAGATCATGAAGCATTCACACATCAACCCAATTTTGGAATTGAAATGAATAAATACACACAATTGAACATGTTGTGCAATTTTGCACACATGCCCCACCGAAAGAAGGGACCCTCTTTTTTCTCTAGCTTTTGGTGTCTTTTGGCTCTTTGATTATTGATTCGGTCACTTTTGGATGTCCTTGGATGTTCATATTGCTTACACAAATAATCCCCTAAGTTACGCATTAAAAAAATCTTAATTTCTGGATAAAACTTAGGTTTTTCCTTGTCTTTGGGAATTTCCATTCTGGGCAGAATTTCCTGGTTTTCCTAAAGGTCCAGTGAAGAGGTTTCAATGTTGTGATTTAGAAAATCTGGCACTTCACGAAATTCCGCCTGGACCGGATTTCTTCAAAATTTTGTTGCCTTGTCGGGTTTCCAGGTTTTGTTCTGGCCTGTCTTTTCGATGGCATTAATGCACTATGGTATGGATTTTTCGGTGAGTATTTGGTTCATTTTAGGGAATTTTGTGTCATTTACTTTCATCATTTGTTGTTTGCTGCCTTGAGAACCTCTGGTATTTGGAAATTTGTTGCTTGAATTGCTTGATGTGTGGATTCAGTGATTGGATTTCTTGTGCTATTGTTAGAGTTGCTTGTTAGGGCATCGAAGTTTATTGCCAGTCACTCTTGCAGTTGAATTTGATTCATCCATGGTATGTAGCTGTGATTTTTCTCTTGAATGATTGATGTTCATGATGCTTTATTGTTTTGAATGCATCTAGAGCTTGAATTTCATGTGTTTGGTGATTGAATGTTCAAAACTAGGGCTGCGTTTAGCACTTTCATGGGTTCTTAGGGTCCAGTTCATATCTTCCCCTAGTTAGCTGATTAGTTGTGGTGCCAAGCATTCTCATATTTCACCTTCATACCCAACTCTATGTGTTGTTGTTCCAGTTTGATTCGACCTAGGATTTCTCTTAAGAGTCTTTTTTGATTAATGTCTCTGAGCGAGTTCGTGAGCTCCCCTCTTATTTCATTTTCTAGTAACTTGTTTGAGTGCATTCCATGCAATCTATCTTGAGTTGTACCAAAGACAAATGATCCCAATCCAAACTCAACCTGAGCTCATCCCTGCATTCATGGTGAAAGTTTAGAAAGTCAAAATTAGGGTATCATCAATTCATAGCCAATCCTCACCAATTCATTCCCGAGAAAGTTGAGAACTTAAGAGGATCAATAGAAGACATGAAACAAATTGGATTCAAGCCTAAAAGTTTTGAAGTTGTGATCATTTGATTGTTCTAGGCAAAGATCATAAGAAGTGACATTTTTTCAGGATTTTGAGGTCTTCGTAGAATTTCCACATCCTCAGAATTTTTCGATTTTCCTCATCCCTTCATTTTCTCAGGTGTGTGCCAAGGGCTCAAAATTTCCAGTTCCTCGTGGAATTCCTTTCTTGACGGATTTTCCCGAATTCTCCCAAAGACTTCGTAGTGTTGAAGAATTCGAGAGATGAATGAATTTAATATTGAATATTTGGCATCTTATGATTGATATTGACAATTTAAACAATGTTGTATGCTTTCCTTTCATATTGTGATGATCAACTGATGAAATTTGTGCTCAATCAATTAAGTCCGCCTGACATGGAATTTCCCGAAATTCCTCTCTGGTCGGTTTTCCTCAGATTACTCATAATCCAAGATTACTTAATATTTATGCTTTATAATTGATTTAAAGGGATTCTATCATGATTTTGAACTAATGCAATGATGAATATGTTATCTATGATTGAATAACCTTGGTTCTAATATTATGAAGAGAATTTATGATGGTCTTTTGTTGGATGCAGGATGAATCTAGCAGGGTAGTGGTCGGGAAGGCTAAGGGTAAGCAGATGAATCCAGATGCTAAGGGATCTTCTATCTCCAAGGAAGAGAGGATCAAAATAGATATAAAGAGAAAGGTTCTAGAAATCAAGTTGAATTCCATATGGTCTGAGGTCACTGATACCAATGTGAGTCGGTGGGACTAAAAATAATTTAAGGCTAGGATGGCACAGAAGGATCCTCCATTGTTGGCCAGAAGATTGGTGGAATTAGGATTGGCACATGTAGCTTGTTTTCCTCCTATAGTCCAATTCAATGAGCTAGTGCTAGAATGTGCCAAACATTATGATAGGGGCACCCAGAGAATAATTGGCCCTTAGGGAAGAATATTAGCCAATCTTAACCCTATCTCTATAGCACAAACTTTTGACATTCCTGACAGGTCCCATGTGGTGGCCTTTGACATAGAAATGGCTAAGAAGTACTATGAGGATGAGACTATTAAATCACAATAGGTTATTAATTCCTAGTTAGAGAAGCCTAAGTCTCATTTCTCCAATTGCCAAAACAACTATATAGGGAAAAATTCAAGCCATAATATTATGATGCAATCACATTACTCAGTAGAGTGGTGGGATTAAAGAGTGCAGGAGTATTTGAAAACTGGATGTTCCATGTCATTGTGAGGATCGAGTAGAACATCGATTACCATTGGGCAGACATTATAAGTGTAATGATACATGAACAAATGTCTAATGTGATACGGACAAAAACCTTCACAATGACCTCTTACTTGGTCTATGCACTTGCAAGGTTCCATCCATACAAGGGGCTAAGCACAAGAGGTGTGTTTGGATAGGATGTGATTTATGAAGTATACCCACAACTACATTTGGGTAGCCCAAGATATAGGAGGGTGACTAATGCATTCACCATGCACATAACTAGGCTACTTCAAGGTGCATAGCATGTCTGGGTATCAGACCAAGCCAAGGAATTAATCAAGAGGTTTGGATCTTGGTTCATCCAATTCCCTACCTTCTCATACATCAAGATAGATGGCTGCCAAAGAGCCCCCACTAACTCATTTGACTATAAAATCCAATGAAACTATCTGATGAAATATGTAAAATTTGATGTTCGTCGGGTGCTTGTAAAATTTGATGTGTAATTTTCAATTTTTTGAAAGTTTATCCCCGATATTCGTCGAATTTTCGACAAACCTAGGGTTCGTCGAAATGTCGGCTATCATTTTTGTCAAATTTTTGACAAACATGAAAAATAGAAAAAAATCAAATTGTGGCCGATATAAAGAAAAGTGAGTTTGCGCCTGATTTATTGCGACAGTGTTTTGCTCTACTTGAGACAGTTTGTGGAGAACTAAGGATGATTTTCTTGAGAAAATTAGAAAAAAATAAAGAAGATAACACCAAGGTTGAGGGTAGTCATTGTCTTTTTGCAGAATTTAGTTGTGAAGTCAGATTTGTAGTTCCAGGTTTGAAAATCATATTTTAAAGCAACATCTCATCAGATATCATTTTTAGAGGTTAAGGGTTTTGAGAATTTCATGTCCAGATTTTGTTGTGTGGAATCACCATAAGATCACAACCAAGGAACAGATTCTTGTGACTGTAATTATGTGATCCATAACTCTATTGGTCATGTGGAACAGTTGTGCTATAACAAATACAGGATGCATTCATGTGTGACCCAAGTTTAATGTGGCTATGTTGTGATAGAAATGTAGGCACTCATATAATGTAGTTAATTCAGGTTGTATAATGTAGGTGTCAATCATCATTGGGTGCATTCAGGTTGTCTCAAGTTTAATAGGTTAGGATGTAATTATAGCATAATCGAAGAGTGATTACCTCTTGTTGCAATAAAGAGCCTATAATTTTGGTTGATATGCAGAGTGGTTGTGTTATATCAATTATGCAGTGCATTCAAGCACAACCCATGTTTAATGGGCTATTCTAGAGAGTGATCAAGATTTTCTAAACCTTATGAATGTTACTTGACATATATTTGCATAATCTCAAATTTCTTCAGAGGCTTTTGAAGTATCAATGTATCCTATATAAGGTTTAGAATGATTTCTTTTAATTAAAAAAATAAATAAATGATGTATTTCCCTATAATTAGATAATGTGGAGATCTCCTAAATCTGCCCCAGCACACTATCCTCTTTGGCATTATATTCATTACTCTAGCTACTAGGGTTTTGCATGTGACATCTTTAATATCTTCATGACCATGGCTTTTAAATAGATCTTAGTCTTTGCTTTAATCATTTTCATGGTAACCCTTGAGTTCCATAATCCACCTTCAATATCTTCTAAGAATGTTGTCTTAAGCTAGACTGCATAGTATGCATATAAAGCAAGTCCTTCATACCTGCCATTGTTCCAAACCACCACTCACTTCCTTGCTTAAAATGTTTCCTCCATAAACACAATAGCATGTTTTAAAATCATGGTTGCCAGTGATTGACCATTAAGGTCACCACTTTCATCATGAAGATACAATGAGATTTTTGTCTTCAAACTCAAGGCATTATGGAAGATAACATTGTGAATTGTTTGTTGTGTATGATTCAATTTTCTTGCACATTTATTGCTTTTCTAACTTCCTTTAAGACTGGGTATTGCACCCTTAGCTGCAATCACAAACAACTCACTCACTATCACTTGAAGATTCCTTTCATGAGCATCCTTCTATAAAATCAAACTATGCCCTATAGACTACCTACTTACTATAGAGGACTCATTGTTTCATGGTATTGTAGTTCTTAAGATCCTTCAACCTTATTGAAACTACTTCACAGTCCACAAGGTATTATTCACTATTCTCCCATCTTTGATGAGTCTCAAACACTGCTCAAACATGCAATCCACTACCTCCATTATATATTAATGGCTAAGAAGAAACATTGAACCTATGATTACCACTGTTACTTCATTTGGATAGTCATTCCCTGATTGCATTTTCCTTGTCTAACACTACCAAAAGAAATTGGAAAACCCTTAAGATCAACAAGGGGGTAAGGAAAATCACTGTTAAAATCTCCACTTTACTATGTAAGGTTTGAGCTTTATTATCTTGTCACTGCTCAACCTCTTTTTGACTGTCACATCTCAAGTGACTGTCATTCTTCTTACCATAGATTGCATTTACAAATGTCACTAAGCTACATAGTGTGCTTGTTATTGGCTACAATCTTTAGATTGCAAGATTTTGTTATTACCTACAATGTCTCAATCTTTCTGGTATTGCAACCTCACTAATCCGCTATAGTTATTGTTTATGTTTCTACGAAGGCCTAGGATTTGTACCCTAATCATGCTCTTACCAATGCTTTTGTTGGTTTTTATTAGGGCTCTCTCAATGTTGAGGGCCCTAGGGATAAGCTCATCATAAGAAGTGACACGTTGCATTTTTAACTAAAGGATAAATCTGTATTGACATTATCAATGATGATTCTGACTTGTTGCTCCTTAGGAATGGGTCACTTGCTCTTACTAGCTCGCTACCTCCATTGTTGTAGGAAGTTTGTGATCAAGTTCAATATTGTGATTGTAGGAGTCTTAACTGTTGGAAATCATAGTAAAATCATAATTTAATAAGTTTTGGAATTAGCACTTTAAAGTGTTTTTTGGGGTCATTAACTTTAGACTATCTTCTCTTTTGCAGGGGTGGTTGTATGCCAAATTTTTTTGGTGTAAAATATCAAAATTATTAGATTATGTTACATGTCTATGAATAAAAATTATTGGAGTGTGAGTTTGATATTTTTTTAACATCTAAATAGTCAAGCTTGGAAAAGAAAAATCATGTTAGATAATATTAGTCCAGAACAAAATGAAGAGACACTTGATAGATTGTGGGCTAGATTGAAAAGAAAGGGTGATGGGAAATGTTATTGTCCTTGCAATAATTGCAAGGGCTTAAAGACGAGACGACTTTTAATCACAACAACTGAGAAACATTGTAGGCAGCATGGTCATGTTGAAGGGGGGCATGATTATTGTCCATTGGTAAGTTGTTCATTATATGTGATTATATTGCTTGAATTTGTAAATGTTTATATCATTTTAACATTTTATATATATATATATAATCACTTGATCATGATCATGGTTTATTTGTGTCTATCATCATTTTAAAGGTGGGGCACCCTAGGGCAGATGATATGGATTATCACGGCCCAAAGAATGTGGTTTTGCAAGAAGACGAACATGGAGTTATGAATATCAAAGATGAAGTTAATGATCCTATTGAAGAAGATGATCATGCGCCATAAAACATAGTTGAAGATGATGGTACGAATACATTGATCCTTGACACATTTAGTGGAAGAGCTGATCATGATGATCAAGATGACTTTGATGATGTTCATGATTTACTTGTACTTGAGAAGACATACGAGCCCATTTATGAAGGCTTTGAAATAACTCTTCTCTCTGTTGTGTTGTTGATGTTGAACTTGAAGGTTATGAATGGTTTCTCAAACATAGCAATCTCATGGATGTTAAGGTATGTCATATATGTCATCTTTTTTCATCTATTTTAATTGTTGTTAGTTCATCACTCATAAATAAAGGATGAAATATGTACCATTAATATTCTGTATATGAACAAATTATTTTTTGTTGTAGATTGATTGGTGAATTTTTGTTACCACCATCAAATATTTTACCTCACTCATACTAAGATTTATGTGCCATTATGAAAGATATCGGAATGGAGTATCAAGTAATAGATGCATGTCCCAATGATCATATTATATATCATAAACAACAGGAATTTGTAACAGAATGCCCGAAATGTCATATTAGTAGTTATCAAACAGATCAACTAACAAAAAAGGTGTCTCGCAAGGTTCTTCATTATATTCCCATTATTCCATGTATGCAATGATTATTTAGGTGCGAAAGCTTAGCGCAATTTATGGATTACCATACACGAATAGAACTGGAGATGATATTCTTTGAATGCCTATAGATGGTTCTGCATTTATGGACATGGAGGAAAAATGGTAACA
Source organism: Sequoia sempervirens (assembly GCA_007258455.2). Classification (NCBI taxonomy): domain Eukaryota; kingdom Viridiplantae; phylum Streptophyta; class Pinopsida; order Cupressales; family Cupressaceae; genus Sequoia; species Sequoia sempervirens. Next base: position 160,824,915 of record VDFB02271358.1, read on the forward strand.
CTTTAAAGAAGAACCTCATAATCTCAGGTTTTCATTGGGAGTGAACGGTGTCAATCCATTTGGAGAGCTGAGATCTATTTACTCAATGTGGCCTATTTTTGTTATCAACAATAAAATTCCTCCATGGATGTCAATAAAGAGGGAGCACATAATGTTGTCAATGATTGTTCCAGGTATTTGTTTACATCAATTTTCTTTAACTTAGTAGCATCTCATTTTCCTTATTTGTTGCATAATGACATATTTTTTTCATTCAATAGTCATGTACATTAATTTTTTTTAACTTAGTAGTTCTCATTTTTCTTATAAAGTTATGGAATGGCGTCACTATGTATGACGTCTCCAAACCAATAGGACAAAAACAATTTCAATTACATGCAATGCTTGTATGGACAATTCATGATGCCTCAGGGCTAACACATTTTTGTGGTATGTTATAACGTTCGACTGCACTTTAAAAATATTTAATTTGATGAAGTAGATATCATGCATGTTTTTAAAATAATCTATTCATTATATATAATTAAAAAAATTGACATATTTAATCCAATTATATATCATCTTGTAGGTCTTCAAACAAAGGGAAAATTTGCATGTCCAATTTGTGGTCCAAAGATGAAATCTCATCGTTCAACAAGTTTAGGAAAGCAGGTGTTTGATGAGTATAGGCACTTCATCCATAGAAATCATAAGTATCAAACTACTGAAAAACATCTTTTTAATGGGAAAGAGGAGACTACATCAAAACCACGAAGAATGTCACCTCACCTATAGAAGTTGGAATATAATAGAATTAATCGTCAAGGTTATAAATCAGATCAAATTGTTTATCTATCATATATGATATGTTTTGAATTTATATTTTTATATTGTGTTGTGTTTATTCATGTTGTAATTGACAATGGTTGTCGTTGTTAATTTGTTTAACTTATATGCTTCATGAAGGTCGTCAAGGCATTAATGGCCGGCTTCCACAGGGACTGAAAAGTTATCCCAAACAATTTAGTAGGTTTCCCTACTATGAGTAGCTACAAATTGTGCATTTTTTTGATACAATGCATATCAAAAAGAATATAACAAAAAAGTTATGGAAAATATTGGATGGAAGGCATGACAAAGAAAAAAATGTCAAAATTTGTAATGATATTCAGGAAGCCAATCATGCAATGAAAAATGTCATTCAATTAAATAGCGATGGAGACCAAATTAATATAAGTTCCCTTCCTTGGTTATTAATAGAGCAGCAAAGCAATGTTATAAAAGAAGTCATACAAAAAAATCGATTTCCCATAGGATTTTCTATGAACATAAACAATATAATAACAAAGAAAGGTGAATTTGGGTCAGGGATGAAAACGCATGATTGGCATACCTTTATTAAGGTAATTATTTTGGTATATTATATACACTTGTATAATGCATGTATTTTTCAATGTATTGTGTTTACTACTTTTGGAAAAATAATGAAAAGATCATTTTATAATTGTTGCAATACGTTCTACCTCTATCTCTCCCATACAACTTTCACAACAATGTCAAGCAAGTTATATATGATCTTGGAAAATACACGAGGTAAGTAGTGAGATTTGTTCAATTCCCTATATACATCTTATAATTGCCATTTGTTTTACTTGTTATGTAATATACTATATATTTTTGTTAAATCTCGTTAATATATTTGCGCCTTGAATCACTTGTAGATGGCTATCATCTAAAGAAATCCATAAAGAAGATATAAATTATTGGAAGAGAAAAATTTCTCGTCTAATGTGTGAAATGCACAAGAACACTACCCCATACACCAAGTTGAGGAGATTGAATTGTGTGGACCTGTACACACAAGGTCAATGTACATGGTTGAGAGGCACTTGAAATTTTTGAAAACTTTGGTTAGACAAAGAGCACATTCTGAGGGTTCTATGGTGGATGGATATATGGTATACTGCACCATGGTGTACATTAGTGAATATCTTCCTAAGTTTGCAGCAAAGATCCATGTAGATCCATTTGGGATCCCAACTCCATTAACAAATTCAAGGAGTACCCGTTGGGGGAAAGGTAGATTGAGGAAAGTGAGAGGTAATTATAAGATGGTCAGTGGAGATTAATTGGAATACATTTACATATGGTTTTTATGTATATTGTACTTATTTAATTTTTAATCTTCAATATACATCAATTATAAATTACAATGTATAATCGTGGGTATTTAACCACTATATATCGCCCTTTGTGAATTTCAATTTTTCTGCATTTGGTCGAGTGGATGCACACATTTGTACGCCACCAACAATCTTGATCGGATGATGGTATGGATTGAACGATGCCAAGAATCTGGTCAGCATTAACATGGGAAGGTGTGGCTTCATTGGTTAAAGAAGCTCATTGTAATGGAGATTCCAATGTTACACAAAGGGAAATTGATTTAGCATATATTTTAAGAGATAAAATGCTTAGTATAAATATATTAATCACCCATATTATTTAATTATTTTCAAGTATATTGATGTATATATATGTTGAGATTATTTTCTTTGCATACATTCGGCCAAGAATAAATATGTTTATCAACTGACGATATTGCAATAATTTTTACATGTTTAACATTTTTCCGGTGAAACATCACAAGGCTATGTGGTGCAATGGTCATAAATTTTGAATCAAAATGTTGGATGACATGAAGAAAACTTGTGATTCTGGTATAACTGCAGTCTTTCAAGTGACTAATGTTTCATCTAGAAGTGACATACATCCAGAAGTCTTAGAAAATTGATACTATCAGATTTTGGATGATATACTTGAGTGTGACTTTAAGTCCTTCAGATTAATTCTATTCATCGTCCTATGGTACCGGCTACGATTGAATGAAAATGATCCAGAGATAACTATTATTGATCATGATAATGGATTTACCATGGTTAATACAAGGTTGATTGAGCGAGCTAGAAATGAGCCCTATGTTCTTCCAAGCCAATGTGAGCAAGTATTTTACTCAGAGGTTCCAGGTAAACCAGGTTGTCATTTGTTGTTAGACATTATCTAGGAGGAAGGCCGGTAAAGTATAATGTTGTGGAAGAAGAAGATACTGAAGAACTAGAAGATGATGTAGATGATGATCAAGATCAACAATTAGTTGATGATGTCCCTGACGAAGATGTCGAAGAGGAGGAACTAGATCATGATGATGCAGGAGTTAATGTTCATAAAGATGATATCTGTGTGGATGATGACATTATTGAAACTGATATCGATGACAATGATGATGATATGATCAATCCTTACAATGTCGAATCTAGATCGGATGATATAGACAAAGAGTTGGATGAAGAAGAAGATCGATGACATTGAAATTTATAAGTTATGTGATTATATTATCTATTTGATATTAATTTCTTGATAGAATTATATTTCACTTATGTGGTTACATAATTAATTCATGATATTTTTAATTTTCATGCCATTACATAATTAATTTAATGATGTACTTTTTAATGTTTGAAAGGTCAAAAAATTAAAACATTTCAATAGTGATGTTAACAACCTTGAAATTAGTGTGTTTTATGTTTCATGTGATCATAAAATATTAAAAAGTCAGTTGTAGAGGTGGTTGTTCAGTGGTTGATGTGTATGTTGGTTCTTTTTACAATGTAACCAGGTTTGTCTTCTAATATACCTATGGAATTGCCCATTCCAATCAAAGGTAGCTCAAAGGACCTGGACCAACTGACAAGGACTTTAAAAGCCTTGTACACTTTGGGCTCTGCAAGACCCGGGAGGGTGATCCCTTAATGTGTTTACAACCTCTGCACCATTATTATAAACAACATTAACAATAGCAGATTATCTCTAATGCATTAGCTCAACATGATAAGATAATATCAACTAGAATTGGCTATTCATAGACAATATCAACTATCTAGAGCATGAGATAACTAAACACAATCCATTGTATAAGATAGTCAATGATTTGCAATTTGTAGCAAGCTCTAGGAAAAGACAAATAAATACTAAACTACACTAATAATTACAACTTAGAACAGTGCGATATATCCATTGCAGGAGTCAAATTCATAAGCATCTAGAGGTTTATAACAGATTTAATACATCATATATAAGATCCTTGACAATATTGCATTACAATTTTATCAGTATGCATTCTAACCCAGGACTACTTATCAATTCCTTATACAACACATATCCGCCTATAATCCCATTCAAGCATTTTGATTAATTCCTTGAATTAAAGCTAAAATAGAATCATACACACCACAACAATGAGATGGATAAAATAACCCTTAATTATTTCGTTCAAAGTTTATATATGCATGTACAATGGATAGACATGAGCTCAAATTTTAATTTCAACTCAAATGATAGTACTAGTATACAACATTAAATGTCTATGAACTCAAAACCTGGTACATAATGACTCAAAACCTAAATTTCATTTCTCTAAAACTATCAGAATTTACAATTCGCTCTGCAACTTCACCTAGACTTGACAAAAATTATCTAACTTGCTAACCCGTACTTCTGGCTTTGAAATCCTTCTTATAGAAAATGAAGGAGCAAACAAGCACCAGGCTAGAAAGTAAACATGTCACTAGTCAATTGGAGCACCTAGTGATATTCCAAAATTTGTTACAACAACCACCACCTTGAAAAATATTCTTGTTCATCATATCAACTGAGGAACGTTGATGCAAAAAACCACAAGAAAACTGCACCGAAAAAGCTGTCAACACAAAATTGAAACCATTGCAACTGCAGCATCTGATATGCCACCTGTTAATAGTTCACTCCTTTTACTCCTCCTCATTCAAATATTTAGTTACCCAATTCTGGTACTCATCATCAGTCGGCCAGTCAAAATTAATTACCTCATCCACCTTGGTATTATAAGGTGTGTATTTTATAGCTACCTGATTCACATCCCTTTCAAAAGATTCCAAAAATGAGCTGGTACTAATAATTTTGTACATACAACTCACCAACAAATCATAGTCTGACTCATCACAAATTCAATTGATTTGATCATTGATGGCCTCACTTGCTTGAGCCTTCCATTGTTGAAATGACCTGATTTTCCCCTGCTCATCAATTATATCAGGTAACAATGTGTTACCCCAATCATTGAAATTCTTCACCAACTCCCTAATCTTCCTACTCAAGTCATCTGGTAAGGTCTAAAAATCTTGCAATGATTTTACTAACACATGAGTAGGATTTAATGATTGGGGCCTATTATTTATATCAAACCTTGAGGCCTTATACATGATATCC
>VDFB02271358.1:160830297-160955030 GCA_007258455.2 Sequoia sempervirens
AGATCTCCAATCCCCTCTTTATTGATCCAATATTTAGCTTTAAGAACCTCCCTCGATCAATCTGGTACCTTCTTTTTTCAACAACTCCTTCCTTTATTCCTTGTCCTTCCCTACCTTGTTTTTGAAGAAGTTGTTTCTCTTAGAATTGCATGAAATTTTTTAATAAACTTAGAATGATAATTTCTACAAGATTGTAAAGTTTCATGGTGTTTTAAAAGAGGTTGAAGGTTTGTAATTATAGGAGATGTATGCTTGATCAACAGTTAAGATTTTATGGTAAAATCAACAGACAAGATCAAAGAAGAGAATGGAAAGTTGTCATTTAACTCATGAAAGGATAATAATGAATTTTTTAAATTAAAAAGATGGGTAATGGTGCACATGAAGTTTCCCACTTTATTCTTAGTTAATTAATGATGAAAAAAAAGTTTCTAAAAGGGAGATTAATTAACTAATAAGGGAATATTTAGATTCTAAAATGAGATGGAGTTAATTGATAAGAGATGAGGTGTCAATTGGACAAAAAAATAGAAAGTTGAAGTAGAGAAATATGGAAAATTTTCAAATAAAAATAATAATTAAAATTTATTTATTTTCATTCTCTCATAATTTGAAAAAAATATACTTTCATATTAAATAATTTTTTGCATCATAAATTATACTTATTTATTTATCAGAATATCTATTTAATTTTCTAAATTTATTTTTTAAAGGTGCAATGCACCCAAATTATTAGGGGTAAACGCTTTTGACCAGAGCTATGAACTGGGTACAAGAAACCACAAGAAACTACCAAACCCGAAAGCGCAATGGCCTAGCAATGGCACAAGGCCTACGAGCACATTGGCCTAGCGAGGGTTTGAACCCTAGTGGCTCTCACTACAACCAAGCGACTTGACCACCAAACCACACCCATATCGACAATTTTCTAAATATTTTAATTTATTGATTTTATTTTATTTTTCCTTTAGTTTTAACTTTATAAATTATCCTTAGTAAAATAAAATAATAATTATTTCAAACTAAATTAGATTAATAATAATAAATATTTTTCTAAATGTTCTAAGATAGAGGGTCGTGACAAACACCAATCCTAGATGCAAAGATCAACAAGTAAGATACCACTCCAACCATATTAAAAAGATAAAGCTTGTAGAACTCCAATTCCAATTACATAGCTTACAAAAGATCTAATCTTGCTTCAGAACCTCTCTCACACAACTTATGATCTTTTGATGATGGTGTATAATGATTGACATAAAACTCCTATTTAATTACAATTACTCACACACATTTATTCACATAGTTGAAATCTAAACTATGATGATTATATACATCATTACATTACAAATACTTCATGTTCGTCAAGAGTACCTTAACACCATCCACAATTAGCTATGTTGGATAAGGTGGACCTAAATTCAAATTTACATGAAATGTGTAGCAGGTAGGTCCTAAATCAAATTTGATTTTGTCAATAGAAAATGATGTTGTACACTTCCTTCAAGGACCTTAACTTGGACCTATTTGACTTTCTCATGGTACCTATAAAGGTCACACACTTCAATTCATTGTCTTAAAGTTCTAGAACAACCATTGGTCAATTAACCAACATAGTGACCCAACTGTCACTTCAATCATTTTACATGTTGAACATAAATCCTAGAAACTCTAGAATAAGATAGAACAAGTGTATACATATTCTCTTTTCAAACAATAAACCAAAAATCACATCTTGATGAGGGCTACACTGCCTAAAACCCACACAAACATAATAATAGATACCAACATAGAAGATGCGAGATAGAAAATAACCCACTTTCAATTAAATTCAGAAAATGAAATTACAAATTCAAAACTTATAATGCTACAGCCTCATGGGCTTGATTCATTACAACAAAAAGCAACTCTGAAAGAAAATCTATTATTCAGAGCCATAATCTATACTAATGGAGCCACTTTCTACAACCTCCACTTAACCTCTTTTATCTTATCCAATAACCACCCTAGAATATTCTAGAAAGTGTAACTTTCCCTTTTGTTTTTGCGCCAAAATTCCCACCGACAAATTTCTTGCCTAGGAAGATATTTTAATGAAATTCACTTTTTCATGGGGCAACTTCATGGGGCCATAACTTTTGATCTAGGTGTTTGATTTGCTATTATAACATATTTTTGGAAATATCTCAACAAGGTCTACAACATCGAACCCATTAGAGATTGGTTCACCCACTTTTCGAGTTGTTTCAAGGCCTCTAAGGTTTTCATATTTAAATTTCAATTTTCATTGGAGAAATTTCTTGGGATAGAAACTTTAATTTCTTCCAAACTATGCAAGGTATTGAGACAATTATTTCATGACTAATTTTTTTTTTCAATTCCATTCCATGGGTTAAATTTTCAAGTCTATACAAGGTTATGTAGGACAACTTACTAAAAATAGTAAGTGACCATTTTTCACTATTTTTGACTTCTAACTGTCTTACACCCCTTAAGTGCCATTATGGGACTAAAAAAAACTAAAGAAAATAAAGAAAATATTTTTTTTGGGTGATGCAAGATTGCCCCTACACCACTAGATGTTCTTGCATTAGACACCCAGGGTAATTTGAAAAATGACCCTGTCACTTCTCAAGAGTTAGAGAGAAACCAAGATGGTTAACCTTAGCCTCAGACAACCATGATGAATCTTCAATAGGCCTTCCTCTCCATTTCACCAATTACTTTGCATATTTCCTATTTCTTGTGCTTTTACCCACATGACTATCCAAGATTTCTTCTATCTCTTCCTTTTTTGAAGTAGGTGATGTAAATTTCCACTGTTCTTTTATCGGCCCCTCCTCTATATCACCTTCAAGATACTCTGCCAAATCAGCAATGTTGAACATAGGAAAAATGTTTATTCCACTAGAAAACTCTACCTCATAAGCATTTCTTGAATCATGCTTCTTCAAGATCTTGCATGGTCCAAACTTCTTCATCTTTAACTTGTTGTATGTACCAAATGGAAACCTTTCCTTTCACAAATGAACCATGACTTCATCTCCTACTTGGAACTCCTTATACCTCTTTTTTTTATCTTCCTTGGCCTTATATTGTGAGTTCATCTTATTGATATGTTTCTTCACCTCTTCATGCAAATTCTTTAGGTGCTTAGCAAAATATTCAACCTCAACACTACTCTTCTCCCCCTTATCCATCTTTCTCAATTCAAAAATAGTTCTTGGACTACTCCCATACACAATCTAGAATGGTGATTTACCAATGCTCCTATTGATAGAATTATTATAAGAAAATTCTACCTATGGTATAATAAAATCTCATCCCTTGGGCTTATCTCCTACTAAGCATCTTAGTAGGTTACCCAAACTCCTATTCACCACCTCTATTTATCCATCAGTTTGTGGATGGTGTGTAGAACTGAACTTCAAATCTATCTTCAACTTCTTCCATAATTTCCTCTAGAAATAACCAACAAATTTGGTATCTCTATCTGAAACTATACTCTTCGATAGATCGTGTAGTCTCACCACCTCTCTGAAAAACAACTCTATAATATGAACATCACTGGTCTTATGAAATAGAATGAAATGTGCCATCTTTGAAAATCTATCCACCAGCACAAATATGGAATCATGCCCCCTCTGTGTCTATGGAAATCCAAGAACAAAATCCATGCTAATATTCTCCCATGGCCTCTCAACTATAGGTAATGGTTGATACAATCTAGTATTTTGACTTATTCCTTTTTCTATCTAACATACTCTACAACTTTGCACAAACTTCTTCACATATTGTTATAATTGTGGCCAGTAATAATTCTCACAAACAAGAGCAATGGTCTTATGTCAACCAAAATTTCCAGCCAATCCTCCACTATGCTTTTCCTTCATTAGGTTTTATCTCATAGTAATCATTGGAATACACAATTGGATTCCTCTAAACAACATCCCATCTTGGATTAAGAAATCCAGCCATATTGTCCTATCTAATGTAACAGGTTCCAAACAAGCTTTCCAAGCTTTTGCAAAGTTTGGATCTTATGGATACAAAATCTTGAGTTAATTGAACCTAACAACCTCTATATTCATCTCTATCAACAAATTTTTCCTTCTATTTAAGGCATCTACAACTCTATTTGACCTTCCACTCCTATGCTTTAAAATAAAAGTATAACTCTATAAAAAACCAACCCATTTTAAGTGCCTTTTGTTAGAGACCATGTTAGAAACCAAGATCATATTTGCAAACCAAAAAGACCTTCCACAGAAGAGAAAAAAAAAATAGAGATTTGCAAAAGATGTGTAAATTGATATATTCGAAGTACAAATAATTACAAAGATTATTTTCTTTATAAAAAAATAGATGCATAAACCTAATCTTATCTTGAGCAACAAGATAGGTCAATAAGATAAGGATAAGAACCTATAACTTAGGAATTAAATATGCCTAAGTAAACTTATGCAAAGTGTAATTAATAATTAATTACACCAACACCCCCCCATAAGTGCAACTTAGGGAGAAGCAAATTATTATGCAAAGATTAGTCCCAACAACAAGGCCTGATCAAGTACTCATGTACAAATGCAAAGAGAGAGAAAACCCAGTGGGAACCCCCCCAGAGAGATGAACTATTGCGAAGAAGCACTGGAAGAACTCTGATGAAGCAACACTGGAACCCCAAATCCAACAAGCAAGGAAAGATACTTCTGTTTACAAAATACCATATTAGAATCACAAATGCAACAACAGACCCGATGCCAAGGAACACTGGAAACTCACATACTGGATCAACCCTGGAATCTGTGAACAACAGTAGATGAAAGGATGAAAGGACCCATAATGATGACAAATTTGGAAGTTGTGTCTCTCAAAGCCAATGCCAAACTGAAACTAAAACTGCCCATAGGACGAGTACCATCAAGATTCTAGAACATTAACCATAAAAATATGGTCTTCAAATGAGAAAGATTTGAACCAATGCAGATCAAGAACCATAAAATCCCAACTGAAGTGTGAACCGAAGCAAACCAACGATGTGTCTAGCTAAGCAAGAAAGAAGCTAAGGGAAACAATAGGAAACCAGACAAAATCATGCGAGTTGTCACCAATACATATAATGGATGCAAGAACCCCCCTTAATGGAACTTTATATCAGTTCATTATTACAATACCCAATGATTGCAGAAGGACAGAATGCAAAGCTACAGAAACATAAGCGAAAATGAAAACCTAGTGCATGAAACAAAAATGAATGCATGCATTAAATAAGGTATACATAATCTATAAATGACCTCAGATCTGCATAAAGACTGAAACCAACTTTCCAATGCCATGAAAATCATGAAAAACAAATAAGCGAGTCAAAAGATATGCTTCGCGGAGTGAAAATGACATCTGACTTTTGAGGCTGAAAAAGACATGAAAAAAGAAAAACCAAAAAATCAGACCTACACCATTGTGAAGAGCTCAGAAACAGCTTTCCGGTGATATCTCATTTGCAAAAAAAGTTGTTGTATGTGAAAGTTATGCCTGTTTCTGCGAAACTACTCCAAAAAGGTCCGATTTGGCCATGTGAAGCCCTCAGGGGCTAAAAAATTAAAGCCCCTAGTCGCCTGGGTAGACTAGGGGGCTAGCAGCTAGCTCTTGGGGTGAAGCCCCTGGTCATCCATAGGATCGCGGGTGGTGCTGTAGAGCCAGCTGGGGGCTGGGTGCATAGCGCCCGGTCCCCCATAGGACCGACAGCTCTGCACAAAGGGCCCGCGGGGGCTGGAAGGCTTGGCGGGCGGTAAGCGGTGCAGTGGGGTGGCGCCGCCAGCCTGAGCGGCCCTCCGGTGGCCACTGGGTGGTGGGTGAGTTGCCCAAATTTTTTGAATTGCATGCACCATTTTTAAGGATTTTTTTTCAAAAATTTTGATTTTTTTCAATTCTGGTGCCTCGAAAACTGTGCTTGGGGGCCATACGGCCCTTGGGCAAATTTTTTTTGCCTCTCTGAATGACTATGTCCAAATCAGATAAATTTTATATGGAAATAGGGGTTTTTGGGCGCTATGAATCCAACGGCAAGGTTCGTTTGGGCCCAAAGTGCTCCAGAAATCAAGCGATCCCCAGATCTATCAGAAAAATCACCAAGCTTGAAACCCTCGCAGATCTGGCAAATGGTGATGAAAATGAATGAAATAAAAGTCATTTCTGACTTTTTCCAATGCTCTAAATCCAACGAAAAACCCTGATTTGATCCAAGACACTGCATAAATTTTCTCAAGGAATAAAACCCTCGAGGGACCTCGAACGAGCTCTGCACTATGTTCCTCTAAAAAAACTAAGGGGTTGCAAATCGAGGCTCTGATACCATGTTAGAAACCAAGATCTAATTGCAAACCAGAAAATTCACGTTCCATAGAAGAGAAAAATGAAAAAATAGAGATTTGCAAAAGATGTGCAAATTGATATATTCGAAGTACAAATAATTACAAGAGATAATTTTCTTTATAAAAGCAAAGATGCATAAACCTAATATTATCTTGAGCAACAAGATAGCTCAATAAGATAAGGATAAGAACCTATAACTTAGGAATTAAATATGCCTAAGTAAACTTATGCAAAGTGTAATTAATAATTAATTACACCAACACCTTTGATTTAACTTTCCTTGACTATTGAGATACTACAAATCCTAGTGATTAATATATAAAAAAAAAATTATTTTGGCAAAAAATATTGTCTCCATTTCTTCAAATCTTGAACTATAGCATACAACTCTTGATCATAGACATAATATTTCTTCTTAGCATCATTCAACTTCTCACTAAGATAGGTAATAACCTTACCTTCTTGACTCAAAACAACTCCTATGGCAGTGCCACTAACATCACAATCTACCTGAAATAACTTATTGAAATATGGAAGTGCCAAAACAACCTTACCTTCTTGACTCAAAACAACTCATATGGCAGTGCCACTAGCATCACAATCTATCTGAAATACCTTATTGAAATATGTAAGTGCCAAAACAAGTTGCTATGTAACTATCTTCTTCAACATATAAAAAAAAAATTCTACTCTTGTAGTCCACTTAAACTCTTTTATATCCCCTCTCATTGCTTCAGTTAGAGGTCCATAGATACTACTGAAATTCTTAATAAACTTTCTATAAAAACTTGCTAGACCATGAAATGATCTTACCTTTGTAACACTCCTTGGGGTAGGCCATTCAATGATAGCTCTCACCTTCTCTAGATCTATTTTAAGACCCTCTACTAAGAAAACAAATCCCAAATACACCAACTTCCTCTTCACAAAATTACATTTCTTCAATTAATCAACAACTTCTCCTCCCTTAGCTTCTAAAAAACTCTTTGGATATGCATCAAGTTCTCCTCCAATGTCTTATTGAAAATAAAAATGTCATCCAAATAAACAATAACAAATTTTCCTAAAAATTCTTTCAATACCTCATTCATAAGCCACATAAATGTGCTTGGTGCATTGGTTAGCCCAAAAGGCATGACTAACCACTCATACAAGCCCTCCTTGGTTTTGAAGGTTTTCTTCCATTCATCTCCTTCTCTAATCCAGATTTGTTGATATCCACTCTTCAACTCTATCTTTGTGAAGTACTCATATCCACTCAAAATATCCATGATGTCATCTATCCTTCGTAAGGGTAATCTATACTTGATAGTGATCTTGTTGATGGCTCTAGAATCTCTATACATTTTCCATTATCCATCCTTCTTTGGTGCTAGTACTGTAGGTACTACACATGGACTCAAACTCTCTCTGATCAATCCCTTCCACAACAACTCCTGCACTTGTCTATTCAACTCTTCACTTTGTACTAGATTCAAATGATGAGCTACCTTATTCAGAAAACTGGCTCTAGGAATTAGGTCCATCTAATGACTAATCTTTCTTACCTAAGGAAAACCTTCAAGAACATTAGAAAAAATAATAGATTTAAACTCATTCAACAAAATTGAAACCACTATAGGTACCTAAGTAGAATCTTCTTTATCAACTCTAGGGATCAATGAAAAACACATATGCTCATGCCTCATACCTTCTAGGAACTTTCTTCCATAAACCAAAAAAATCTTGCATTACTACATACCTTTTCCTCTGCTTCTTTCAAGGGATTCAACTTATAACGAACTCCATCCTTTTTCAAAGAATAGGTATTGGCATGTCCATCATGTACTTCTCGCCAATCAAACTGTCATGGTCCACCTAACGACATATGAAAAATGTCCATAGGTATAATATCACAAAATTCCATATCATGATAATTTCTAATCATTAATTTTACCATAAATTGTTCATTTACCAAAGCTTTATGGTCCTTCTACAACCAAAAAATTCAATATGGATTTGGATGCCTTCTTCTCTCCAACTATAACTTACTAACCATCTCTTTTGAAACAAGGTTATTAGTACTACCTCCATTAATAATAACAATGCAAATTTTACCTTCACACTTACATTTGGTGTGAAACAAATTCTTCCTTTGACTTGGTTCTTTCTACTCATTCATTAAGGCTCTTCTATTAACAAGAACCTCTCCTCTTTCTGCATCCTCAGAATGTGAAGACTCAACATCTTCATCTATATGTGCAACTTGTGCATTACCCTTAGGTCTTCTATTTGTCCTTTCTTGATGTTGAGGAAACTCATAGGCTCTATGTACTTCTTCTCCACACTAGAAATAGGTTCCATGAAAGCCTCCTCTCCTCAGTCCTTGTCCAGATGTTCCTCTTCCTCTTTGGTCTCCATTGTTTTGATCATGAGGATGGTAGATGCTATCACCTTTCTAGTTCTGGTTGTTATTGGATCCTTCACCCTTCTTTTGATTTTCATTTTGACCTCCATATGATCATCCACTAGTCTTTCCACCACAACCCACACCTCTTTGCTTACTTTAAAATCTTTTATTCAAATTTTCTTCTACCTTCAAAGAAAACTAATATGCATCTTCAATGGTAGACATTCTTACCAAACCCAACTCTTCTTGAATACTCAGCTTCAACCCATTTATGTAACAGAAAATTTTTTCCTTGTTGGCCTCAGAATGGCTTGTTCTAATTAGGACACAGTTGAATTATTATGTATACTCCTTAACAAATTTTCCCACTTGTTTCAACCCTTGCATCTTATTCAACAAATATAGCTCATAGTCCACAAGAATGAACTATCTTTTTAATTTTTCCACCATCGGTCCCATCTGGTTATTTTCTCTTTTCCTCATCAATTTCTTTTTAGTTGTACCTCTTTCCACAAAATATTCGCATGAACCTTGAGCTTGGTCTTTTCAAATTTTACCCTCTTAGGATCTTCCACCTCCTCATACTCAAAGTATTCATCCATATCGTTGATTCAATCAATTAACTCTTTTGGATTAAGATTTCTATAAAATGTAGAAACATTGATCTTTAGCCTTTTCCCAATCTTGGAGATGGCCTTAAATAATCTAACTTGCTCTAGATCTACTACTTCTTGTTCTTCTTCAAAATGTTCCTCATTTTTAGCTTCATCTTCACTTTCATCTCCTCCTCTTCGATCAAACCCTTAATGCAACTCCTATTACAATGCTTAAACTTGTCTCTGCAGGGCTCTAAAACCCTCTTATGGTACCATAACATGCCTTCCATCACCACAATTTCTTCATGGAGGCATTCTGATCACTTTTCATAGAAACCCACAACCACAAGTCCTAGTGTAAACTACCTCATATTCGGTGATCTATTTACGCACTCAGGAAAACTTTCTCTGATACCACTTGAAGAGGGCTACACTATTTGTAACCCACACAATCACAATAATGGATACCAACACAAAAGATGCAAGACAAAAATAAGCCACTTTCAATTAAATTCAGAAAATGAAATGGTAGATTAAGGACTTACAATGCTACAACCTCATAGGCTTGATTCATTACAACAAAAAGCAACTGTAAAAGAAAATCTACTATTTGGAGCCATAATCTACACTAATGAAGCCACCTTCTACAACCTCCACTTAACCCATTTTATCTTATCCAATAAGCACCCTAGAATGTTCTAGAAAGTGTAACTTTCCCTTTTGTTTTGGTGCCAAAAGTCCCACCAACATATTTCTTGCCTAGGAAGATATTTTAATGAAATTCACTTTTTTATAGGGCAACTTTGTGAGGCCATAACTTTTGATTTGGGTGTCTGATTTTCTATTATAACATATCATTGGAAATCTCTCGACGAGATCTACAACTCTAAACCCATTAGAGATCAATTCACCCACCTTTTAATCTATTTAACGGCCTCTAAGGTTTTCATATTTGAATTTGAACCTACATTGGAGAAATTCCTTAGGACTAAAACTTTAAGCTCTCCCAAATAATGTAGGGTATTCAGACAATTCTTTCGTGACTGAAAACATTTGTCATTTTTGCTCCTTGGGGTAAATTTTTAGGACTATACAAGCCCATTTAGGCCAACTTACTAAAAGAAGTAAGTGACCATTTTTCACTATTTTTGACTTATGACTATCTTACAACCCTTAAGTTCCATTGTGGGACTCAAAACAACTAAAGAAAATAAAGAAAACATTTTTTTTGGGTGATTCACGATTGCCCCTACACCACTAGATGCTCTTGCATCACATCTTGAAATAAATATAGATCATGAACATGTAGCTAAAAAAATTATCTACCTAAGTAACTAAACTCCAACATTCTAGACCAACCTTCTAGATTGCTTCTATCAATAAAATAGATACAAAATGTATCAATGGATTTTTCTTTAGGATTAGAGTGTGAGATAAACTAACACATAAAGCATGTAATCCAAAGATCCTATCAAGAACAATGAAAACAAGTACAATTATACCTTTGATTCGCATGAGTTTCCATGATTCACCTTGATAGTACCTTCTTGCTTGTTGGTTGACGTGTTGCCCTTAGATTCGTCATGTGAGCAATCTGCAAATAAATGTCTATGTCATACACCAAGATTTGAAGGATTTTCACAAATGCCTAATGCCTATGTCTATGAAAAAAATAACTCTAAAATGCCAAATTAATCTAAGTATTAATATGCCAGAATATTGTAATCTATGTGCGTCTAATCTGTAATATCTAATGTGTAATCCAAAAATGAGAGGAAAATAACATTTTATAGAAAATGCCATTTTGAATGGATGGATGAGATTGACTTTTGACAAAGACCTAAAATCAGAGGCCCAGATTTAATCTGACAATCCCTAATCAAGGTTAGGGAAAAATCCTTAAGTGAGCGGTCAAGATGTCATCTAAGAGAATCAAATCGGCGGTGGAGAATAAATGAGATAAATTAATTAGAAAGTAAATATTTTCGACAATCAAGAAGATAAAGACTGCATTTGTGAGATTCAAAAAATCAAGAAGATAAGAGTTGGGTGAAGATCAAATTTGGAAAATCAAGAATCTGCTGATTACTTGATTTTTGGAAGATTAGTTACTATTTTGAATTAAATTAATTGAAATAACGATTTTAGGAGACAATAAATAATCTTTTCATATTATTTACCAAAATGGTTAAGAAAGTGATGACATTTTAAATAATTTCATTTATTTAAAATGAGAGGAATATTAATTTTGATAATTAAATAATTAAAGATAATTATTTAATTTAGTAGATAAGATTAATTAATTAAATAAATTAATCAATTCATTTAATTATGATAGTTAGTGACATATTAAATAAATAAATAAAATTTATTTATTTAATAATCAAGAAGAAATATATGATGAAGGGTAATTAAATAAATTAAGAAATTTATTTAATTAAGGGAAAACTTAGACAATTAATGACATATTTAATAAATAAATAAAATTTATTTATTTATTTAATAATCATGAAGAATGAAAAGACTTGAATTAATTAAACAATTATAAATTATTTAATTAATAGTCGAATGTGGACCAAGGACATAATCAAATGTCTTAATTATGCTAGGATGAAAATGGTAAAAATGGAGCTTGCAGGCCTAGGTCATTTTTAGGTGTCTACATTTTTCCCCTCTTTGTCATAATGTTGTGTGTCGCATTGTGACAAAGAAAATAAGCCAAAAAAATGCCCCAGTACAAAATATGATGAGGAAGAATGACGAGGAGGGTTACGGTATGCCCCCTCGAGAGGACAAATAGGTTCCAAGAACACGGGTGTGCTCTCGAAATGGATGAGAAGACTAGAATATGAAGAGACAAAGAAATGTTAGTGCAAAAGATATGGATGATGACATGGATGCAATGCCTATATGAGATGAGCGAGAGAAGATGACAAGACAAAAGGAAATGCATGTTAGTTCCTAGACCAAATCCTTCAAAACATTGCCATAGGACTTTAATATTTATTGCTCTTAATCATCATTCGGCAGTAAAAATGACACAAATGGACAAAAAACACCATGATATGACGTAGACCAAGGTGTGCAAGGTCATCCACTTGAAAAATAGATAGTCACAGACAAGGAATGTCCTAACTCATACTAAGGGCGAAGTTGCCTCAGTCTTTTTGTCAAGACAATCCACAGACAACAGTCAAAGAAAATAAAATAGGTCAGGAGACATCATCGTGCCTCTAAATCCTTCGTGGGACATCCTCGAGGTAGCTAGTAACACGACCAAAAAGACAAGACAGTAAAAATAGAAGAAAAAATAGCCAAGATAGTCAAAAGATAAGACAAGATAGACCAAAAAGATTAACAACCATTTTATTTTGTTTGCCAATGTTTGTTTGCCAAAGATTGATTTCTTGTCGATTTGACAATTTTGACAGTTTAAGAGCTTTGCCAATTTGATGGTGTTGACAATTTGACGGGGCCTATTGTCAGGAATGACACATCCTGAAAAAGGCAAAGGACATTTTGACGAGGTCCAAATCCGAGAAGGACACATCTTGAAGAGGACCAAAGAGTGACGAGACTGACATTGTTTTGACTAATATGTTTTGGCAAGTTGACCGATGTTGGTTATATGATTGATTGGCTTATGTTGTCTGATTTTGACCAATTTTGACATTGACGTTTCAAATGACTGTCTTGTGTCTAAGTTTGACTATGTCTGACTTATTTGACTGATGTGACAATTGTGACAAATGCCATGATTTTATTTGGACCAACCTAAAAGGACTGACCTAATGTCTTGGGGACTCACCGACTGATGGCCTTGCCTACGTAGCAAATGTGCAAAGACAACATAGTTTGACAATGACATGGACTGACTGACATGACTGACTTTGACTCTATTTTTAGGATTTTGACATTGATTTGGATGTTTTTGTGTTTTTCTTCAGGACATTTTATGATTTTTAGGTCTTTCTTTAGGACATTTTATGATGTTTTTAGTCTTTTTTCAAGACATTTTATGATGTTTGTCTTTTTTTAAGGACATTTTATGATGCTTTTGTCTTTTTTCAAGACATTTTATGATGTTTTTGTGTTTTTTTAGGACATTTTATGATGTTTTTTTCTTTTTGTCATTTTATGATTTTTTTGGATTTTGATGTTTAAGAGGATCATGACAAATGCATATGACTAATGCCTACACATGAGAATCCAAGGACAAACATGATTGTGCCCCTAGTCAAGCTGAATACCAATTGACAGGTGATGACAACATTGTTTGACATGGGAAGGACGCATCCTAAAACAACGTGAGGATGATGACGATAATGTGACGAAAGTATGGCAGTCTACAGTAGGGCCAAGAATGCAGTCAAGTAAAATTTTGGATAATGTGCTTCTATGGATTAGACTCGTTGCATTTGGAATGACTTGGTTAGGACTATATGGGATGATGATTATCCTTAGACCGTTTGACAAGGGAAAGCCAAGATAGGTGACATACATGAAAGGATAGGGGGTGGCCTTGGTAAAAGACGAGAGACATGAGACTAATGGAATTGTCATATGATTTTCAAGGGCTATGTCGTATAAGGACAATAAGACTATGACGGTCAATGACATGATGTTTCGTGAATCATGTATGACCAAAGGATAGACATGTCAAGAGTTTTCCCAAAGCATGATTTATGTGTGCCATTTTTATCTCAAGACCAAGGTAAGTGGGCAAAAATGTGTGGAAATGATAGGGCTTAGATGGACGTCAATGTCATGAGGAAGGCATGGGAAATGAGATGACTTGCCCCCAAGTGTAAAAGTCCACATAGATGATTTATTTTACACATAACGCTTGTTTGTCAGGTTTTTATCATGGTACTTATCCAGGGTGCCTGTTTGCCAGGTTTTCACCATTGGACAAAATTTTTCTCTTTACTATTTTCTTGACTTTTTTGATTTTCTTGGTGTCACCAAGATGCCTGTTTGCCAGGTTTTCATCAGGGTGACGATTTTTATCATTTTTCAATTTTTTTTTTGTATTTCTGATTTTGTGGATAGCCTGGATGCTTTAGATGACCACTGCCTATTTTGAATTCACTGACGATGTTGATGTAGAGACCGGTGCCATGATATGCCAATAATGTCCTGTCTGAAGTAGTTGTCTTGTCAAGATCGTAGCGCTTGTATACAACTGATCGATGTCATTGTGATCCTTTATGATACTAGAGTTGGCCTTATCGGAATACACGCATCGCGATAGAGTTCCATGAGAGTCCTTGCGGTAAAGAGTTACTGCCAAGATGTGACGGATTTGTGACATGGGATCATTGGACTTTAAACGAGATGTAGGGTTATGATGAATAATGGTAGACGTGGAAAGATTGTTTGGACGTTTGGATGAATGACTTTTTATTTTCCAAACTTGGGATGGTGTATGACGGATTTTGGAGGGAGGATGTTTGGAACCAACACTCTTAGATGCCTTGTTTGATGACCATTTTGAAGGAGGTGGACATGTGTTATATGTGGGAGTCCTCTTGTCTTGTGGCTCCACATTGTGATTGACTTTTGTATTTGACTTGGTGTCTTTGTTTGATCCATCTTTCTTTGGGATCCATTTTAATTTCATTTGTCCACTTGTCCTTTTGTTTGATTCAATGGCCTTTGACATTTGATTTTGATCTTTTGACTTGTAAGACTTTTGTTTTTGTTGGTTCCAAAGGGAAGGTTTATTTATGATGGAATGATAGTTCATGGTGTGGGTGGAGGGGGTGTTGGCAGCAATCTTATGGCAAGGATTTCTCATGGAATCCATTTTGATATTTATATCTGAAAAAGTTGCTTCCAGTATCGAGGAGGTACCATTGACATCGTTTGATTTTCTGTCTGAAGAATAACCAAGACCTTGATGTCTGTAATTTTCCTGAAGTTGTATTGGTTCTAGAATGCCTTGCTCGTGTATGCCTAGTCCTTTGCCTTGATATTGCATGCTTTGACAGATTCTATTTGCGATGGGGTATTTGTTGTTTTGAAAGAAAGATGCTAACCCATCATTAGGTATGTGGATACTGTGACTTGTAATATTTTCATCTGCAAGAAAGCCTACTCTGACAAAGATAGATGACCCTAGTTGATAACGTTTCTTAGCTTCATTGTCATGTTGGACATATTCCTGACTGATATCTTTGGTCTAATCATGTGACATGTCAGGTTCAAATAATTCTGTTGGTGCTTCGAAGGCAATGTCAAAGCCATCATTATTTTTAGTGTCATAGAGCCCAATGGTTTTAGCTATAACTTGATCATATGCAAGCATGTCCCTAGTGGAAGATTCTTGTTCTAGAGGAATATCATCTATGTGTCCCATGGAGGCAAGTATCTCATCTTGGGAAGTGTCAATAGTCGAGGCCTTTATAGACTCAGCAAGTGTTTGATCATGAATGGCATAAAGGTCAAGGAGTGGATCATTTTGGATTTCTTTGTCCATGGTAGGGTCTTGGTCCAAGATGGGGTTGTCATGGATTTGGATTTCTTGGTCAATGGTAGGGTCTTGGTCAAAGATGGGGTTGTCAAAAATAGGGTCATGGGATGTACTACCTTGTTCTTGACATGAGGGTGACATTATAATGTCATGCTTTGGGCTTTCATTTTGACATGTATCCTCAGGTTTATTAAATGGGGTTTGACTTTGGACTATGATAGAATTTTCATGACTAGATGTGGCTTGTGAGGGGGTGACTTGAAAAGGATTAATGACCAAAGGACTAGGATAGGACGTGGGAACTTGGACTGGACTAGTATATGAAGGACTAGGATAGGAAATGGGGACCTGGACTGGAGTAGCATGTGAGGGACAAGGATAGGACATGGAGTCTTGGACTGGAATAATTATTGAATGACAAGGATATGACATGGAGACTTGGACAGGATCAGTATGGTATGATGTGGGGACTTGACATGAGTTGGTAGATGGTTGATAAGGGATGCAAACTTGGATGAGATTAATAGGTGAAGGACTAGGATATGATGTGCAAACATGGAATGGACTAGCGGACAATTGACTTCCCTTGTCAAAGTTAGGATAAGGTTGATTAATGGATGTTTGTTGTGGACTAATGTCATGGATGGTGTAAGTGACTTTTGGTAGTGAGGGTAGATGGATGGAGGTGCAAAGTATTTATGTCAAAGCCTCGTGGTAACTTAGCCCCTTGGTCCAAAAGCATGGCTAGATACCTTTGAGGGTCGCGTAAGATTGAGTTTTCTACAAAGGAGACTATATTAGGATTTTACGCTACAGCTTCTAAGTCTTTGACATATACTCATCCATTTTGGTCTCTTTTTATTAATGGCTCAAAAAAAATTTGTGATGAAGATGGCATGTTCATGGAAGATTGCATGTTCATGTTGTGAAATGGGTCAGAAAAGGTCCAATGTTTGTTCGTGTCATAAGTGTTATTGTCGATGTTGAGATTGGAATCTTGTCCAAAGTTTGCCATTTGTCGTTGTTGTCTTTGAAGCCTAGTCTTCAACCGTAAAAGGGATTTGCTCAAATGAGGATGATGAGAATGACAAGTAAATGCAAGGATGACACTAGCCTATGTTTTTTGGATTTTCGATAAGGATGAAAATGCAAGACTATGTTTCCTAAAATGCTAACTAGGATGACTAGGTGATGATAACGTTTGTCTAAGGAAATGATTGATGAAAGATGATGATGTTTGTCAAAGGACTTAATGTTATAAATGCAAGGTCTAGGTTCAAAATGATGACTAAGGTGAACAATGCAAAGTCTAAGTTCAAAATGAGGACTGAGATTGTTGCCCTCAGATCGAACATGCGAGCAATCTGCAAATAAATGTCTATGTCCTACACCAAGCTTTGAAGGATTTGCACAAATGCCTAATGCCTATTTCTATGAAAAAAATAACTCTAAAATGCCAAATTAATCTAAGTATTAATATGCCAGAATATTGTAATCTATGTGCGTCTAATCTGTAATATCTAATGTGTAATCCAAAAATGAGAGGAAAATAACATTTTATAGAAAATGCCATTTTGAATGAACGAACAAGATTGACTTTTGACAAAGACCTAAAATCAGAGGCCCTGATTTAATCTGACAATCCCTAATCAGGGTTAGGGAAAAATCCTTAAGTGAGCAGTCAAGATGTCATCTAAGAGAATCAAATCGGCGGTGGAGAATAAATGAGATAAATTAATTAGAAAATAAAGATTTTCGACAATCAAGAAGATAAAGACTGCCTGATTTGTGAGATTCAAAAAATCAAGAAGATAAGAGTTGGACTAAAGATCAGATTTGGAAAATCAAGAATCTGCCCGATTACTTGATTTTTGGAAGATTAGTTACTATTTTGAATTAAATTAATTCAAAATAATGATTTTGTGAGACAATAAATAATCTTTTTCAGATTATTTACCAAAATGGATTGATAGTTAAGAAAGTGATGACATTTTAAATAATTTCATTTATTTAAAATAAGAGGAATATTAATTTTGATAATTAAATAATTAAAAATAATTATTTAATTTAGCAGATAAGATTAATTAATTAAATAAATTAATCAATTCATTTAATTATGATAGTTAGTGACATATTAAATAAATAAATAAAATTTATTTATTTAATAACCAGGAAGAAATATATGATGAAGGGTAATTAAATAAATTAACAAATTTATTTAATTAAGGGAAAACTTAGACAATTAATGACGTATTTAATAAATAAATAAAATTTATTTATTTAATAATCATGAAAAATGCAAAGACTTGAATTAATTAAACAATTATAAATTATTTAATTAATAGTCGAATGTGGACCAAGGACATAATCAAATGTCTTAATTATGCTAGGATGAAAGTGGTAAAAATGGAGCTTGTAGGCCTAGGTCATTTTTAGGTGTCTACACAAAAATTATATTACAAGAATACTACAATAGTCTTCTTCGTTGTTCTCAAAATTCTTTGATATGATAGTATGATTACATTTAATTCTCACTATTCTTCTTGCTAACATTATAACTTTGAGAACAGTGAACACCTTTGACATAGAGGACATTATAATACTCCTTTGAAATCAATGACAACATATGTTCTGTTAAAAGGTATAGGACAACTGAAAGGGGGGGTGAATCAGTTGTCACACAAATTCAAATTCAAAACTTCAACACTTATCAATTCCACAACCATACTATTTTGTTATTAAGTATGAACATGAAATGCAAATAACAAAAAGTAAAATCAACACAATGAAAACCAATTTTTTTACATGGAAAACCCAATGATGGAAAAACCACAGTGAGGATTAAATCACAATATAAAGTAGTTTTAGAACTGAATATATAAGGCTCACTTCCAAGGGCTCACTACACTGAAAGGACTCACTGTCTAGATACAAAATCTCACTGCTTGCAAGGGAGGCTCACTGCCTACAAATAGATTCACAAAACAAAATTGGGCTTCACAACCAAAATGAACTAAGAATAGTGCACTTAACAAGTGCTAATGCAGTTTTGGTGATGCTCAATAGAATAACTTAACACACTTCATCATTTTCAATTTTCTTTCATTTTTGTATTCACTACTGCTTCATCGATACACATGCTTACACACACTTCTTTTTCAAAAAAATTTCAACACACACACACACATATACTCGTTCTATCTACAAGCATCAATTAGGTTGGCCTAATTAGATGCATCTCTTTTCTTTCCAAAAATACCAACCTATCGGCTTCAAGTATTCACAAAATATTCCCAAATAGCAATTCAAATGCTTAATATGCTACATCATGTCGGCATAGACCTAAGATAGGTTGCATGTATATTTGTATAACAAAATTAATTCACCATATTACCACTAATCCAAGAAGTCAGCCAGAAATAGACTTAATTGAAAAAAGAAAACAACAAGATAATGCCAATACGTCATACAAGCATCGAAGCACATTGAATTATGAACATTAATGCCTTCAGCAACCATAAACAGATTCCCAAAACCATAGGAAGTAACTATCAACTACAGAGGATTGCGAACTAGAATATCAGAGAGTGTAGCTTGAATATCGGTTCAAATACTGGATCAAGCACTGACTTAGACTTGCAACCACAACATGGTGACATCAATGAAAACACAAAATTGTAGAGATGATCATTCTTCTTCGTTCTTCCAACAATATCCCCCTTTTTTATTGATGGCAACATGTGCAAAAGTATTCAAAAAATCTCCTCCAATCTCTCCCAACTTTCCAAATCTCTCCCCCTTTGAAATCAATGGAAAAGGGAAACCAAAAGGATGTAAACATGGTGAAATCAAAATTGCAAAAAGATTCCAATTCTTCCAAAAAATTCCAGTCATTCAAAAACTTTCAAACATTCCAGAATTCAACAACTCAAATTTTCTTCATCTTGTTTAGATTTCCTTTTTCACTTTCTTTTCTTCTTGTCGAAACAAACAAAATAGTAGAAATTAAACATTCAAAATTCAAGTAAAAATGATATTCTTCACCTCAAACACCTTCTTATATCTTTCTTTGATAAGTGGATATGACTTCTTCCATTTAAATGTAGCTGAATCCATTCTTGTGCAAATGCTTTCTAATAAAGCCAACAGAGTAAAAGAAGATGACCAGTATGAGTACTGTCTTTCACAATCTTCTACGTCAATAAGTATTTTGGAAAGATGGTCTAACCAAACCTCAACAATCTCCTTAAGGAGCCAAAAAAATTTCACCGCATCATCTCTTTGTCTCTGTACAACAATCAGTTCAACTTGCAATTCACCAACTCTCAGCCTTTGTTTCCCTTCTTTGTCTTCAAAGATATCAAATTTCTTTTCTATATTGTTTAACTTAGATTCAATTGCTTCAATCTTACTTCTGAAATTGTCTACTGTAGCAAGCCATCGAAGACAATATTTGTAGATATTTGATATTTCTTTGATGTATTTCTACGTTTCCATGATAAGTTTGGATAATCTTTTATTAGCTTTAGTACATCTCTTTTCAACCAAGGATTCCAACTTGCATCCTTCTAGACCTTCAAGCAATTTTCTTTCTTCAACAATCTCAACTAAATTTTCTGGTAAGGAGTCAAAAACAATTGATACATCGATACCTTTTTCAAGTAGATACTCTACTAGATTGTTATCAATTTTGAGTCTGTCAACTAGAGCGGCTGCATTCCATATCTCACCAATCTTCTTCATCTTTCCTTTAACCAACATAGATTAGATATCATTTGGATTAGAGGATTCAAATCTAGGTAGAGATTCTTTTTTCTTCTCAATGATGTCCTCAGTTATAGCTTTTCTTTTCTTCGATTCTAGAGGGGAATCATTAATGATAGCTTCCAATTCTCTTTTATCGGAGGATGAACCTACTTCAAAGTGACTCAATGCTGACATATCAGAGCACAAATTTATTCTTAAGGATGTGAAATATGATTTGCACACACTTACATTATCTACCAATTATTCTAGGTATCTATAGACTTGTTTCCCAATCAGAATACTAGATTCCCACAAAACATTTTCTCTTCCCTGCAGGGAGTTCAAATGGTAAAAGACCAAGCACACAAGAAAAGATCCAAACTAAAAGGGGTAACCCTCAATCACCAAAATTTAGGCATTCTTAACCAATTTTTCAAGTAATAGGCTACACAAATCAAATTTCCTATTTTCCTTAACCATCATATGTGCAATATAAACAACAATAGATGATGTCGAACCTTCACAATTTATGAAATTTATTTTATAGGAAATGCCATATGTGACATACCTTACAGCCAAATCCACAAGACTATTTATTAATAGAGCTCAAGGGTCTTTATTATTTCTGGTCTTTGTTAATTCCAATAAGTTCTTCCACATCTTTGTATTTCACAGTTTTCTTTCTAGGAAGATTCCCAAAGCTACATAAGATAGTAATCACTTCGATCGCTTCCTTCGTTATTAGGTAAGGTTTTTCCAACACAATGTTTTCATTCTTGAAATGATTCAACAAGAAACAAATAAACTCTTTATCAACAAACCATGAAAATTCTCCCCATAAATCCATACCTAGGGTTTTATGCTCTGTAATTCATTACATTCAGCCCTAGTTCCATTTCCTTCATTTTTCTATGATCAAATTCTTCCAATTCTACTCCTTTCAACTTTAGTGGAATGTCCCCACTCGATCCCTTGTCCATTTTCATGCTTAACTTCCTTGAATTTGTTAATGTTCAGACAAGACTTCTTCTATTCCTTCGTAGACTGAATAATAATTCCTGAATATTCATAATGATTTCTTCAAAATTCTTCAAAATGCTTCAGATCACTTCGAGATCAATCCAAGGCACTTTTTAAACTCTTCAAATGCTCAACTAATCAAAAAGACTTACAAATTTCACCTTATACATCATCGATTTTCCCTAAAATGCATTAAATGTGGAAAACATCAAAAAGTTGCTAAAAACATTCTTCTTAACAAAGAAAACCCTAATTCAGTCTGCAAATTACCATGTCAACATATTTTCTTCCAATTCCTTTTCTTAAACCTCTAATTCTTCATTCTTCACATTCCATCCTCATGCTAGCCTCTAACACACCATTCATCAGGGGGGTTTAATAATTTTCTGATAATGCTCCCCCTAAGACCATGCTAGGTCTACTTACCAGAGGAATTGTCTATACTAGATGAGGGAACAGACAAATCAATAGTTTCAGGTTCTTCTTCTTTCTACTTTCATATCTTATTCATCTCTTGCTTCATCTCTTCTTTGTCGATATTCTTTACCTGATCATTCTTCTCTACCAGAGTGGACTGCACTCCCTTCTTACTTCTGCAAACCTTTGAGATATGTCCTAGTTTATTGCAATTATAGCAGACAAAACTTTTCTGATTAGTCTAACCTCCATTACTTCTCAATCTACATTGATTTTCTCTATGTCCAAATTTGTTACAGGTATAGTAGTAGCCATTAAAGGATTGACTCATTCTGCCTCCATTAAATTTGTTCATCATCAATTGACTAATCATTCTCACCTGATATCTACATTCAGTAGCTTTATGTCTAATTTTCTTACATCCAAAAAATTGTTTGATGAAGGGACTAGAAAACTGGTTCTTCCTACTACATTTTTTTCCTTGTGACCATATTTATTATAGGAAAAACAAATACTATTGAAAGAGGGATACCTTTGTGCATTAGGATATCTCACAATTTGTCTCCTTATAAAATTTATTTTCTACTTCCCTTTTTCCTTAGTCATTTGATTGTCCTTAGAACTTTCTCATGTATCATTTCCCAAGCTAGCTTTGTCTTTACTTGGTTTTTGTCTAGCTAGTAGTTCTCCAAGCTTATTGGAGCTAGACCTGAAATTATTCTCACATAGTTTTTCCTTCTCTAGCTCAACTCTCAAGTTTACTACCTCCTATTCAAGTTTAGAGCATTCATTAGACTTATTTTGTACCATTGTATTTAGACATGCTTCAATTCTCTTCTTTTCTTCTATAGTCACTTTCCATCCAATTATCTCTTGTTTCAACTGCTCACTCACTTCTCTGTGTCTTTCCTTGAATTTCTTTAATTGGACTTTTAGCTTCCAAACACATTCATTTACTTCATCAAGATTCTCTTTCAGATCTCTATTTTCATTTTTAACCTTTTCAAGATCCTCAAGTGTAGTCCAGAGCTCTTCTTTATCATCCATCTAATCAACTTTTAGGATCCTCCTCAAGCGGTTAAGCTCTTCACCAAGGAACCAAAGCTATGATACCAATTGTTAAAAGGAATGGGACACCTAAGAGGGTGGGTGAATCAGTTGTCACACAAATTCAAATTCAAATTCAAAATTTCAACACTTATCAATTCCACAACCACATTATTCTTTTATTAAGTATGAACATGAAATGCAAATAACAGAAAGTAAAATCAACACAATGAACACCAAAATTTTTACATGGAAAACCTAATGAGGGAAAAACCATGGTAAGGATTAACTCACAATATAAAGTAGTTTTAAAACTAAATATATAAGGCTCACTACCAAGGGCTCACTGCCCTGAAAGGACTCATTTTCTAGATACAAAAGCTCATTGCTTACAAGGGAGGCTCACTATCTACAAAAAAGATTCACAAAACAAAATTGGGCTTCACAACCAAAATGAACTGAGAATAGTGCACCTAACAAGTGTTGATGTAGTTATGGTGATACTCAATAGACTGACTTAACACACTTCATCATTTCCACTTTTCTTTCACTTTCACATTCACCACTACTTCATCGATACACACACTTACACACAGTTCTTTTTCAAAAATTGTTCAACACACACACATATATATATACTCGGTCTATCTATAAGCATCAATTAGGTTGGCCTAATTAGATGCATCTCCTTGCTTTCCAAAAATACCAACCTGTTGGCTTCAAGTATTCACAAAATCTTCCCAAATAGCAATTTAAATGTTTAATATGCTACATCATGTCGGCACAGGCCTAAGATAGGTCACACATATATCTGCATAACAAAATTAATTCACCATATTACCAGTAATCCAAGAAGTCAACCAAAAAATAGACTTCATTGCAAAAAGAAAACAACAAGATAATTTCAATACATCGTATGAGCACTAGAGCATGTGAAATTATGAACATACATGCCTTCTACAACCATAAACAGTTTCCCAAAACTACAAGCAATAATTGTCAACTGTGGAGGATTGTAGACTAGAATATCAGAGAGTAGCTTGAATACCAGTTCAAATACCAAACCAAAATACTAGATCAAGCATTGACTTAGACTTCCAACCACAACATGGTGACATCAATGACAACACCAAACTATAGAGATGATCATTCTTCTTTGTTTGTCCTACATGTTCAACATTTAATGATTTGAATTTAGTGAATAAGTCCTCTAGTGTGTCAAATGAATTGGGCTCAAAGTTATGAGCTCATTCTCCAACTCATGAATTTCCATTTCATCCATTATCCCAAATAGTTTCTATAAATAAAAAAAAACTTAATTGGGTGTGTTCAAGGATTCTATATGAAAGAAGAGTTTAGGAGACCCATTAATACATAGGAATTTGAAGGCTTGAACATATTCTTACAACTTTTTTTCTTAAGCACAAATTGTACCTTTAGTTTCCAATCATGATAATTAAAGGCTATCAAAGGCATGAAAATTTGATTTGAATCCATGCTTAGATAAAATTTATTGTAGAAAGGAAGTGCATAAATGAAATGAAAAAGGAAATGTAGAAGTGCACAAGACACAACATAAAATACCCCTTCTTTATTCAATACTATGAGCACCTCCAAAATTTTAGAATTTTATATAATTAGTGCAAAGACATTTCAAAGGATACTAAAGAAAGGAGATTCACAATTTTAGTTCACTAATGTTCTCAATTGATTAGACATTAAAAAATAGTAAATTCTACAAAAGGTGACACTCACTTCCAAGTTTCTTATCAAAATTTACAACACTTTCTATTTGCCTATACTATCTAATTTGCACTCACAAATTTTAAAATTATCTTTTTTTTAAAAGGGAAGGTATTTGAACGTAAGTGCTCACTAGTAGGTAGCTCAAGTTTTAAGCCCTCATATGACCTTACCATATCACTAGGGAGCTAAGGACTGTGATGATCCCCCCTCCTCTTGTTGATGTCACTATTGGAAAGGAATTTTAAGTTGATTTTACATGTGTTTACTTTGAAAGTTGGATGTCCATCATATACCTATGAGTAGATTCTCTAAGGTCCAACTTTTTTTTATCAAGGTCAAGAATCCAATAAACCAAGAAAACCCCTAAAAGCTCAAAAAATTTGATTATCTTGGAATATGGTTGAGTTTAATGATGTGTGAAATTATTCATGTACAATAAGATAATATCTACACTAACATTATGTGTAGTTTTAGAGTTTTTTCTCTACATTATAGTGTTCCTATTTTTATTATAAAATCCCCATATCATATTTTTGTGTTGCTATTGTTATATTTTATGTTTATGTTTAATACAAATTTTACCATTTATTATTTATTTTAACATTTTTGGGTGTATGTGAATGTGTTTATCCAATAAACTATCTAATTTTAGATTATAATTTCTAATTTGTGTAGAATAATTTCTATTATATATTTCATTTATTCTCTATCATATAGAATTTTTAATTTTGATTATTTATTTTTAGATTTTTTCTAACTTCTTTAACTAATTCTTCTTTTCCTATTGTGTTGGCATCTTTCTACTATCCTAATTCTACTTTTTGTAGGATCATTTTCTTAAGCCTTAAAATTCATAAACTCCTAATGCATGGTCAAAGATTAATTTATTAGAATTAATCTCAAATTTCATTTTGTCAAGGTAATTAATCTATCACAATAGGGTCCTTCATAATAAAAATAAATCCATAACCAATATGGGATAAATCAAATCTACCCATCAAAAAATCAATTGATAACCTTTTCCACAAGTCTTCTATTTCCTAATACTTTTAATCATAGGAAAATTAAAAAAATCCAATCAATCTAATCAACCTAACATACATAGGAATAATTATCCTCATGTGTTTATGATAACAATGAGTGGTCAGCAAGAGTCTTGTTGTCCTAGTTCTTGAGATCCTTCTATGTTGCAGGTACTCCCTGGAAATGGTCCTATTGATTCCAAACATTTTTTTCCTTCAATGGAATCATGGGCCTAGTGTGACCCTATTGATGGTGTTTTCTACACAACAACTCAGATAGAATATAATATCCTATCTCTCTTGAAAGGTAAATCTCTATCAACAAGCCTTAAGAGATAACCCCAAGGTCTCTAATGTCAGTTCTTGGAAATGCAATAAAATAACTCAGTGATAAATTTGAAAATGTTGGTAATCACAAGGGGCCTTATAAAAAATGTTGGAAGCTCTCAAGTTCATCAAATATGGCAATGTAATGATGCTTTTTATTCCTAAACTAACCCAAATTTACAAGAAATAGAAAAAGAGAAATGGTTTAATAGAGATTCTAAAACTAAATCCTAAGACCAATTATGAAGATACCATAGCATTCGAAATAGGCCAACCCTTCAAACCAATTCCTACTAAACCCATATTAGATCTGCAATATCAAAGAAACAGTGTAATCTCCTAAGGTATAAAGATTTTTAGATCATGAATCATTCACACATCAACCCAATTTTGGCATTAAAATGAATAAATACCCACAATTGAACTTAGCACAATAAGATATAGGCCTAGGATAACTTTACCCAACAACATAAAATCAGCAAGTTGCTAAAAGTATGGACCAAGGGTTACTCAAACACTCAAAATGCTATATTTATAAGCATAATTGAACTACAACTATTTCTAAGATCATTCATAAACAACTTACTTAGAGCAATATATCAAAATATGAAACACAAGAACCATGCATAGATGAATAACACAAGGAAGGACACCAAAGAACAATGTCTTCAATTGTATTAGCTTCACCAAAATTGCAACAATCCAAGTATCTCAAGTATAATAGTGCTTTTCCAGAGCTCTTAACTAGAATTCTAACTTTTGTAACTATCTAACCTTCACAAATGAGGAAAAACCCTCCATTTATAGCACTACATCTTTAGGTCAGCCCAAATTAGGGTTTACAACTTAGATCGGCCAAGGAGGTCAGCCCAAACATATTTTAAAGTTTTCCTAATTCAAATTTTCATTAAAATATTAGACGTCAGCCTCAAAAGTCAACTTTAACAATAAATATTCCCTTGGCACCGAAACCAAGCTGTAGCTGGTTCACATCTCCTTGCAAGCTTGATGAAATGGGCACACATCTCAAGACTTTCTAGCGTGGTGGTCCTCCTTATCATTTTATCCTTCTTTTCTTCTAGAAATTTATTTAACTTTTTTAAGAACTAGATCTAGGTTGGCCTAGGTTGGGAGTGAAATTAAATTAATCCTTGCCTTAATTGAATTTAACTCTCTAGTATACTTAGTTAAGGACTATTCCCAATCATAATTAAACCCTTGATATCTATCCAAGCCGATAATGTAGATTGTAGCATCTTCCAGTTGGTCCTTTGTTGGAAATTAGTGTTCACATAGGGATGAATAAATAATTAAGCATAAAATATTTAGGGGGTGTAAATAAGTGTCAAAATAATATTAAGTTGTAAACAACTTAATATTATTATTAGACATATAGTTTGTTTAAAAGGTTATTTGTTGTACGTGTGTGTTTGAGTTGTTAAAAACAGCTCATATAATTATACAGATTGTTTAGGAAGTTTCCTACAAAATAGGATTTGAGAATCCTATATATATAAATATATTGAATAAAAAGTATGAGGAAGAAGCACAAAATTATTTGTGTATGAAAATTTTCAAGCTTCTCTTACTCTGCCCATATTTCTAATATGGTATCAAAGCTGAAGAAAAGTTTCTGTGCCTAATTTTTAATGAAGAGAGAATATATTGGGGCCTGTGATTTGTGTATGTGGCAGAATTCTCATTTTCTTAGATGGCAAGAGTAAATTGCTCATGTGTGTCTATTATTCGATCACACATCGGATTGGCACTCATTCACCAATTTTGTGGGTTTCATTCAAGCATCTGTAAATGTCTTTCAGATGTGAAGAAGGCACTATATACTACCATATGGAGATACTGATCGCTGGAGAATTATGAGGACTGAGGAGTAAACAGACCCAATACATCATGGCCACACTCAGATCTGGAGGGCGCTTATCTAACCAATTATAAGGGAGTCGTGAAGGACCAGGACTGCGACTAATGTTTGACCTGGTTCCCATTCAGGCACTCATCACAAGGCATCACTTCATTTGCATGGAAAATTTACCCAATCACATCATCTTTGACTAACAAGGATTCGCGGCTAGAGACTCTAATAGCATCGTAGTTTGAAATTAATGGGAACAATTGTTTGAAGAGTCACGAAAATATATATCATTCAATATTAAAGATTGTGTGGAGATATTCTATGGTCACAAGGATAATATGGTTGCGTGAGATTGTGTGAGAAATTAAATCGCCCTTTCCTTGTGTCTTTACATTTGAAGGAAGGCGTGATTTCATGGCAGCAAGGCATGTTTGACTGATTTTTCTGTACAACGGTTTTATCGTTGTTGGGAGTGGATGTGTGAACAGAGCTACCATTCTAGTGAATTGCTCATCGTGATTCAACCTCTATTCATCATGTGAAGGTGTGAATCATCTCCATTCTCTGAATGGCTCATGTTTGGTGGAACACTTCTAGCACACCATCATTGACTGTGTCTAATGCCACAAGTGGTGTATTAGGAGGAAATGGGAGTGTAATTGGAGCGTAGTTTCAGTATGTATGGTGTGTTAGAGTATGATTAAAGAAAATGGTTTTGATTTTATTGTTTATTTTAGTCTGAGTCAAAATTTGGGTTATTTGTCTTATTTTATTTTTATTATATAGTTGGGTAGTATTGTTCTATTAATGTTGATAAAGTCAAGTGTATCATTGTTAGAATAGCTTTTATTTTTGAGTCATATATTGTTGTGTCATTTAAAATATGTTTATCTATATTCAAATGCATCAAAAATAAAAAATAATTATTGTAATTGGATGCACTCTCACTTGTACACGACATCCATTTTTGTGGGGGGATAGGTATTAGTCTTAAGGAAATATTTTTTTTGTGTCTATTAGGGTCAAATAGTGTTTCTTTAAATGGAGAAAAATAGTGTATTGATTGAAAAATTTGAGGGCTCAGAATTCCACACATGGAAAATCAAGTTGCAGTTGATCCTTATTGAAAAGGATCTATGGGATGTTTTAGGTGGGGCAACAACAAATCCAACTAATGCTAATGAACTCTCAAAGTGGACTGCAAAGGATAGAAGGGAAATAGCTCTGATTGGTCTTGGACTGTCAGATGTATACCTCCATCATATAAACTTAACAAAGACTTCAAAGGAAGTGTGCAATGGCTTGAATTCTTTGTTTGGATCACAAGCAATGAGTGCAAAGACAAGTTTAAATAAGAAATTGTTCGAGTTAAAAATGGTGGAAGGTGATAATATTGTTCAACATATCAGTAAGTTTCGCTCTCTATTGAATCAACTAGCTAGGATAAATGCTAAAGTAGATGATGATGATGCTAAAGCTATTTTGTTAAATAGAATGTCTCCTAGTTATAGTAATATTGTATTCACATTGAACAAAGTAAATTCTAGCCTAGAAGATACAATATCTACTCTAATTGATGGAGCTAAGAAAACAGACCCATCTTTAGAGGAAAATGCAATGTATGGAAAAAACAGGCCTAACCAATCCTCCAAATCTAGTTCTTCTACATCAAAGGAAAATCATTTCTTCAAGAATAGAATTTTGTGCTACTATTGTAAGAAGAAGGAACAAATTGTTATGAATTGCACTCAGCATGCCAAGGATCTCCTTGATGGCAAGTTAAATATGAATAAGGCATTAGCTGTAGATGATGATGAAGGATTCCTTCATAGGGAAGCTAATGAAGACCCTCCACATGAAGACAGTGAGGAGGAATATGTTCTTTAAATAAAATCCATTAGAGGATGGAGGCACCAAATGTTGGAGGATACTCAATGACCTCTTGTTAGTCACTAAAAATGAGGCTGCAATATGCATTAGTGACAAAACCATTTGTACCAAAAATACTAAAGCCAAGATTGGTTTCCAAGTGGCAGTGGCAACCATCTCATATAATTTGTGATCAAAGTGGCAATGATCTATAATGGTGGCTACATACACAACAATGAGGGCTTGGAGTTCTCAAGCTTTGTAAATTTTGGTTGGATGTGTATGTCCCCAATCACATTTTCTTAGTTGTTTGTGAATGAATGTGTTGGTCCCCATTCACAAGATGATGTAAGTGGTTGGATGTGTTTTTCCCTAGTCACTATTGTTGGTTGTTTGTGAATGGATGTGTTTTTCCCCCTTCACAAGATGACTAGATGTGTTTGTCCCCAGTCACAAGATTTGGTGATTATGATTGGATGTGTTTGTCCCCAATCATAATTGTTGTGAGTAGATGTGTTTTTCCCTGTTCATAACCTTGATGTTGGATAGATGTGTTTCTCCCTATCCAAACTTGATGTAAGAACTTGGATAGATGTGTTAGTCCCTATCCTTAGTTCCATAGGTAGATTTGTTTGTCCCTATCCTTGGATGGAAGTACTAAGCATAGTGAGGCTAGTTCCACTATTGCTTGACATGAGTAGATGTGTATGTCCCTACTCTTACCTTATATTTTTGGTGAGTTACTAAGTGTGGTCATCAAGTATTGTGATGTAATTTCTCCCCATGTTCACACAAAGGGGGGGTGTTGGAAATTATTTTCACATAGGGATGAATAAATAATTAAGCATAAAATATTTAGGTGGTGTAAATAAGTGTCAAAATAATATTAAGTTGTAAACATCTTAATATTATTATTAGACATATAGTTTGTTTAAAAGGTTATTTGTTGTACATGTGTGTTTGAGTTGTTAAAAACAACTCATATAATTATAGAGGTTGTTTAGGAATTTTCCCATAAAATAGGATTTGAGAATCCTATATATATATGTAAATATATTGAATGAAAAGTATGAGGAAGAAGCACAAAATTATTTATGTATGAAATTTTTTCAGGATTCTCTTACTCTGCCCATATTTCTAATATAATTTACTATTGGACCACTATCTCCAGGTGAATAGATCTCATGCCACCGTTTTTTAAACTACCCAACATTCAAGTTCTTCTTTCTAGGCTTCTTCCTTCTAGTAACTATCTCCAAAAAAGTAATGCATCTATCATAAATTTCTTTCACTTTATTCTAGGCCTTGGAGATCTTCTTTAGTGCCTTAGTCTTGAGATCATTCTTGAAATTAAAGGCCTCAATCCACTCCATGACCTTATGAGTATTCTCCATTGTGATGGAATCCTCTTTAACCAACACATCTATAGGGACCTGGAGTATTTTTTCTAACTCCTTAACAATGGCATCATCTGGGTTCTTGTAGTCAAGGAGGAATTGTGTGATGTATTCAAAAAAGAAAGATGCTTTCTCATACATTTTTAATACCTTTTCAATCATGGCATCACCCCTCTTTCTCACATCATGCAACCATTATTGTTTGTCCTTTATAGATGAATTTAATCTCTCAATCTCTTAAACAGTCTCTTTTGATAACAATCCTTCAGAAAATGAAGACCCCTCACTGCTTTGTGCCTATAGTAGCTTAACAAGATGTTGAACATATTTATATACTTCTTTAAGTTGCTTCTACAACTTCTCATTTTCTTCAGTATCCTTATCCAACCTCCTCAAAATTTCTTGAGATGACTCCTAAAATTCTTCTTTTTCTTGCTCCTTTGTGGTGGGACCCAAGTTAAATTTTTGAACCTTATAATCTAAAGGTCTCACCTCATCTTTATATTTGTTCTTTGTAGGAACAACATGGACAAATTTTTTATTGAATGCATCTGTAGAAAACTTGGAAATAGTTCTTTCTTGCTTTCTTTCCTTGGGTTGTCCACAATTCTCCAAGAACTTATCCCAATCTAGAGTTTCATCCTCCACAACCACTGCATTTTTCTTCAATCTCTATTCTAACCATTCAGGATTATCTAGTTTCCCAATCTCTATGTTCTTCTAAGAAGTATCTTGTTCTAATTGATCATGGGGATGACTTTCTTCAACAAATTACACATTCTCCTCACCTTTTCCTTGATTTTGCTGCTCCTTAACTTTATCAAGCTCACCTCCATCTTTATCAAGTTCATCATCATCTGTCTTATCATCATCTTCAACCTCAACATATCATTGATCAATGTGCTCCTTTTGTGGAGGTTGAGATGGCATTCCTACTATAACTTCAAAGGTTGTTTCTTTATTCTACACTTCCTGTTCTTCCAATTACTTTTCAAAATCACTTAAGTTCCCACCTTTGGGTGTGGGAACCTCTTCATCTGACATCTCTTCTCCTGGATTATTAGGAAGATTACCTTCTCTTTGTGGTTGATTAGGGGTAATAGAAACATTACCTTTTGGTACATTATGGATTGGAGATGGAATGGGGGAATTATCCTTTGTAGCTATCTTTTCCTTACTTTCTTTAAGATCATCAGTAGGTGCCTCTTTAGTGGTTACCTCTTTCTCTCTATCCACATTTTCTTCTGAAGGGGTCTTGGGCTTAGGGGAATTTCTCCTCACATATACTTTTTGCTTCTCTCCAAAGCTTTCAATACCACTACCTTAGGTTGAGTGGCCTCTTCTTCCATGATTTTAGCCCTTTTGGATTCTACTAACTTCTGGCCTTTAGTCATTATCTTTCTTTTCTTAGATGGTTGGTCTCCTTCAACTACTTCAATAATTTCCTTTGAAGGCTTTCATGCCTTAGCTACTAGCTACCTCTTTTCTTTACATTTAACTTGGCTCCTTGTCTTTCTTCTAATGATGAATTGTGATTTCTCACCTTCCTCCTTTAAAGGAAGCTCTATTGTATCATATTTTTTTGTTTCTATCTCCTCATTTCAATGGGATTCAAGATCCCCCATTTGGTCATATGTAAAAAAATTTCCATCAGAGTCTAACTCCAAAATTTTGTGCTTCACCCACAACTTAGAGTATCTCAAAAGAGGGGCATTAATTACATTAAGGTCTACTACCTCTTCCTCAAACCAATTGAATGGAGGTGGTGGCCTATCTTTGTATTGCTCATAGTCATGATGTTTCCATAACTCCCCATCATCATCTACTTGATATGGAACTTGATCAATCCTATGCAATCTAATCATTTTTAAAGATAACCTTGAGCACCTTCTTCTAATTACTTTAAATTCATCCCTATAGTTAGCCCAATAGTCCTCTATATGTATCTTATGCTTGTATTCTCTATTTTCCTGCCTTTGGGAGCCACCATAAGGGTCAAAGTTATCCTTGTTTGTATGTGAATACAAATTGTAATGCACCATCTCCTTCTCAGTAGATTGAGTAATTTGAATTGAGGGATAAGCCTCCAAGACTTCAATTCTCAAGGGGAATTCAAATCCCAGTGCTGGTTTATGCATATCCTTTATCACTGCATCAAAGGCCACCATTTTCCTTGCCACTTCCAAAAAAATAAGCTTATTTTTTGGGTAACTGGGTAATCTTAGTGGGACAACTAGTGATCCCTAAATCCTAATATAGGAGAACTTCTAAAATTGGATGAACCGCTAACCATACTTTCTTATCATCTCCATAGCCTCAGCTGAGATTCTCACATGCAATGCATCTTGTAACAGTCTTGTGATATACATAAAGAAAGCATCATTTACCATCATGTAATTGGTTGTGTTGAATTGAAGCTGAGAGAAAACATCACATATTTTGTCCTGATCGACAACTCCTCTACAAATCAAACCTTTGTTCTTGTTCTTTCTAGAAAGCATGTACACCAAATAAGATGACATGGTGAATTTATTAATGTCTTGTACACTTCTCAATTGCTCATATAAATTATCACTAATTATGCCTATCCAATGGTAATGTGTTACTTTTACAATTTGAGAAATGATGTAGAACATCTAATTTCTGAAAATAAAGGCATCCTCAAGCCCC
Organism: Sequoia sempervirens; assembly: GCA_007258455.2. Taxonomy (NCBI): domain Eukaryota; kingdom Viridiplantae; phylum Streptophyta; class Pinopsida; order Cupressales; family Cupressaceae; genus Sequoia; species Sequoia sempervirens. The sequence continues at coordinate 160,864,261 of VDFB02271358.1, forward strand.
ATTACTCTACCCAAAAGAGTTATCATATCATTATATTCTATTTTGAAATCCACTCTATATAGCTGTTTGGGAAATTTTGAGTAGTATGATTTGGGTTTAGCAATCTAGTTGTTGTCATTATTAATAAGGCCTTGTCGAGGTCCATTGAATAGAAATCCTTAGCCTCCTCAATGTTATTTTTCACTAACTTATGATGTGACCCAATGTTGAAGGTTTTTACTATGGATTCCTCTGTTAGGCTAGCCATGATCCTACCCTGAGATCCAACAATAACTCTTCTATCAAAGTCATAATGTTTTGCACATTCCAAAACCAACTTTGGATACATGGTGGGAGGAAATCCTACTGCTTGGGCCAATCCTGTGTTAGTAATGATCTGGTCCAACTTAGATGGTGCATCCCCAAACATCCTCTACCTGAAGTCATCATAATCTATATTTCCCATGTTTGTGTCACCAATCTTACTCCAAGTAGAGATTATCTTGGAGGGCTGATGCAAGAAGTTGGGTACACAAAAAGCTCAAAAAGTGGAAATGTTTTTGTTGTTTTTCAGAATTTGTCACATTTGGAATGAAAATTTGAGGCACTTACACAATGAATATTAAAAAAATTTAGTAAATGAAATCTAAAATTTTGAATCAAGTTTCCAAATATGTAAATTATTAAAATACCCATATTATAGAAATTAAATTTTGATAGGGATCTATAAAAACCACTTTTTAAAAGTCCCTATTTTTTAACCATACCAAGTAGGTGTACGGACAACACTTTTTGACCCAAATAAAATTATTTTACTAATTCATTTTGGGAAATGAGAGCTAACAACATGAAGTTTGATGTGGACTTTTTTTTGTAATTTTTGGTTGAATACTTTTTTTTAATTAATTTTTTATTGGCCTTAATTGATGTTTTTTAAAATCAACGTGTACGGACAACATAATTGGACCTAAACAAAACATTTTTTACTCTTTTTTTTCATTGTGTAGATAATTGTCTGAAGTTTAATGCCATATAAATTTTTTTACAAGAAACTTAATCAATAAAAAGTTATTAAAAAACCAAAAAAACCTAATATTTCAAGTTTAAGGAATAGTTTGCTTAAAAATTAATCAAAAAATAGCAAACATAATCCAATATTAATAAAATTTATATATTTAGAAAGTAGACATTGTGTTCTCTAATGGGTTTGAATTTTATAGATTCATTTAGGAAAAAAGTCCATCAGCTATGTTGTCAAAGTTAGACATTCTTCTTCAATCTACCTTAGTTTTCTAGTTGCAGGTAAAAGGCTAAGGCTCAGATTGCCAAGCCTTTCCAAGCCTAAAACCAAGCCTGGAAATGGTGTGGAAATACAATTTTTAAATAACACGTACACGTTATAGAACCGCGTACGCATTATTTAAATGAAACACGTACGCGTTTTGTAACGCATACTCGTTTCCTATTGATCCGTTCAAAAAATAGAACACGTACGCGTTATTAAATGCGTATGCATTTTTTAACATAATGTGTATGCGTTTTAGAATGCGTACCCATTTCTAATATATCTGTTTTTCCCTAATTTGAAAAATTCTGGTAAAACATGATTTTCCTGCAACATTCCTTTTCTGCAGTACGGTCTGAAAGTGTCATTTTCTGCATTTTTTATTGCAAATTTGTCTTGTGCAGGGCATATTCTATTCAAATCATTGGAAGAGACAAAGTGCAAGTTGAAGTTTCTAAAGTGGAATCAAGTGCAAGAACTTTTTACAAGAAGATTTAGAAAAATTGAATTTTTGGATGTACTCATGATGTTTTTGTACTTCAGAGTTTATAGAAAAAATGATCTGAACATAGTACTTAGTTTAATTTGAATATTTGAAGGAGGTGGAAATTTGGAAATAAGTTTTTTGATTTTTTTTTTCATCAAAGAGGGTTTGGTAACCATGGGTGATAAGTAAAGACAAAAAAAAAGATGTAGAAAGTTAATGACACCTGAAGAAGTTCAAGCAAATAAAGATAAGGAGGCAAAAAGACAAAGGGAAAGGAGAGAAAGGAATCGTCAAATGAAAGATTTGGAGACATCTAGTTCTAAGAATGTTAAAGAGGAAGCCATGAATGATGAAATGAATGTAGATGATGCAAATATGGAGATGGTCAATATAGAAGAAAATGCAATTACAGAGACAAACCCAATTGTGCCTTCAACTTCAACTTTGAATGATATGCAAACAAGTTCGGGTGTGGCTTCAAATCCACCTCCCAATGATATGGAAAATGCACCTATTCAAACAATCTATCCAGGTATGTGTTCAAACCCAATTTCTCATAATATTGATATTGCTTGTTTAGATGAAGCTGGATACACCATTGATGAGATCAATAATATTAGGGTTGAAACAATGCAGAAACAAGAAAATGATGAAATTATATCTTATGAGAATGTAAATGAGAATGAAATCCCTCATATTAATGAAAATGATAATGAAATTCCTTTTACATTTGAAAATGAAAATGAAACCCCTTGTGTGAATGAAAATGAAACTCCTATGGATGAAGGTGAAAATGCCTTTTTTTACAATTGAAACAGATGTGCTAGATAACCTTCATGGTAAAGTTTCTTCGAGACAAATTAGAAATTATGGAAATAAAATATATAAAATATTTTTTTATAGAAAGAAAATTAGGATTCTAATGTCAACTCATGGTGCAATTGATGAGAATGTTGAAAATGAGAAAAGTGATGAAAAAATTAGGTGTTTTTGTAAAATCAAAAAAGAAAGATGATTCAGTAGAACAAGTCATATCTAGTGTTGCTAATGCTATTTATGTTATTGGTAAGAAAAGTCAATTGAAAGATAAGAATGTGGCTCGTCAATAACAACTGCTTTAGTTGATAAAACAACTTCAAATAAAAGAATGTTAAGTAAGATTAGTAAATGTGTAAAAGTAAATCCTAGAACTTTGATAAGAGCTGCTAAAAGAAGAGAAAGTATTGAAAAGGATCCTATTAATCAATGTTGGAGTTTTAGTGGTAGACTCCCAAGATCAGACATGAAATTAACTAATGAAATTAAATTTTAATCCATAAATTTTGGCATGATAATACAAGAGTATCACCTAACATTAGAGATGTCTTAAAATTAAGGGTGGGTTCCAAAATTCGTGAACCTCATCCAAAGCATCTCTTAGATATGACTCAAACTGAATTATATAAAAAAATTTAGATGCTTCAATCTTACCATTGAATATTAACATAAGTCAAAGATCATTCGAAAAGTGTAAACCTTGGTATGTTAGAATTAATAAGCAATGAATCTCTTGTTGTTGTAAGACTCATATACAATTTCGTTATTATTATGATATATTTCAATATATACGATGCACTTTGCATGCTAACCAAATTATGCAGGACATTTGTGGCATTAATAAGCCACCTGAAAGAATCAAAGATTTTATAGCAGGTTTGTTTTGTGATCCCTCTTTAAATGGAAACTCTTTTTTTTTTAAAGCATGCATTTATGGAGAATGCGATAGATGTGGTAACTTTTCATTATTAGGAGAATGTATGCATGAAAGTAGTTTAGATGAATTTGGACAACAATTAGTGGATGTAAAAAAATTTAAAAATGTTGAGTATTCTTGAAAAGATGGAAAATTTGGAAAACGTGTTGAGCTAATTGTGGAAAAAGTTAGTGTGCATGCTTTTATTAATGAATTTAAAGATAAGTTTGTACCTAAATATGTTCAACACTCTCATAATGCTCATTGGCTTGATAATCAATTTCGTTTATGTAAAAACACATTCCCAATGGGATGTATATTGTCAGTTGTTGATTTTGCTAAAAATTATACTCTTGCTCCACAAGAAGAAATTCAATCACAGTATTATAATTCAATGCAAGTAGCTATATTTGTTCACATTGTTTATAGACATGCAGAAGATAGTACAAAAGATAATAGGAAAATTTTGAGAGAGTACCATTTTTATGTAAGTGATAATCGATTACATTCATCTGAGTTTGTACAATATTGTTTTGATATATTTTATAAAATTTTAAAAGAGAGGAATTCAAATGCTAGAACATCTCATATGGTCAGATAATTGCACGGGTCAATTCAAAAATCCTAGAATGTTTTATTGGTTATGTAGAGTTCATAAAGAAAATAATATCCAACACATATGGAGTTTTTTTGAAGTTGGTCATGGTAAGGGAGAATACGATGGAGCAGGTGCATGTGTGAAAAGAGCTCTTGCTAGAGAGCAACTAAAATTTGAGGATGCTACGAAATTTAGAGATGCATGTGCAATTGTAGATTGGTGCAATACCAAATTATCTACAAGAACAAGTGAGAGGTCAATAATTTGATGCTTCTTTTGGTTATTTGAAGAAAATGATATTTTTTCTCGACAATATTGTGAAACAATTAATGGATCTGCAAAATGGCATTTATTTAAGAGTTCAAATGCAAACACATGGACAATATGGACAAGGGAGTTGGCATGTTTTTGTCAATTTTGTATTGTAGCTGATTGGGAGGCATGTGGAAATATGGAATGGGTCGAACAATGGCAACAAAGAGCCTTAACGCCTATATCGACAAATGTTCAACATGGAACAATAATTGAAGATAATCAAGTGTTCACATCAGATGATTATGATCATGTTTCGGATCTTGTACAAGAAGGTACATTATTTATTGAGTTGAATTTTGTATGTATGGATGTTTATATGTGAATTAAATATAAGTCACTTTTTATTGAATTTTGTATTTATTTTTGCAGGACATGTGTATGTTGTTGTTGCACCTGAAGGGAATGAAGAGGAGACAGATTACTAGTTGGCTAGATGTGTTGAGAGAAAACATAAGTTGGCACATCCTAGAGTGGATGATGACAACTTTGAGTATCCAACTGGTTCAGTGGTTGTTGTTGGCACCTGGCTTCAAAAATATTTAATGAGAAAGAATGGCTTGCTTGCATTTGAAGATTATGAAAGACACAAGAAGATTATACATTATTCACATTTGATTTTGGCAACTAATATAAAAATGGTTAGATATCAAGGGAGGCCTGCTAATAAAGTTTTATGGACACTTTCAATGGATGATCACGAGACAATCATAGATGCATTAAAAAAGAGAGAGGATGCATATGGTACAACAGAGTAAATAAATATTGGTAAGTATATCTAGTTGTTTATATAGAACTAATTGATATATATATTTGTATTTAATCATTTCCTAATTAAATTTTTATATCATTTTTTGTTTCAGGTCTCCCAAAATTAGATGCTTTACAAACAAGAGAGGAGATGCACATATATTACAATGGAATTCAAATATAGAGAAAGGTAACTATATATAGTTCTAGATACATTTCATTGATAGTATAAATTCATTATCTCAACTCCCCTTAGTCCACCTTCTTGCATCCCTTCAAGTCATTCTATCAACTCCCCTTAATCCACCCTCTTTCATCCCCTTAATCCATCCTGTTAAAGCACCCTTAAGTCATATCCTCTTACATCCCTGTAATCCATAATATTGCATTCCTTACGTCACTCTCATAATTCCCCTTAAGCCATCCTCTTAGGGCCTATTAATATCCATATTGTAAGGTTCATAACATGCATCCCCTTAATCCACTATCTTACATCCCTTTAATCCATTCTATCAACTCCCCTTAATCCACTCTCTTACATCCCTTTGAGTCACTTTATCAACTCCCCTTAATCCACTCTCTTACATCCCCTTAATCCACCCTCTTACATCCCCTTAATCCACTCTCTTACATCCCTTTGAGTCATTTTATCAACTCCCCTTAATCCACCCTCTTACATCCCCTTAATCCATTCTCTTACATCCCTTTGAGTCACTTTATCAACTCCCCTTAATCCACTCTCTTACATCCCTTTGAGTCACTTTATCAACTCCCCTTAATCCACTCTCTTACATCCCCTTAATCCACCCTTTTACATCCCCTTAATCCACTCTCTTACATCCCTTTGAGTCATTTTATCAACTCCCTTTAATCCACCCTTGTACATCCCCTTAATCCACTCTCTTACATCCCTTTGAGTCACTTTATCAACTCCCCTTAATCCACTCTCTTACATCCCCTTAATCCACCCTCTTACATCCCCTTAATCCACTCTCTTACATCCCTTTGAGTCATTTTATCAACTCCCCTCAATCCACCCTCTTACATCCCCTTAATCCACTCTCTTACATCCCTTTGAGTCACTTTATCAACTCTCCTTAATCCACTCTCTTACATCCCCTTAATCAACCCTCTTACATCCCCTTAATCCACTCTCTTACATCCCTTTGAGTCATTTTATCAACTCCCCTTAATCCACCCTCTTACATCCCCTTAAGTCATCCTCTTAAATGACTCTCATAATTCCCCTTAAGCCATCTTCTTAGGACCTGTTAAGCCATATCCTAGGGTTCATGAGATGCATCCTCTTAAACCATCCTCTTATATTCCCTTAAGCCATTCTCTTAAGACCCCCCTTAAGCTATATATCCTCTTAGGTCCCCTTAATCCATCCTATGGCAAACATCTTTTGAATTTGTATGGAATTTACTATATATTATTCTTATCTCATGTGAATTTTTTTCTTAAATGAATCATAAAAATTGTAGTTACTTACATTAATTATTTTTGCAGGTTCCCGTCAAGTCGATCTACGAAGTGATTGTTGAACTAAAAAATTATATTATCGAGACTATGTAAATGTCAATTTTTGGTCTTCACCTAAAAGTTGATAAGTTTTAATTGTATCTACATGCGCATATATGTTTCGTCATATTATATAGTTGTAATAAACATCTTGATATACATTATATATGTTTGTTCAATGTCACTTTTTAAATATCTTGTTCCAATTTTATAGATTATACATTTCATGTCTTGTATTTACCATATTTTATATAATTATTCAATTGTATAGATTATACATTTTATACATGTACATGGAGATAGTTTTTTTGTTTATTGATTCAAATATTGCTATCTAATTGGAAAATAGTTAAAGTTATCTGCCCTTAATTTATTATGAATATGATCTAAACTATTTAAGGAATGTTTTAATTTGTCACCTAACCATGTGATAAATTATATATATATTAAATTTGATTCTAGATAAGAATTTATATAGTGCATGTAATACTTGAAAATTAGATAAAATATAAATAGTCTAATGTATGAGTGCATATAATCATGAAAATGAACATAACAAGATATCATAATTGACTGCAATATATAATCATCATATTTTAAAGTCAACTGATATAAATAAACACAAATATGATAATAGCATGTTCAAAGTAAAACTAGAGATAGATAGTCCATAGAATTTATATGTCAAGTCCAACACATATATTTAAATAAAACTAGAGATCTATAGTCCATAAAATATATTTAAACCATCTAACTTTTAGGCTGATCGGTCAAATCAAGTCTCCTCTTTGTTCCATGTTGACTAGATGTACCCGCATCAAGTTGTAAAAGAGTACAAGAAACTTGAAATTAGATTTAAATTTATTTCTAGAAATTTTGATATAATTAAACATATTTAAGCATGAAAATATAAACTTTTAGATAAAAATAAATTTAATTAAATATCTAGTATTTATATATAGTAAAAATGATATCTAGTATGCATAAATTACCATATGATCATGTGAATCTGTAACTGGTACATTTTCTTCAACAGGTAGCATAACTATCACTTGAGAAGATGCAAATCCTTGATCTACTATATCCTGCATATTCATACAAAGCAAACAATATGTGAAAACCTTGAATATATATATATATATATATATAAGGTCCATAAAAATTGTATAGGAGATTTAAAGTAAAGTTTACAACCTCAAATGATATGACCTCATGATCACGCACCTGAGATTGCCCATGCATAAAAACCAATGATGTCTCAGGTGCATGGCCCGCCATGGGTATCTCATGAAATTCCTGCATATAGATGTACAACAATTCATATAGATCATTGACACATGTGTATGTAAATGAAAAAATTAAATTAGATCTATGATGTCTATTTAATTTAAACTTAACAAACTTTTGAAAGAACGCACCTGAGCTGATGATGTCTCAGGAGTGCTCACCACTGTAACTTGTGGTTGGTCAGTACTAGGTATTGTATGACCTCCCTGCATCTAGATATAATATATCAATTCACAAATGTGTACAAATTCAAATTAAATTAGATATATATATCCACACAAATTATTTAAATATATATTGGTTCAAGTACCTGTCCAAAAGGTGAGCCTAGATCTACAGCACTCGACATATGCACATGATGATCATATTGAATTTCAGGCATCATGTGATCATGCGTCTACACCAAACACTTATTGAATTAATATTATATTATATATATAATTTGATGTTATTATTTACATGAATTTTTCAAATTTCAAACTTGAATTAAATTTAAGTTCAAAAGATGAACATACCTATGTAGGATGATCCTCAGAATATAGTAAATTTAGGTATGACCCCATCCTAGATGCATGTGTGTTGCTTGAAGTGGATGTCTGAGTATCCCTATAGCCCGAGCCTCCATGCTCTCTATTGGCCACTTCAGTGGCCGCATGTGTAGACTGCTAAGTGAGATGTCCTGAAAGTGAACTCAATTCTCCTAATGTCGATAACATGGTTTGCTGCTGAAATGCAGTAGGAACAATAGGATCAATTGGAGCACGTCGCTAAGGATTGACACATGCTCCTAGTCTATGTTGAGGCATGTCACGCCCAACTCCCTGAAATGACCTCATATCAAAATAGTTGGGTTTTTTACCCAACTCAAACTCAGCCCATAAATTTCTCAAAAGTATAAGGGCACCTCATTTGTTTCCATGTGGTGGAGTATCAAACACCATCCACCATCTGTCCCAAAAATGTGCAGCTATCTACGGGTGCCTACACCATAAAATTGAAATTCATTTTTTCATGGGTGGAATGGGTTGGTTTGTTTGGGAATTAATAAAATATTGGCACATGGCTTGTTTGGTAATTTTTAAGTCATTGATTTCTTTATATGACAATCCATCTGCATAGAATTGTCTCCTCTCTTCTCTCCATTGATGGAACCTATCGAACAAAATCAACAATAGTTTGCATTGTAGATGCAAACCGTGCGAGATGGGGAGGGACTTTAGGCTCATTTTTTATAAGATATATATTTCCTTGAATGATAATGAGGTTTGCTTGAATATTCTCTCTTAATTGATCTTCATCAACTACAGGAGGGGGTGGGGGGTTTAGCGGTGGAGAATGTGGAGGTGTGCTAGGGTTATGTTCATGTGGTGGATTGGGATGTATGGGATCTATAGGAATTTCTTCATTGGGCATAAAATCCTCTAAATTAAACAATGGATCCATGTAAGCAATGATATGGTAACTGCATGTTAAACAATTAAAAAATATATATCAACAAACTAATTAAATAATGCACACAATTTGAAAGTTATTTAAAAATCACATTGAACATGCACAAATTCAAAATATATTTCATTTAAAGACCATTTGATTTATAACATTAAATAAAATCCATAACATTAAAAATTCATAGCATGTACACACATTAAATTGAGTCCAGTGTGGGGTTGTTAATATGAAGGGTAGATTTATGAAATTATGGGGTTTTATTAAAATTTATTTAATCTCATTCATTATTTTCAAATAATACTAAAGATAAGAATGAAAAATTAACAGAAGACATTGAAAGGGACACATTCTATATATGGTAGTGACCTAATTGCAATGTACAATATAAAAAAAATATGAGTGAGGTCAAGCTCTATTCACCAAATTTATCCCCTTAAGAAATGTCAAATTCCCCCTCAAGACATCGATTTACGATTTAGGGTATAGGATGGCTTAAGGGGATCTATGTGTAGTAAGGTCTTAGGACAAAATGGTCCATGGCTTAAGGGAATAAAATTTGGTGAAGTTTCCTAAGGCAACCAAATTTCATTTTAAGGTCCTACAATTCAAAATGAATAGATGTATTAATCAAGTATGACAAAATTTAATTAAATCCGAGGACATAAATTGATTTATCTAAATTTTCAAATTTCATGTATATAGATACTATTATAGTTTTTATATTTTAAATATATCTTTATTTGTGATTAAATATTATTAAAGGCTACCTCTAGGAATAATCTCCTAGGTCTAGCTAATCCCAAAGTGAAGGAAAAATTATTCATTCTCAACAATCAAAATGGTATTTAAATTTTTATTTTAATGAGTTCATCCATACATCTTTCAAGAATATCATCTCCCTAGCATAAGTGGATTGATCCCTATACACATAATACACTATCAACACTTTTAAAAAAATATATTATTCTAGACCACCCAACTATAATTTTAATGCAACTTATATGTATCTAGGTAGACCAAAAAATTATACAAATCACACATCTTGAGTATTACCACATATAAATTCAACATTTCATTAGTAATATGCACAATATTGATAGCTAGTTATAACATGTATATCCTTCATGACTGGTACTAGATATTAAATCTAGATCCAACTTGATGTAAACCCACAAAAAAGTAACCATAATTTGGGAACACAACAAGAAACCACCAAAAAATTAAATTCCCAAGGATATTCCAATACTTCTTCATTTAGAATGACATAACTAACCTTCTCAAATTAATTCCAATGAATACATATTTAAATTTACATCTATCTCCATCTACAAGAATCCTAAATAACACTCTCTTCATATTAAATTTATAAAACTACATATTTTGATTTTACATGTATACCTATAAAACCATACATGTATCTCTAACTCTATTTCAACATCTTTAAATAGAAATATATGATTAATAATCAAGATTTCTGGAAAAAATCGCACACAGTTTTATCCAGAAATCTTGATTATTAATGATCATGGACTGTGGAAACAAAATGTTATTAATAGAAATATATGAATTTAACACCAAAAATGAAATCCAAAAAATTGAATATCATAGATATACAAGACAAAAAAAATTAGTACAAATTATAAAACCCACATATCAAAACAACATGAATCTATAGCATGCAAGTACAAACATCTAAAAATTCTAGAGGGTTATCTAGGAAATTTAAGCAACCAAAATATTCCACAACCATCACTTTGTACATCCAAATAGAAGAACAAGGTTTTTTGGGAGCTTCTAGGTCATGCTAAGAGATCAACTCTACAACTAACATGTAATGAGGGTTCAATAATCCAATTCTTCTATTTAACCATGGATTTAAAGAATGAAACCAACATATGTAAGAACTTTAAATAGTATTCAAAACAACTAGTACTTTCTCATGTAACTAAGAAGCCAAAAGCAAGAACCCAACATGAAAATTCTTCCATTTTGTACATGACCATATAATACATGAAAATAGAAATTTAATCTTAGAGGATAGTCTCATAATACCAAATAAGATCTACAACTATAAAGGAAAAAAGAGAGAAATAAGAATATATGCAACTATAAGAAGGAAAGAGATATAAATATACTTTATGAATCCTATTTCAAGAATAACTATCCTCTAATTTACCACACAACTCAATTCATTGTTAGATGATTTATGGTTATAATATACTCATAGGGATTCTATAGAATACAACAATGATATCAAAAATCCTAATCCTATTAAAAAAAAGGATAGAATAACTCTATAAAATACATTGCATATATCTTCTACCCAAAGAATCCAATATATAGATCCATAAGGATTCCTAGGAAATAACAAAATGGAAGCACCACAGTCACTAATAATGCATTAAAATACTATGGTAAGTAATTTTTTATGACTCTCACATGTGTTGACCCATCCTAAAATAGATAATAACTCTTATACAGTCTCTTTATTTCAACTTCACTATACAAGTTGGCCTAAGTAACTCTCAAGAACTAGACACAAGATCTCTAGATAGTGGGACAAAGTAATTAAGAAGAAATTATAAGTTTAGTTCACTAACATTAAAATTTATAATCTCATTCATTATTTTCAAAGAATACTAAAGATAAGAATGAAAACTTAATAGAATACATTCAAAGGGACACATAGATATATGCACTAGTGACCTAATTTCAATGTACAAAATAAACAAAGATGAGCTTGAGCTTTACTCACCAAATTTTGAGAACTTCTTTGATCCCCTTAAGAAATTTCATATTAGGAACCCTTAAGACATCGATTTACGATTTAGGGTGATAGGATGGCTTAAGGGGATCTATGTCTAGTAAGGTGGACTAGGAAAAAATGTTCCATGGCTTAAGGGAATAAAATTTGGCGGAGTTGCCTAAGGCAACCAAATTTAATTTTAAGGTCCTACAACAAAATGAATGGTAAATAAGGGTTTAGGGTTTAGATTTAGAGATTTGATGACATGAAAACATATAGAAGACACATGATGGATTTTGAACCTATTTGGACCTCCAAGCACTCTTGGATGATTTAAAAAGGAAGAGGAGACCTAAACCCTAAACCCTAAACCCTAGACCCAATTTTTTATCTAATCATATATTTTTTGAAACATTTCTATGACATAGACTCTTCCTTTGAAATAGGGTTTACGTAAATTAGGGTAAATAGCCCATTTTAGGTTTACGTAAATTATGGTAAATAGGGTTTTAGGTTTATATTTTAGGGTTTAGGTCCAAAGTTTAGCCTACAATGTAAATTAGTTTTTAGGGACCTATGTAAATTTTGTAACCTAGGGTTTTGAAATTTCTACATTTTAAATGTGTTCAATTTAGGTTTTGTTTTTAGGGTTTTCAATTTACAATTTAAATTTCTTCATTTCGTTGACGTTATTGGTTTTTTAAATGCAATTAAAAACAATAAAATATTGAACTAAACAAAAATTAAATACTAATTTAAAAACAAAAACAAAGATATAAACCAAAATAAATGAAGAATTCAAAAAACCTGGAAGTCGACGAGGTCACTAGTGTCGATGGGAGGAGGTGCAGTGAAAATTTGGTCACCTCTAAAACACGTACGCACTCTCTTTTATTCTAATCATCTTCAGATCAAAATGGTGGAAAATGAATTATAGTCGCTTATTTAAAAAAAAAAACTTTCTAGAAACGTGTATTCATTTCGCGTACCCGAGGCTGAACGCATACATGTTCAGATCCAGGCTCAGGTACTCGATCTATAACGCGTATGCATTTATTTGAAAACCCGTATGCATTTCTTGCGATTTTTTTTCCCTGAGATTTCCCCTCTTCATGTACCTAACTTCTTGCTTTTACCCTAGACTCAAGCTAGATTCCCTTGAAGTTGTATTTCATCTTCTCAACTCTAGTGTGAGGTTCCTTGAGACCAACTTCTGATGATTTTTCTTTGGATCCCTTTATTGGACTAACTTCAATCTGCATCTATTAGAAATAGACAATAATTACCAAGGCATTGAACATGTACTTTACATCCAATCAAATTACCAAAATCACAATGAGGAACCATAAATCATGACATAATCAATATTTAGAGCACCATAGAAATCATAGAATCTCATCATAAAGCCATAAGATGAAGCATTACAAAACCTCAGGATTCTCCAAACTTTGGGGATTTCAATCAGAGAAGGATTTTGGGGATTCCACCCCTTGACAGATTCTTTGAAGGCTTAAGAGCTTGGGGAATCTAGGGAGAAATGGATTCTTCAAAAAGGTACCAATTCAGTAGAACCTCAAGTCAAGATTCAATCATGATCATCATTCAAAGATTTCCATTTCCATGTAAATGCTAATGTGAAACATTTGTTGCCATCTAAAAGAGTTAGGAATTTCAAGGGCTCAAAGGATTTCAAAAAATCTGAAGAGGGGTAGATTCTCCAAATGCCTAGATGTTCAGAGAATCCAGAGTCAGAAGGATTTCTGAAAGATGTTAGCTCAACCCCAAAAGTTATGTCATCATCCCTTTCTAGCTTTATACAATCATCTTACTTGTAGGTTCAAGCCAAATTCCTGCATGTGTGCCTCTTAATTGGCAACTTGGGTTTTAAATCCTTTAGAGCATTTCAGAGAATCCATGGAGAGATGGATTCTCTGAATGTCAAGGCACTTGGGGAATCCATGCCCCAACAAAAATTCCAAAGGATGCTCACTTACTAAGACTCAGCTTAAAACATTCAACTTTCACCTTGAAACCACTCCTAAGTCATTCAAAGCTTTCTTGATGTACCAGCACAAGCCAAACACTTCTCAAAAATTTGGATGGACAAATTCAGGGAATCCACGAAGATGGGAATTGTTTGAAGGGACCATCTTTCAGAGAATCCTCGTGGGAGAATATTTTTCGAAGAGACTGACTCTTGGAGAATCTACTATGAGATGGATTTTGTAAATTTCTTCATTTTTCTTGCATTTCTTCAGTCCTTCAAAAAACCCAAGTTTAAACTCGTTTCCATTAGGTCAAACCGATTTGAATGCAAACCCTAGGTATGAGTCTGAGCACAAATCAAACAAAGTTGTGTAAGAATTTGAACATCGAACAACACATGAATACATAAAATTTAGGGAAAGGGCTCAACCAATTGAATGTTATAAATCAATTTGAATTCCAATAGTCAAAACAAACCCTATAAATGCAAGCCCTATTTTGCATAAAAACTTGTGTTCCCTAACTTGTCATTGTAGAAAACCTAAAGACATGACAAACGCAAATGGAGGAATGATGCCCTAGTTCGAACAATACGCCAATGAATGCCTAAGAAAACATAAAATAATACCATGAATTCCATTAATATCTATACCTCAACATCAAATTATAGGAAAAACAAGCACCAATAAATAGACTCATGCAGCCAACACTTCATATCATCAAATTAAATGTTTGGAAATAAACCTCGAGGGCACATATCTTCAAATCATTGAAACCCCATAATATAGAATTGAAATCTCAATGGGTTGAATGCACATACCTTTTGAATGAGGGAGAAGATTAAATCCCACAAAAAGAGAACACCCTCAGACTTGATTAAATCCTTGAATGTCACTCAAATCGCCAATATCAACAACAATGGGAGAATGGAGGTCACCAAACTTAAAGCAAAATGAAAAAATGAGGAATGAAAGTAAAAAAACCACTTAAAATACCCTTAAAACAATCATTAATTAACCCCAAGTATGACCACTGACAAGATATAAATGTAGCAACAAGACCTCTTCAGGCGTCAGAAATATGAAAGGGGGATAGATTTTGGGGAATCCAACAAGGGCTAGATTCTCTAAAAGGATTGGACTTCAAAAAATTCAGAGCATCCCAGATTATCCAAAAAATAGCACTCCTTAAAAAATCCACCTAAAGGTGGAATCTTCGAAGGTCAATCCATTCAGAAAATTCACAAAGGGGAGAAATATCTGAAACTCTTCCTGACTTAGCTAATTTCACCCCAAAGTGGAATTTGGTAAAAGTACTAGGTGTTAAGAGTACCTTGAGACCAAAATGTTGCAACCAAAAGCACCTCAAGTGTGGATAAGGCGTTAGTTCAACCAGGTGAAGCAAAAGCCAAAATTTAGAGGAACCCATCTCTTAAGGGGAAAAGGCCAAACCTAAAGTTAAACCAAAATAATGAAAGTGAGCAAAAGAGGGTCCCTGCCTCAAGTGGGGCATGTGTGCAAAAAGTGCACAATAAATGGTGACTCTACTAGGGAAATTCTCTAGAGCATTTCGATGACAATTCAGAATCAAGGACCCAAGACTTCTGGTTTCAATCCCTTCATCAAGTCAACTCTAAAACTAAAGTCTCAAAATCAATGGATAAGAGAATCCTTTATGTGCTAAGAATCCCAGTGTGTGTAGATGTATTAATTTCCTTACCTCAATTGTTGCAAAGAAGCCAAGTTCAATCAAGTTAAGCTACATATAGATTCTAACTACAAAAGCAACTTGGATAGAGCCTTGCTTCTAGTCTGGCATCCATAACCTTGATGAGGTTATCACTATGATTCTTTTGAACATAGCTCTACTACCAACCAGGTGTCCATAGCCCTAATAGAGATATTCAGATCCTCTTGATAAGTTGAATTTCCTTTTGATATTCAATATTTTCTTTCCTTTTCTTTCTGATATTCTTTCTTTTCACTTTCAACTTGTGACAGTGGCACAAGTTGAAGGTGAAAAGAAAGAAAATAAGAAAGAAAATAAGATTTTTCACTTAACTGGACCTCACAAGGAACCCACAACAACCTCATGATTCTTAAGACATGTGTAAAATGCAAGATCTAAGCACATTCTGGAACTAGCTTAATCTAATGACTCATCCACTTTAAATGTTTAACACATGTGACAATGAATAAAGGGCTTCCACCATTTTATCCTAGAAGAATGATTAAAGTTTGTAAAGGAAATACTTGAAAACAACCCCAAATGAAGAAACAATTATTGTACAAGTCTGAAACTTCCCCAAACTAGAGAGTAGAAAAACCTCAAAGCCCAAAGCAAAGAAAGCAAGCAAAACCACCTAAACTAACCAAACCAAAAAGTGAAAGCAAACAAAACTAGACAAGTAGAAAGAAAGAAAACACCTACCTTAAATATTTACAAGGGTGAACTGGAAACAACTCAAGTGAGGAAATAATGCTTCAAATGTTTCCCATTGACTAGAAATGGGACATCTTCTCGAGTGAGTTTTAAGATGAAAAGAATTATCCCCTAGGATTTCAAAAATCTAATAGGGGCCAAACCACAACTTTCCAAACTTATTGTGCTCCCCTTTCTTTTCATGTTCCTTATCCTAGTACAATGATAGGTCTAAAATCCTAAAGGCCTTAACCTTAGACTTATGATCAAACCACTTTTTAACAACAATCTGATGTTTAGCAAAGTTTTCCAAGACTACATCCCTTTTCTCTTCCAATTGTAGCAATTCAACCAAATAGGCTTCTAAATGTTCTCCTTCATTGTAATAATTGTTAATGAACTAGAGAGTGGGAATCCTCAACTAGATAGGGAACATGGGCTCAAGTCCATACACAAGGTGATATGAAGATGTTCCTAGGGATGTCTTCGTTCGGGTATGATCAACCCATATGGAAAATATCAGTTGGGTATGCCAATCCTTAGGATTCCTATCAAGCAGCTTACAAATCACAATTAGAAGGTTCTTGTTGGTGGACTCAGCCAAGCCATTCCCCCAGGGGCAGTAGTTCAAAGAAAACTTAATGATGATACCATGATCAAATTCCCAACCCAAAAATTTCAATGAAGTAAATGCGGGACCATTGTCACATACCAAAGCAAATGGACAATCAAAGTGATTAATCATACTTGACTCAAGGAAATTGATCACTACCTCTTTAGTACATTTTTTGCAAGCAACAAATTTAGTCCACCTAGTGAAATAATTAGTAACAGTGAGGATATACATGTGTCCCACAGAAGATGGTGGGTTGATTGGACCGATGAAATCCATACCTCACTATGAAAATTGTTTTACCTCAGTGATCAATTGTAGTGGAAGAGAAGAAAGCTTTACTTTAGTGGTGCAAGTTTGGAAAGCATGACAAACCCTCACATGGTTGTGTGTATCATTAAACAAAGTAGGCTAGTAATATCCTACCCTTATGATCTGATGTGCAGTGGTAGGTCCAGAACTATGGCATGTGCCATATTTGTAATAAAATTCTATCATCACATGAGTTGCTTCTTCTTTTCCCAAGCACTATAAATAGATGCCTTCATAATTATTCTTATACAAAATGCCTCCTTGCAGCATGTAACTGTCACTTTTCAAGCACAAGACCCTTCATTGTACTGTATTCAAATGATCAAGACATTTCTAGTTCAATAGATAATAAACAATATCATCACAACATTCATTAGGAGACACATCTTGAAGGTGATACTGCTATGCAACAATCTCTGGTCCTAATTCAGCCATTTTCTGTGTTAAATCTTGTCCCCTTACTAGCTTCATTGGATTAATTTCTATATCATACTCTTGCAACATGGTGAACCACTTGGCCCTTCTTTCTCTCATCTCGTTCTGCATCTGTAGGAGCTTCACAATTGGGTCAAGTACACATTTGGAAAAGACCTTATTCCTTAAAATGTAATGTCTAAATTTTTTAACTCCCCAAACCAAAGCATATGCTTGCTTCTCCAAATTTGGATATCTCAGCTCCATATCTCTAAGAGATGCAATCATGAAAGATATGGGGTTCTCATTCTCCTTATCTAATTTCTATGTTAGCATGCTTGCACAAGAATGATCCGAGGAAAAAGAATATATGTAAAATGGCTTCAAATAACTGGGACTGATTAATATTGGTGCAACAACTATGGCCCTCTTAACTTCATCAAACTTGTGCTTAGCTTCAATATTTCACTCTACTTTTGCATCCTACTTCAACATTAGATTTAGTGGCTTCACTATTTTTCCAAATCCTATGATAAATTTTCAAACAAAGTTAATCTTTCCAAAGAAATACTTCATCTCCCTTTTGATGGCTGAATTTTTAGGATAGCCTAAATTCTATCAGAATCAATTGAAATTGCATGCTTAGAAATTACATGTGCTAGGAGCTTCCCTTTAGTTACTTTGAATATGCACTTCTTAGGATTAAGAGAGATTCCAAATTCTCTACATCTTTGGAATACTTTTCATAAATATGAAATGTGGTCACCTCTATTCTCGGAGAAAACCATTAGATCATCCATATAAATAATAATACACTTTCCTATGATGTCCTTAAAATCAATATACATCACCCTCTGGAACATGGCCCATGTATTGATCAATCCAAAGGGAATTATCTTGTAAGTAAATGTCCCCACTTGGTGGTGAAGGTAGTCTTATGCCTATCTTCATATTGGACCATTACCGAGTTATAGCTAGAGTAGCTATCTAGGAAGGACATCATTTGGGATCCATTCACAATCTACAACACCTCATCCAATGAAGGAATGGGATAGTTATCTTTTTGGAAGCTCAATTGAGGTTTTTTAAATTCACACATAATCTTATCTCCCCATTCTTCTTATGGACTAGAACCAAATTGGCTACCCATGTAAAGTTTCTAACTAGGAAGATGATTCAAGAAGATAACAATATCTACACCTCTATCTAAATAATAGGTTCCAGTAGTGCATTGATAGGCCTCTACCTCTACTAGAAAGGCCTTGCTCCAAGCTTCAAGGGAATAGTGTGTGTAATAATGGAGGTGTCATAAGTCTTTAGATCTTCATAACTCCATGCTATGACATTCTGATAGGCATGTAATGCATCTATCAATGCTTTCCTTTCTTCTAGAGTACACACCTTTCCAATGAACACATTCTTGACATCATCAAGAGTGCCCATGTTGTATACCTCACATTGACTATCTATCGAATCTGTCTTAGTCTACTAATCTTGATCTTTTATCCTATCAAGGTCAACAATCCTTTCTAGTTGCACCATCCCTCTTGGAATTATGGTTTTTTTTTAGATTAAGAACTCCTTCCATATCTAGCTTTTCTTTTTGGGGCTCCATTTCATCAATTACTTGGGAAGTGAACACATCCGATCTGATTATGAAATATAGGATATGCTTGTCATCCTCAAACACTTGGAAATTTGTAACATTGTTAGGTACAAAAGGAACTAGTGTTAGTTCAACAATTAATTTATTTAACCTAGATAAGGATAGGGGCTCCAATGTACTAACTACCTGTGCTATAGCATCTGTAATGTGATTCTTAGCCCTATGAATCGATTGGATGTTAATGCATTGAAACCTTCAATTAGGTACCATACTCTATGTTAGTAGTTAGTCATCCTCCTATTGTGACAAGAATGCTACCTTCTAACCTATTTTACCACTAACTTAAAGTCTCCAAACACTTGTAGTATTTTGAAATTCTTCCTCAGAACCATGAGAAATCCATGGATTAGTGCCTCATACTTAGCAGAATTATTAGTGCACTAAAATTGCAATCTATGAGCGGAAAAAAAGGTTTTACCTGCTGGGCTTATCAATTCGAATCCAGCTCTTGCACCTTGCTTACATTTGGAACCATCAAACTGTAGAGTCCAGATTTTAGTAGAAGAGATAACTTTAGAATCTCTGGTACTCCCACTCCTGCTAGATGAAGGATCATCTTGCAAAATTGGTTCTTTCCCTTTTCGGTCCCTATGAACTTCTTGCATTTCAAATCTAACTACTAGGGGTGGATCAATGCATCTTTTAATATACTCTATAGTAGTCTAGCAGAGACAACACTAAAGTTCAAGATGAGAGGCATTATGGACTCTACACCAATTTAGAAGCAACAACTCCTCAAAGTTCATTTGTCTTCCTAAACTTGTCTGATCTTCGATTCACTTCTAAATAAATTCTTGAAAGTTTTCAAATAGTCCAAGATTACCATCACCCAATTCAAAATATTCATTGGTTTCTACGAGTGCCTCAGTGCTACCAAAAGATTGAGCAAATTTTTTAGATATGTCCTACATCATTAGCACCTCCTTTTCTTTTGATTCATCCACAAAAATAGCTAGGATATACTTCCCTAAGCTCACTTTAGAAATTAGCACTTCATTAGAGGTATTCTAATATTCAGTAATCAAGTACCTCAATTTGGATTCTCTCTCGATCCTGATCTAGTTCAGAACTCCCTTCCATGGAAACCACATATGAGAGTGATCCATTGAATTATACCCATTAAGGAATCTCATGAAATATCTTCCAAGGATCATTCTGTAGGCATCAAGTATGTTAGCCACCTGGATATTATTAACTTGTTGTACATGTGGGTCTAATGTTACCTGCATTGGGATCA
Source organism: Sequoia sempervirens (assembly GCA_007258455.2). Lineage (NCBI taxonomy): Eukaryota > Viridiplantae > Streptophyta > Pinopsida > Cupressales > Cupressaceae > Sequoia > Sequoia sempervirens. Next base: position 160,885,059 of record VDFB02271358.1, read on the forward strand.
TGTTTAATTCTCCCACTATGCTAACTTCTGTCTTATCCAATTGAGTTATTTTATGCTGGGAGGGATTAGGAGTGATGCCAAGAGCTTTACAGACTAAGAATGGCATTACATTTGTTGATGAACTATAATCTAAAAAATAGTTATGCAGATTTTTTTCAAATATCTGAATAGAAATCAGAAAAGGAGGAGTATCTTACTTGGTTTGGAATAAAATTACTGGAGAATCAACATTAACCACTTAAATCTTGTCCTTTTCTTTACTTCTATCCTTCATCTATGCTTGTGATTTCTCCTTAGCAGGTTGGGTATTCTGAGCAGGAGCTGATTGAGAAGTTTGCATTCTTTTAGTTGTCTTTAACAACTAACTCGACAAAACTGACTTTCTTGACAAAAAAATATTGTGAAAACCTTATAGATGCATGGTCATTTAAAGAACCCAACACAACACTTTGAATAGTTGGAACTCTTAGCAACTCAAAGGTTGAAAGTCTCACCTCCACTTTCTTGAGCTCTTCTGCTACATACTCTCCCATATAGAACACAATTATATCAGATTGATTACCTTTTGATGATATTCCTTGTTGATCCTTGGCAACCTTTCCTTTTAAAGCATCATAAGAAACTCCTCTAGAGAAATATTACTTTGGAACATGAGGATATGAAGGATTATTATTTTCATTAGGATCAGGGGAAGTGCTAGAATTTTTTAGGGGTATGGATGTGGTTAATGGTCCACTAGCTTTCCTATTCCTTAAATAATATGGCCTAGTTCTTTGATGAAACATGTGAACTTCATTTATTCTCTATTCTTCTTCATCCAAAAGATCATTGTCAATAGCTCCATCATTTTAAAATAACTTTGATATTGACTCTTCATTATATACTTGTTCTAGTTTTTCACTTTTCTCTGTGGACTCTGCTTTGGGCCCATTCTCTTCTCCTCTTAGGAAAGGAGCATGGTTCAACACCAACACTGATGAATAATAAGGATCTAAGGGTACCATTTCTTGACCATATGAAGAACCTCCTATAGCATATTGTACCTCCATTTGGAATATGGTCGCAACTATTTGGAATTCAAGACACTCAAATTTAGAATGTTGGGTTGTCTTGTGGAATTGACAATATCCCTTCAAAGTAGCCTCTGCAAGGAGGATTGTACTGGTAGACTTCTTCAAATTGGAAGGCTGATCCAATGGTGTAGGATCTCCCCCATTGTTAGGTCTATTGTTCCATTCCCTATTCTGTCTCGGTGGTGGTCTCTTGTCAAAGTTTTTTCCTGATGATTGACCTCTATCATAACCTTGGTCATGACCTTACACATATTCCCTACTATCTCTGTTACAACTAGACTCTCTATTATCTATGTTATCTCTATTATAGCTAGATTGGATTCTTCTTTGAGCAACATGAAATTGGTTATTCTGGTTCCTCAAGTAGGTGACCTTTATAGATAGTTTTTTAACTTGTTTTTTCAATTCATCCAACCTCTCCTTGTTTGGATTACTTGGTATTGACACAAATTTTGTAGAATTTTGTAGATAAACTACATGAGAACCTTGATTCAAAGACTGATTTAGCACCTCAGAGTTCTACAAATAGCTTGGGATGTTAGCTTGTCATTGGGGAAAAGGTTCCTAACCTACATTGTGTGAATAATTTGGTATAGGGTATGCTTGATTCAACGAGGGTTTGTTGAAAGGTGCAAGACAACTGAGAGGGGGGTGAATCAGTTGTCACCAAACACAAACTTAAATCTCAAACACTTATCAATTTCTTATCCACTTATTTTTTTTATTAAGTATGAACATGAAATGCAAATAACAGAAGGCAATATCAGCACAAGAAACACCAAATTTATATGGAAAACTCAATGAGCGAAAAACCATGGTGAGGATTAACTCACAATATAAAGTAATAGTTGTGTGTAGTGTTTTTATCCCATTAAAATGCAAGAAATAAACTCAAGCAAGAAGATAAAAACAAAAAAAAACACTCAATATTGGGCTAAAGATGAAACTCAAACTTAAAAATGATAATAAAACCAATTTTTACCTTGTTTGAGCTTGATGTGTTTGTTTACCCTTTTTGATGGCTTGATATGTTGCTCCTAGATTGATTTTGGAAACATAACGACTTGTTGTAGTTTGATTTGGTCACAAAATGGATGCAAGGATTTGGCTATGGAGATTGTATGTGAAATTATGGTTGAGAATGGATAGAATGCTTGAGAATGAAAAAATGGCTAAGTGTTAGCCATTTAGCAAGGGAGATAGGAATGGAAGTCAGAGATTGAAAGGGGGAGGAAGATCAAGGGTTGAGATCAAGAGTTGACCAAAGGAATTAAAAATTCCTTTTTAATGTGCATGGAAAGGATAAAAGGAATTTAATACTCCTTGGGAAAGAGAAAAGCAATTTAATATTCCTTTGGAGATGGGAGAGGAATGAAAAATTCCTCAAAAGTACCTTGGGAAGACAAAAAGGAAATAAAAATTTCTTGGGAGATGGGGAGAGTTGACCAAGGGGTTGATTAGGCTAGTTGATGAAGGATTAGAGGAAGGTTAGGTGTCTAATGAGGATTAGGATACAACTTGCAAAATTTGGAGGATGTGACACATCCTAATCATGGATTAGGAATGTGCACATCCCTAATGATGGGATTAGGAAGTCAATTAGGATTAAGTGCTGATTATGGGGGATGGGAGATAAAGGGAATTAAATAAATGGATTATTTATTTAATTCCTTGGAGGAAAGGAATAAAGGGTAAAGTATTTAATTATTTAACTAAATACCTTAGGGATTTAGAGGACTTTAGGAATATTAATTAAATAATAGTAATATTTCTTAATTAATGCAAATAAGAGGATATTTAGATGAAAAAGCAATAAATTTGAGCAAACGTAAGTGGCCAAATCTAGGTGTCTACAATAGAAAACTGAATACAAGAGGATCACTGCCAAGGGATCACTGCTCAGATACAAAGGCTCACTACCTATAGAAATAAAAGATTATAGTAAAGATCCACCACAACAAGTTACACACATTTGCAACCTTGATAAGAAGAATTGTAGACACCATCAACTCACTACTTTCAGGAATCTAACACATAAAAGTACTATTGCCTCAATTCACTTTCACACAACTTTTCTCTTCAAACTTGTGGCTTACTTCATTAATACATTCACAACATCTCAACTTGTATTTATACCATCTTCAACCTTAGAAACTTTCTCCAAGTTCGGCTACATACGCTTCATTTCATAAATTCAAATTAGGTTGGCAACTCAACATTCCCATAGTGGAAAGGAATGGGAGTGGACCAAACAAACACTTAACCAAGACCAAAAGAAATGTATCGGATCAATTACACACTTCCTCAATTAATTCTTAATCCTTCATATGAAGTGTAAACACCAAGTTAGCCAAACCTAATGAAAACACAAATGAACATTGAAATACATGCTTCCCAGGAAGAAGATAACACATGGACTATGTAACATGCTTCATTATGCATGAGAAAACATCTCAACTACCTTTAGATACATCCACAATAAGTGTAACAACCTTCAAACACAAAACACCTTCCAATAGTACATCTAGACTATACAGAGACTCAGTAATACTGAAACTCATCTTCTAAAGCACCATACCATGAACATATTTTCCCAAAGATAGAGAACACCATTACAATACATATTCTAGATCCACAAGACTTGAAACAAATCAGCAAAAGACTACAGAGTAGACACATTTCTCCTAGTCCATAGACAAAAAGCTCTATCAAACCAGTTCACACACCAATGAACACAACTTTCATACTCCATCAAACCAAAATCTACAAACCAGGAGATGTCACCAAAAAATGCCCAAAAATAACCCTTCAAATTTGTACAAGCATAGGATCAACATACAAGAAATGAGGAGCACATACCAGATCACATTTCTGAACACATACAAAACTTTGACTTCACTCTTTATTAATTTTCTCCAAATCACTTGGTAAACCATAATTTTAGCACATTTACATCATAAGGATAGCTCCATGTACTCACAACATCTCAACTATACATGCACAATCTACATCATCCTATACTGTGTTGACATCAATGAAAAAATTAATGATAAACACCACCAAACTTTCTCATGCTTGCAACAATCTCCCCCTTTGTGATTGATGGCAACACATTATGTGAAAAACCATCAAAGAAAACACTCTCCTTTGTTTTCCAACATTCCTACATTCTCAATATTATGAGAAAAGATGTTCACTTCCTCTTACTATTTTTCACATGACTCTTTCTCTGCATTTAAAATATATGAAAAAGGAAAAAAAATCTTCACTCCCCCTCAAGAGTGCACCCACTTCATACTGTAATAATGAAAATTTTCTACTCCCCCTACGAAGTAGAACCATTCATTAGTCCAAATCAATGAAGAATCTGTAGATCCACTGGACTGATGCACCTCCATTTGCACCTAGTTCAGAGGGCCAATGAACCCCAACTTCTCCCTAAGATACTCAAAAGTATCCTTCATAAGAGCCTTAGTAAATATATCTACAATTTGTTCTTTTGTAGACACATACTCCAGTCTGACTTTATTCTCCAGTACCTTTTCTCTTAGGAAATTATATTTGTTAGATATATGTTTTTTTTTAATGCATTACTAGATTCTTTGAAATATTTATAGCACTTGTATTATCACAGAAGATAGGTATAGGCTCATTACTTATCACTACAATGTCCTTCAATGTTTGCTTCATCCACAAAACCTGTGTGCAACAAGATGTTGCAACAATATAGTCTTCTTCTGCAGTGGATAAATAAACTAAATCTTATTTCTTACTTAACCATGAAACCAATCTTCCACCAAGAAAGAAAGCACCTCCACTAGTACTCTTTTGTTCATCCACAAAACCAGCCCAATTTGCATTGGTATAAGCACTCGAAGTAAAATCAATATCCTTAGGATACCATAAGTCATAATCCAATGTGCCTCTAAGATATTTTAATATCCTCTTTACAGTTGTAACATGTGCTTCTTTAGGTTTTGCTTGAAATCTAGAAACTGAACATACTACATGCATGATATCTAGTCTGGTAGTAGTAAGATATAGCTGTCCACCAATCATAGATATGTACTTGCTCTGATCAACTTTAGCAGATTCATCATCTTTACTTAGCTTACATCTAATCATCATAGGAGTACTAACTAGTTTGGAGTCATCCATTCCAAACTTCTTCAACAACTCTTCGACATATTTCGATTGTGAAATGAATATCCTCTTATTAGTTTGATTCACTTGAAGAACATGAAATAAATTCAACTCATCAATCATGGACATTTGAAATTATTTTTGCATTTCCTCTACAAATATCTTACACATACCTTCATTTCTTCCAAAAATGATATCATCAACATACACTACCACTATCAACATTATGTTTCCTTCCATCTTGAAATAAAGATTGTTGTTAGCAGATCCATTATTAAAATTTTGTTGTGTAAAATATCTTTCCAATCAAGCATACCATGCTCTGGGAGCTTTTTTTTGATAGCAACCAAGGGAGGTCCTACAACACACTCAACACAATATCAATAGACAACAACAATTTCCAAATCACAATCTCTCAAAAATCTCTTTATCTCATCATATTTACTCAATTCATTATAGCACTGGAAACTGACTCAATCGGTTATAACTTCTTAATGAGATTCTTTCATACCAAGACCTGAACCTTTCAAGGACCCATCAGGGCACACAATAACATATTTTAAAGCCACTATTGGTTACTTTGTGACAACTTTCTCAAAACAGGATTTGAATGCCAACTAGCCCTCAAATTAGGCCTATTTTGCAAAGAGAATTGTCTCTATACCTTCCCAAAACCCCTAAAACCATGTGGAAACAATTTACATATATTCAAACTAAGGATTCCATAATTTATTTTTAAAAATTCACCCTCCAAGGTGACAATACCCCAAACCCTCCTTTTAAGTCAAAGAACCTAGGGCTATTAAAAACCACACACATCCAAACCTTGTCAAAACTTATCACCACCTCAAACAGGTCTAAAAATTCCTACACATACTCAATTCAAAAACTAACAAAGCTATCCCAATTTTTTTCATACTTTACCAACATAAAACCTCATGATCTCACATGGAAAACTCCACTTTCCAACCTAGGGCTTCATGCCCAACACACTTCTAGACCTCCCTTGCACTCTCTCAACATTCCCTCACCTATTTATTGATGTTTCAAACCCATTCCTCAAGTTATAGTAGTCATAGTGAGAGGAATGGGTCAATTTTCCATTCTAAACAACTTGCAAACCCTTAAAACTGTAAGTAAAGACCCAGTCTTGGAAATTTAACAATTAAATGCCCAAAAATTAATTAATAGTCTCAAGAATGGATTAAAATGAAAGGTGAAACAAACATTCATTCAATCCTAACAATTTGAAACAATAAGTTGTTGTACAGGCCGTAGAGAGCCCCTACAATCTTAGAAAATATAGAAAATGGAGGAAAAACAATGCTTTATTTGATTGAAATCTTTTTTCGAACTTCACAATCAATCTTCACAATGAGTTTTCCGTCCCCTTTATACCTTTTCCCATGGAAATCCAACTATTCCAACTTCCTAAACTGAATTTTAAAATGACTTGACTATTGAACTTCCATGAAAATGCAATTTTGTAACTTTTTATGCTTGACAACATTTTGCAACAATTTGCAATTTTGGAATATCAATAGAATTGACCCCCTAATCACCTAATATCCATCAATTATGACCTATTACAATATAAAATGGTCTCAATGACCTTATTTTATGCAAAAAAACCCAAAAATCCTAAAGCCTACACAATAACTTCTTGAATTGAAAATTTTTACTCAATGGTGCTCTTGCACCATACACCCCAACTTTGAAGTTTTCCAAGTCCCTTGGAAAGTTTTTTGTAGCTTTCCCACCTTTTTCATTTTCACATATCTAACCTTCATGCTTTCCTTCAACAGGTTCACTTTTCCTTTGTTCTTCACTACCCTTGCCATTCTTGTCAATGTCTTCATTTGTTTCTTGCTTCACTTTGCCATACAGTACTATTGGGTGTTCTTTACCTTTTCCTTCATCAATTACTGATGTCACATTTTTCTCTACACCTATACACAAGCTTTCATCAACTATCTTTACTTCCCTCTATTCTTCATGCATAGTTCCTTGCTCAATCCTCTTTCTCTCTTCACTTTTTCCTCTATCAGCCTTACAAAATTCTATACCATCACATTTAATAGTCTCTATCAGACCTATAACCAACCTTTTCAATGTCCTAACAACCTTGCAAACCTATGTACCAACATCACTTGAATTCCTCTTCACTATACTCACCTACAGGGCACTTAACTATCCCAACTAGGATCTCTCCACTCATTTCTTTCCTTTCCACAAGCTTTCCACTCTTACTCTACTCTGTCTCAGACTGAGACACATTTTCATCCACCTTCTTCTTCCACATGAAGACATTCTTCTTCACAACTATCTACAAATAATCTTCACTCTTCCTATCTACTGTCCTAATAGTATTAAGCCTTGCATTGGCTGCCAGCCCCTTATTCTTACCTTCATCAAATTTTACAAACTTTTTCTCCCTACCATGATAATCTCACCTTGTTCATTTACTTCCTCATTCAATGGAGTTAAAATGTATGTTCTCCCATCCTTTTCAATTGTGTAAGTGTTTTGTCTCCCGTTGTACATTTTTGACCTGTCAAACATCTAGGGCCTTCCTAGCAACACATGGCAACAACGCATAGGCAATATGTCACAAACAACTTTATCCTTGTACTAACCAATTTGAAATTCAACTATAGCTTGTTCACTCACCACAATTGATTGATTTTCACTAACCCAAGACACTTTGTATGGATTTTCCCTAGGTACTCTTTACAAATTCAATTTATCCACCATTTCACTAGATACCATGTTGTTAGTGCATCCAAAATCAACTATTACCTTGCATACCTTGTTTTTGCATTTGCAAGTTGTCCTAAACAATGCTCTTCTTTGAATTAGTTCCTTCTCCTTAGATGTCTTTAGGAGTTGTCTCTTCATCATCAAACTTTCACTTACTTCAGGAACAACATGAAGACTAGTTGAACTTTCAACTTCATTCTCTTGAACAATTTGTGCTCTCCTTTCATTCTTTCTTTCTCATCCACTTGATGTTGAACCAAATTTCTTAGGGAATTTCCAAGAAGGATGACCATACTCTTGGAAATTGTAACACCTACCATCAAATATGTTAGGATTCCTTCCACCACCAAATCTATCCCTTGTGCCTCTATAACCATCTCTAAAATTTGCAACTTGCTCATCTCTTTTGTTTGGCTCTTCTTGATTCTCATTTTCTTGTCTTGGAGTAGAGAAAGATCCTCTTCCTCTTGTTAAGCTTCCTCTTCCTCTAACTATATTCTCTTGTCTTCTTTTTACTTTTTATTTAGCCTTCAATGCCATTTGATAACATTCTTCTACACTCCTTGGAATTTTCAAAGCCAATTCATCCTGAATGTTCAATCTCAAACCACCCAAGTACCTAATCTCATACTTAATTTGTAAAAATATTTAGTGTGTGATTTTACATCCATTTCCCTTTACCTTAAACTTTGCAACCTTTTAAACATCTAAATAGAATAATCAAAAGGGAGAAATTTACCTTTTAGTTTAGCTACCATCTTGTCCCATGATACAATTTTTTATTTTCCTTGCTTCCTTCTTTCTTACTATAGATAATTCCACCACAAAAGTGCATGACCTTTTAGCTTTTTTTTTGCAATCTTGACTCTCTGCTCTTCAGGAATGTTCTCACACTCAAAATAATTGTCCAAAGATGTTATCCAATCTAACAACTCTTCTTCATTCAGGTTTCCACCAAACTTTTGAACATCAATTTTCACCTTATACTTGTCACCTTTGACTGCCTTCAACAATTTTCCCATTCTCTGATCTTCTGGATCAATTTCTTCTTCAACATCTTAAAACTCTTCTTCATCTTCATCTTCTGAATCACTTCTTTCAACTTCTTCTCTTCTTTTGTTTGTCTCTAAGGCTTCCAATCTCTCTTTCAACTCCTTGGTCTCTCTAATATACTAACTTTTCAAGTCATTCATCTCCTTTGACACATTCTTTCCTTTTGGAGGCATCTTCACAATCTTGCCTCTTCACCTTCCAATCTTTCTTTCACAAATATCTTCTACCTTCACTCTGATACCACTTGATAGAAACCAAGGGAGGTCTTGCAACACACTCAACACAATATCCACCAACAACAACAATTTTCAAATCGCAATCTCTCAAAAATCTCTTTATCTCATCAAATTCACTCAATTCCTTGTAGCACTAGAAACTAACTCAATCGAGTATAACTTCTCAATGAGATTCTTTCAGACCAATACCCAAACCTTTTCAAGGACCCATTAGGTCACACAATAACATATTCTCAAACCACTATTGGTTACTTTGTGACAAATTTCTCAAACCAGGATTTGAACGCCCACTAGCCCTCAGGTTAGGCCTATTTTGCAAAGAGACTTGTCTCTATACCTTTCTAAAACCCCTAAAACCATGTGGGAAGAAATTTACATATAGTCAAACTAAGGATTCCATAATTTAATTTCAGAAATTCACCCTCCAAGGTGCCAATACTCAAAACCCTCCTTTTAAGCCAAATAACCTAGGGCTATTGGAAACCATACACATCCAAACCTTATCAAAACTTACCACTACCTCAAACAGGTCTAAAAACCCCTACACATACTCAATTCAATAACTAACAATGTTGCACCAACTCTTTTCATATTTTACCAACACAAAATCTCATAATCTCACATGGAAAACTCCACTTTCCAACCTAGGGCTTCATGCCCAACACACTTCTAAACCTCCCCTACACTCTCTCAACATTCCCTCACCTATTTATTGATGTTGCAGACCCATTCCTCAAGTTACAGTAGTCACGGTGAGAGGAATGGGTCAATTTTCCATTATAAAAGACTTGCAAACCCTTAAAATTGTAAGTACAGACCTGGTCTTGGAAGTTTAACAATTAAATGCCTAAAAATTAATTAAAAGCATCAAGAATAGATTCAAATGAAAGGTGAAACAAACACTTATACAATCTTAACAATTTGAAACAATAATTTGTTGTACAGGACATACAACGCCCCTGCAATCTAATAAAATATAGAAAATGAAGGAAAAACAATGCTTTATTTGATTGAAATCTTTTTTGAACTTCATAATCAATCTTCACAATGAGTTTTCCATCTCCTTTATACCTTTTCCCACCAAAATCCAATTTTTCCAACTTCCTAAACTGACTTTTAAAATGACTTGACCATTGAACTTCCATAAAAATGCAATTTTGCAACTTTTTATGCTTGACAACATTTTGCAACATTTTGCAATTTTGCAATATCAACACAATTGACCCCCTAATTACCTAATATCCATCAATTATGACCTATTAAAATATCAAATTGTCTCAATGACCTTATTTTATGCAAAAACTCCAAAAATCCTAAATCCTACACAATAACTTCTTGAATTGACAATTTTTATTCAATGGTGCTCCTACACCAGTTTCAGTCCATACAATGGATTTTTTAGCTTACAAAATATATCGAGTTTTTCTAATAACTGAAGTCCTTTAAGTTGTTCCATGTATACTTCTTTCAATTATCCATTCAGGAATGCATACTTGACATCCATCTAATATACCTTTAAATCCTTGTGGGTAGAAAATGCCAAAAACATCCTACTAGCTTCCATTCTTGCCATTGGGGAAAATATCTCTTCAAAGTCTATGCCTTCAACTTGTGAGTATCCCTTGCATACAAGTCTTGATTTTTTTTCTTACAACTTCACCATTTTCATTCAACTTATTCCTGAACATCCACTTTGAACCAATTACATTCTTATTCACAGGTCTAGGAACCAGTTCCCATGTCTAATTCTTCTCTATTTGTTGCAACTCTTCTTTCATAGCTCTAACCCAAATCTCATCTTCACATGCTTCACACATAGACTTAGGTTCTATTTCAGAAGGTAAACACAGATTTACCTCAGCTGCTACTTTACTTCATGTCTTGAAACCTTCACTCTTATCTCCAATTATCTATTCCTTCAGGTGATTCTTTTGGACATACTTAGGAGTATTAGGAACAAGTTCTGATGCTTCTTCTTCTTCTTTAGTCTATTCTTCTTCCTCTTCCTTATTCTCTTTAGGTATTGATCTATAGATAGGATCATCTAGTTCAACTTCACTTATCTCAATAGGTTTGTGCATATCCTCATCAACCTTCACAATTAGCACTCTCAACAATCTTCCTCAATCCTTTATTGAAGCATCTATATGCTTTGATGGTAGTTGAGTATACAAGTAAAAACCCTTCATCACATCTAGCATCAAACTTCCCAAGATTCTCATTATTTATTTTAATATAGCATCTACTTCTAAACAACGTAAAGTACTTCACAGTAGGAGCCTTACCATTCCATAACTCATAAGGAGTCTTTGTGTTGTTGCCTCTAATTTAAAATCTATTGAGAACATAAACAATAGTGTGTATTGTGTTGGATAATTCTGATATGTGGTTGTCATTGATGTCAACACTATTGCCATTAATGTCTTTAAGGCTATATATGTAGGGGATATTAAGAAAATTGTAATAAAATAAGTTGTAGGTTGTCGGTGGTGTAGTGAAGTTCAATATGGTGGCTAGCACAGTATATTGATGATAAGAGGTTGTGGATTAAAGGGTTTGTTTTCAAGTATATATAGTTTATCCACATGAAGTTTCAGAGGTTCGTATGAAGATTTTATTGAGTTATGAATATCTATGTTCTGGCAGTTGTTCTGTAGCTTTAGTTGGTGTTCCTAAAAGAAAATAATGCGATTCTAGTAATTTGATTTGTTGTAGATGCTTCTATGGTGATTCATGATGCTTGTAGATGTTTCTAGATTGTTCTCTATCTATGTTTTTGGTCTGCATTGATTGTTGTGCTCGCGATTGGTGATTTTCTTCTGTGAGTTCATGTTTTTCATGATCATGGCTGATAGGGTGATTGTAGCGTGTTGTAGATCTTCAAGGAATAATTGTTTAAGGTGGTTCATGTTTGAGGAATGTTATTTTGGGTCCTTACTATTTTTTGGTCAACATTGTTTGGTTCACATTGATAATTGTTTATTGATTTGGCCCGACAGTTTGTACAGATTTTATATTTTTTTGGGTTGACATGTAGTTAATGTTATCCTTAGTTGCAAATATATATGATTGATTGTTTATACCATTTGAAGTCATGGTGCATTTACTATGTGTGAAAAATGTTCTAATATTTTGAAGGAAAAAGTAAAGTGTGAAGAAGAGTGAGTAGATGAAAGTGTTTATGTGTTTAACCAAAACTATAATTAGGCATTAGAAGATGTTATTTTGTTAGTTCAAAATATTCTGGATGTAATATGAATGTAACTGTAAGATAGTGAGTCTTCTTTTGGGTATTAATCCTTTTGTATTTGAGTAGTGAGCTCTAGGAAGTGTGTCTGAATGCATGTGAATTCCCCATTTATGATACTTTTAACAAGGTATAATCTTGTGGATTAACCTCCACCGTAGTTTTTCCCCTAATAGGATTTCCTCGTAAAAATATTGGTGTTATATTTGTTTTTCATGTGGTGATGGTTTATGATTTTATATTTATTTATTAGATATGAGAATAAGTTTAATATATATAATTTCTATGACAACTGATTCACCCCCCCTCTCAGTTTTCTGCCCTTGTGTTTCCAACAATTGGTATCAGAGTAGGTTCCTCTAGAGAAGCTTGACTGCTTGAGGTGATTCAGGATGGTGACATATAAGAAGGATAGTCTGAGATTTGATGGAACTAATTATTCTTTGTGGAAGAATCGAATGGAGTGTCATCTGATATGCATTGGTGAACCTTACTAGACAATTAAAAAGAATAGGTATATCATCCCACTGAATGGTACTTCTACTGTAGGTGAGATTAAGGAAGCTGGGAACAATATCAAGGCTAAGGAAGCATTGTTGAGTGCATTGTTGAGTGCTCTGACTGATTTTGAGATGACAAATGTAATGGAGTTGAAGATTGTTATGAGATTTGGAAAAAGTTGGAAACTTTGTATGAAGGTGATACCCATGTGAAGATTGCTAAGCTGCAGAGCCTAAAAGGGAAATATGAAACGTTGAGAATGTGTGAAGATGAGAACATCACTTATTTTATGCAGAGAGTGAATGAACTTGTGTGTAGTATCAAATGTGTTGGTGGAACATTGGAAGAATCAGAAAGTTATTGCTAAAGTGCTCATATCCTTGCCTACTACATACAAACATAAAGTTGTTGCTATTGAGGAGATCCAGACTATGACAAATATAACTAGAGACATGTTGATTGGTAAGCTTGCTGCTTTTGAGTTAAGTGAGTTTGGTGAATCTCTTCCTAAGACAAAATCTACATTCAAAGCTACTATCTCTAGAAAAGATAAGCAAAGATATGATCTGGGAGAAAATTCTTCTAGAAAAATGTCCAAGTATGAGTAGGAAATGAGAGAGATTGAAGCAGAAGAGAGAAAACTAGATGAGCTTGAAGCACTTATTGTCAAGAGGGTAACTAGAGGAGAAGGTAAATATAAAGGAAAATTTCCTCTTAAATGATTTTCTTGCAATAAGATAGGTCATTTTTCCTCAAGGTGTCTGGAAAGAGTTCCTAAGCCAAGGCCTAACAAGCCTAGATTCCAAAGAAAGTGTTATTATGTTGCTAATGAAGGTGTGATAGATGATGAATCTGATAAAGGAAATTTAAGTGAGGATGAATGGATATTTATTGCTATCAAGGAAAATGATCTAGTACCTACAAATCTACTAGTTGCACAAATATGGAGAAAGCTCTAACTACCAGAGTTGAAGAAAAAGGTGAATGGGTGATTGACTATGGATGCTCTCATCACATGACAGGTGATAAAAGTAAATTTATGAGCTTGGAAAAGTATGAAGGTGGTGTTGTAAGATTTGGTGATGATAAAGCTGGTGTAATCCATAGAAAAGGATCCATTTCTCTTGATGGTAAGCATAATACTGATGATGTTTTATATGTGGAAGGTTTGAATCATAATCTCTTAAGTGTTGGACAAATGGTTGACAAGGTATACAATCTTCAATTCAAGGATGGAAAGTGTAGAATATTGGGGAGTTCTAGAAATGTGATTACATTTGGTATAAAAGAAAAAGGTAATATATTTCACCTGAGTGCTACTAGTAAAAGTTGTATGATTTCTCAAGTTGATGAAAGTTGGTTGTGGCATAGGAGATTGTGTCATGTAAAATTTGACAATATTATGAAGATAAGTTCTACTCAGGCAGTGAGAGATCTTCCTAAGTTGATAAAATTTGCTAATACTATATGGAAGGAATGTCAATTAGGGAAGCAAACTAGAGTTTCATTATGGAGGAAACAACATTGTTCAAATGAAGTGTTGGAGCTTGTGCATACTAAATTGTGTGGTCCTTCTAGAGTCAGAATTTTACAATGAGATAGGTATTCATGTTAGTCACTGATGATTATTCTAGATTGATGTGGGTTACTTTCTTAAGGGAAAAATTGGAAGCTCTAGAGAAATTCAAGATTTTTAAGGCTATGGTTGAGATAGAGATAGGTCTGAAGATTAAATGTTTGAGATCAAATAGAGGTGAATTCACTTTTGGTGAGTTTAATTCTTTTTGTGAAGAGCATGGGATAAAGAGAAAATTATCTGCCCTGTGGACCCCTCAACAAAATGAATTTTTGGAAAGGAAGAATAGGACAATTTAGGAAGATGCTAGGACCATGATACTAAAAGGAAATGTTATGCATATCTATTGGAGAGAAGATGTGAGTATTGTTGTTTACACTCTCAATTGGGTACATGTCAAAGGTGATACCAGTAAGACTCCTTATGAGCTATGGTTTGGTCATAAGCCTACTGTCAGATACTTCAAAATATTTGGGAGAAAATTCTATATCAAAAGAGATGAAGATATAGGAAAGTTTGATGCTCAAAGTGATGAAGAAATATTTCTTGGTTATTCTACTAAAATTAAAGCCTATCAGTGCTACAACAATAGATTGAGGAAAGTAATTGAAAGTGCTAATGTCAAGGTTGATGAAGACATAGTTAGACCATCCAAAACTTGTGGCTATGATTCAAATGATTAGAATGATAGTTCAGATAAAGGAGAGAAAGTTCAGATTCTAAATCAAGTTTAGATCATTCTGGTAAATCTAGAAAATCAAGAGGAAGAAACTAGTGAAAGTGCAAAAGTGAGATCACAAGAACCTAAAGTTCAAGAATACCCTAAGACTCCAAGGTATGTAAGACTGAATCATTCATAAGATCATATTATAGGTGATAAGAACAAAGGTGTTCAAACTAGGAGAATAATACTGCTTGATCTCAAAGACCGATCCTAATAGTGTTAATGAAGCATGCAAAGATGAACATTGGGTGGAAGCAATGAAAGAAGAAATACTACAAATTGAGAAGAATGACACATGGATTCTTGTCCCTAGACCTAAGGACAAAAATGTAATTGGAACTAAATGGGTCTTTCAGAATAAACTGAATGAGCAAGGTGAAGTCGTTAGAAACAAAGCAAGACTTGTGTGTAAAGGATATTCTTAGATGGAAGGAATTGACTTTGAAGAAACTTTTTCTCCTATTGCTAGGATTGAAGCCATGAGACTATTTCTTGCTTATGTTGCTTGCAAAAACTTCAAGGTTTATTAGATGGATGTCAAGTCAACATTTAAAAATGGTGAACTAGAAGAAGAAGTGTATATTGAGCAACCTGATGGATTTCAATTGACTGAGCAAGGAGATATGGTTTTCTGGTTGAAGAAAGCATTCTATGGACTTAAGTAATCCCCAAGATCATGGTATGCCAAATTGGACAAGTATTTTTTGAAGATTGGATTTAATAAAGGTACATTTGATAGCAATTTGCATTTCAAGATTGATCATGATAAAGATTTGATTGTTGAAGTATTTGTTGATGATATCATTTTTGGAGGAGATGATAGTTTGTGCATGAAGTTTGCTGATGAGGTGCATAGTGAGTTTGAAATGTCTATGATTGGAGAAATGAAATTATTTTTGGGATTGCAAATTACTTAGCTATATAGAGAGATCTTTATATCTCAGTCCAAGTATGTGAAAGAATTGCTAAAGATGTTTGGTATGGAAGATTCAAAGCCAATTGATACACCTATGGTGACTAGATGTAAGTTGACACAAGATGATGATTCTCCTAAAACAAATTAGACTAGATACAAATCCATGATTGGTGGATTTCTTTATTTGACTCAAACTAGACCTGATATCATGAATGTTGTATGCATTATTGCAAGATTTCAAGTTGATCCTAAGGAATCGCATGTGGCAGCTGTGAAGAGGATTTTTAGGTACTTGAAGAGGACAATTGATTTTGGCCTATGGTATCCTAAAGAAGATGAACTTACTCTGAGTGCTTTTATTGATGCTAATTGGGTGGGAGACGTGAATGATAGAAAGAGTACTAGTGGTGGTGCATTTTTCTTGGGAAATAAGATGATTTCATGGTTAAGTAAGAAACATAATGCCATTTCTTTATCTATTGTAGAGGCAGAATACATTGTTGTTGCTAACAATTGTGATCAAGTATTGTGGATAAAGCATATATTGAAAGATATCAGAGTTGTGTATGATGAACCTATTGCTATATTTTTTGATAATTCAAGTGCAATTAACATTTCTAAGAATCTAGTGCTGCATTAAAAAACAAAACATATATCTATTAAGTTTCACTTTTTGAGAGAGAAGATGAGTGAAAAGGAAGTCAGATTAGAGTATGTGCCCATTAAGGAATAGATTGCAGATATCTTTACCAAGCCCTTCACTAAGGATACTTTTGAGTATCTTAGAGGGAAGCTAGGGGTGACTATCCCTCCTAAACAGAATTAAGATGCATTTACTTGCATCAATCTATGCATTTCATAGTCATATCTTGTGATCTGGATTGATGTTGTGGTGGTTGCTACTCAGGGGGAGTAGTCATACATTCAAAAATGTGGTTCAGATCTTGTGTGGAGAAAGATAATGTGTACCTTTGTCATTGATGTCAATGGGGGAGAAGAGTCATGTGAAAAATTGTGAAAGAGTTAAGGAGAAAAAGAGTCAAAATCTAAGGGGGAGAAAGTGCTAAGAGAAAGTATCATTAATGGTGTTTTTCACATCATGTATTGCCATCAATGCCAAAGGGGGAGATTATTGGATATTGTTGATATGTGGTTGTCATTGATGTCAAAACTATTTCCATTAATTTCTTTAAGGTTGTATATGTCAAGGATATTGAGAAAATTGTAATAAAATAAGTTGTAGGTTGTCGGTGTTGTAGTGAAGTTCAATATGGTGGCTAGCTCAATATATTGATGATAAGAGGTTGTGGATTAAAGGGTTTGTTGTCAAGTATATCTAGTTTATCCACATGAATTTTCAAAGGTTTGCATGAAGATTTGATTGAGTTATGAGTATCTATGTTCTGATAGTTGTTTTGTTGCTTTAGTTGGTGTTCTTGAAAGAAAATAATGTGATTCTAGTAATTTGAGTTGTTGTGGATGCTTTTGTGGTGATTCATGATGCTTGTGGATGTTTCTAGATCATGATCTATCTATGTTGTTGGTCCACATTGATTGTTGTGCTCATGATTGGTGATTTTCTTCTATGAGTTCATGTTTTTCATGATCATGGTTGATAGGGTGATTGTAGCATGTTGCGGATCTTCGAGGCATAATTGTTTAAGGTGGTTCATGTTTGAGATATGTTATTTTGGGTCCTTACTATTTTTTGGTCAACATTTTTTTGGTTCACATTGATAATTGTTTATTGATTTGGGCTGACAATTTGTACAAATTTTATATTTTGTTGAGCCAACATGTAGTTGATGTTTTCCTTATTTGCAGATATATATGATTGATTTTTTATACCATTTGAAGGCATGGTGTGTATGTTGTGTGTGAACAATGTTCTAATATTTTGAAGGTAGAAGTAAAGTGTGAAGAACAATGAGTAGATGGAAGTGTTTATGTGCTTAACCAGAACTATAATCAGGCATTAGAAGATGTTATTTTCTTAATTCAAAATCTTTCATATGTAATCAGAATGTAACTGTAAGATAGTGAGTCTTCTTTTGGGTAGTAAGCCTTTTGTATTTGAGCAGTGAGTTCTAGGTGATGTCCCTGGATGCATGTGCATTCTCCATTTATAATACTTTTAATAGGGTATAATCTTGTGGAATAACCTCCACCATGGTTTTTCCCCTAAGGTTTCCTCATAAATATCTTTTTGTTATGTGTGTTTTTGATGTGGTGATGGTTTATGCTTTCATGTTTATTTATCAAATCTAAGAATAAGTTTAATATATATAATTTATATGACAACTGATTCACCCCCCTCTCAGTTGTCTTCCCTTGTGTTTCCAACATATTTCCTCTCTCCAGTACACATCAGGTACATTTTCTTGTTTCATCATAGTTCTTGCAGCCTCCTACATAGTCTAGTTCTTTCTCTCAACAACTCAATTCTACTGAGGAGTTATGGGAGTAGAAAAATGTATCCTTATGCCATGATCTTCATAGAATGCATTGAACTCACTAGAAGTAAATTCTCCACCTCTATCATATCTCAAACATTTGATTCTCAAGTTCACTTAATTTTCTACTCTTGCATTGAACACTTTAAACCTATTCAGAGGCTAAGTCTTCTTTCTAAGAAAAGAAACCCATGTCATTCAAGAATTTTCATCAATAAGGAGAATGAAATACCTCTCACCATTTAGGCTTCATGTTCTAGTAGGACCACAAAGGTTTGTATGAATTAACTCCAGCATTGTGGTAGCTGATTGCTCTTTTCCTTTGAAACTGCATCTTGTTTGTTTCCCTAACTAACAACTTCTGCAAATAGTATTAACAAGCTTGGTGATTTTAGGTAGATCTTAGAAAAACTCTCTTGAACTAATCCAAACTAGATCATCAAAGTTCACTTGTCCCATTCTCTAGTGCCACAACCAACTTTCATTAACTTGACATACAAGGAACTGGCGATCAATACCCTTAAGTTGATAGATTTTTCCATGAGTTCTCCTTCCTACAACAACCATAGGTTTGTACCCTTTTCTGATCTCATAGAAATTATCCTAAAACACAAGTTTGAAACCTTTTCTACACATCTATCAAACACTCAAAAGGTTATGCTTTAATCCCCTTACATAATATACATCATCAGTGATGTGTATTCCATCAAAACTAATTGTACCTTTCCCAACAATCTTTGCTCCAAAATCATCACCAAACATGACCAAACCACCATAATATTTTTCAAGTTTGGTGAACTTAATTTTATCTCTATTCATGTGATTAGAACATTCATTGTCAATCACCCAATAGTATTCATCCTATCTAGCATGAAAGTCAATAACTAGAGTACCTTCCATCGCATTCTTCTTGTTCTTTGAACCACTTTCCCTTGCACATCTTCCAGAGTTAGCAAACAAAAATTTATTCTCCAAAGCTAAGAACAAGCACTCACTATCATCACCCTCATAATGAAATTCATCATCAGAGATTCCTACTTTTTCTCTAACATAATACAATTTATTGAATTTCTTATCCTTTATTTCTTTATGATCTCTATTTTTCTTATATAAAACTCTATTCGAACATCTTGAAGCATAATGACCAATATTACCACAACTAAAAAATTTAAAGGGAAACATACCTTTATACTTACTAGTACCTTTCTTCAACTTTCTTGTAAAGTTCATAACTCATTTGAACCATCACTATGTAGATCATCTTCCGTCTTTGTTGCTTTAAATGACGACTCTATCTTATCCTCTTTCATTCCAAGCTTCCTCATCTCAAATGTAGTCAAGATGCCAAACTATTGTTCTTTAGTATATTTCTTAGGATCATACATTTCTTCAATAACTAAAACCTTATCACTGTAACAATCTAGTAAGGTCATTAGAATCTTCTCAATTATATTTTCATCTATCAGAGTGCCCCCTTTATTCCTAACTTTATTTTCTACAAGATCAACCCTCTAGAAATAGCTTGCAATGTCTTCACTTTCTTCCATTTTCAATTTTCATATTTGTATTTTTTTGTTAGCTTCTTTGTCAATTTCACTCTATCATTTCTTTTATAGAGATCTTCCAATTTTTTCCAAATTTCATGTGTAGTTCCCAAAGAAATAACCTTTGTTTGCTTAGTCTTGGATAAAGCACTATAAATAGAATACCTCACTTTTTCATTCTCCTCATATGCAGAAATATCATCAGTAGTAGAGAGACCACTCACTAGAGCAACATACTTCATCTAAACAACCTTCCAAGTCTTGTAACTAGGAGAGATTATATAACCTCTCATTTTCACCTTCTAGTAACTGTAATTAGATCCATCAAACATAGGAATCACCAATTTGTGCACCATTGGATCTACCTCAAGTGGTTAAGATCTTCACCAAGGAACCTAGCTCTGATACTAATTGTTGAAAGGAACAAGACAATTAAGAGGGGGGTTGAATCAGTTGTCACCAAACACAAACTTAAATCTCAAACACTTATCAAATTATTATCCACTTATTTATGTTATTAAGTATGAACATGAAATGAAAAATAACAAAAGGAAATATCAACATAGGAAACACCAGATTTACATGGAAAACCCAATGAGGGAAAAATGACAGTGAGGATTAATTCACAATATAAAGTAATAGAAAACTAAATACAAGAGGATCACTTCCTAGATATAAAGGCTCACTACCTACATAAAGGACTCACTATCCAATAGGAAGACTCACTACCTATAGAAATAGAAGATTATAGTAAAGATCCACCACAATAGGTTACACACATTCACAACTTTGATCAAAAGAATTGTAGACACCGTCAACTCACTGCTTTCAAGAATCTAACACATTAAAGTATTGTTGCCTTAATTCACTTTCACACAACTCTAATCTTCAAACTCATGGCTTACTTCATTAATACATTCATAACATCTCAACTTGCATTTATACCCTCTTCAACCTTAGAAACTTTCTCCAAGGTCGGCTACATATGCTTCATTTCATAAATTCAAATTAGGTCAGAAACTAAATATTCCTATGATGGAAAGGAACGGGAGTCGACCAAACAAACACTTAACCAAGACCAAAAGAAATGTCTTGGATCAATTAGATGCTTCCTCAATTAATTCTTAATCCTTCATATAGAGTGTAAACACTAGGTTGGCCAAACCTAATGAAAACACAAATGAACATTCAAGTGCATGCTTCCCAACAAGAAGAAAACACACAAATGACATAAAAGACTTCATTATGCATGAGAACACATCTCAAATACCTTTAGATACATCTATAGCAAGTGGAACAACCTTCAAACATAGAACACCTTCCAAAAGTCCATCCAGACTATACAGACACATATAGTAATACTGAAACTCGTCATCCAAAGCATCATACCACGAACATATTTTCCAAAACACAAAGAACACAATTACAAGACATATTCCAGATCTGAAAGACTTGAAACAAATCAGTGAAGGACTATGGAGAAAACACATTTATCCTAGTCCATAGATAAACAACTCTATCAAACCAGTTCAAACATCAATGAACACAACTTTCACACTCCATCAAAATAGAAGCTACAAACTAGGAGATGCCACCAATAGATACACAAAAAAATTCTTTAGATCCACACAAGAATAGGATCAATACAAAAGAAACATGGAGCACATACCAGAGCACATTTATGAACACATACAAAAATCTGACTTCACTCTTTATTAATTTTCTCAAAAGCACTTGGTAACCCATCATTTCAGCACATATGTAGCATCATAAGGATATGTCCATGTACTCACAACATCCTAACAACATCTCAACTATACATGCACAATTTGTATCATTCTATATTATGTTGACATCAATGACAACATTAATGACAAACACCACCAAACTTGCTCATACTTGCAACAGGGTCTCAGATGAGGAACTATAGGCAGTTGTGGGAATGGATTCATGATTGGAGTCTGATTGGTTATGGCCTGATTTATGGCCTAAACTTGTCCTAGATTATTAGTTGGCCCTAATGATGGCAAAGGTCCAAACAAATGTTGTCTCAAATCTGTACTTGTCTTAAATGCTTATGTATATGCATCTAACAAAGTAGTAGGGGGATTACGTTTCCACTTAATGAAAGTGGATGTAAGCCTATCCATTGCATCATAGTAAAATTCTCTTGTTGTGGCATCATCCACAATATAGGATTCCTATAGCTGAATGTAAGCATGATGGAACCTATTGTTGAAAGACCTTATTGGCTCACTAACTTCTCTCTTGACCTTAGTGAACTAAAGGTATGACTCATTAGCAGTAATGGGAATCTTGAACTTAAGCAAGAAGGAATTCTCCAACTGAACCCAACTAGTTATAGACCTAGTTGGCAAGTGATTGTACTAGTAAAATGTCTATTCACCTAAGGAATATGGGAAAATCCTACATGAAACATCCTCATGATTAATTCCCTTATCCCTAAGGGTAGTCTAGAAAATTCTAATGTGCTCCTTAGTTGTTTTATTCGGGTCACCAACATGGAACTTGGTGCAAAAAGTGGTCTGGATTTTTAGGCATGGAATTGTAATTGTTAAAGAGCAGAGGTGAGGGGTTATTTGCTAGAAAAGTCATTGGTGGAGGTGGAGGTGGAAGTGATTGCTTAACTGGTGTTTGACGCTACTGAATGGGTGAAGGGTGAGGCTCAATAGGAGCAGGTTTAGTGGAAATAGGCTTAGAATATGATGATGAAGAGGAGAATGATGGCTAGATGGGTGAAAAAGATGATTCTCCTCCCTTTTTAGTCCTTGACAAAGTAGGGGCTCCTAACTCCTGGAAATATCCTTCTTATATAGATCTGGTTTGTCTCCTGAATCTTTGTGGAGTTATTGATGATAGAAAATGTTCCATCTTGTTAAATTATCCCTCCTTCTAGTGCCAATCTGTTGATGGTGTTTTCTACATAGCAACAACTCAGATAGGATATAATTATAGACACGTAAAATATACTGATTGACATTGTACATCTGATCCCAACTATTAACACCATTTCATCCTGAATCATCCTTTGGTCTAACCATTTAATCAAATTTTCTTATTTGATTAAATTCATCAATATTCCCCTCTTAATTGAATAAATCATTTTATCTAATTAAGTCAATCTCTTTTGTTAATTAAATCAATCCATCTGATCTAATTATCCCTATTTAATGAAATAATTAAATCTATTTGATTAAATCTCTAAAGTCTATCCATTAAATTAAATAAATTAAAACCTTATTTGATTTAATCTAACACCATCTCTTTTAATTAAATAAATCAAAATCCTTATTTAATTAATCTCTTATCATATTCCTCTCTTATTTGATTTAAATAAATCCATAAATTTGAGTCAAATAGGTCACATCATCTAACATATCCTATTAAATTAATTAACTCTTGATTAATTTAATCTCTCATCATGTCCCATCCTCTAGATTTTGCAAGTTGCACATGAAAATATAATTAATTCATTTGTTAAATCTCTATTTTCCTCACAAGGCATCTTTTGGAATATTCTCTAAATTTGAATTCAAAAATTCTAAGTCAACATGTACATCCAACAAGGCAATAAATTCATCTTACATGTCCTTTGTATTGAGCCAAGTTGAATTTATTACAATTTTCCTTTCCTCTTGCAAGTCATTACAACAAATTTGAAATTCAAAAATATGCATTTATTGGCACAATTCTCAAATCTTGCACATCCTCCATCCATTCATAGATTGACAAGTGGCATCATGCCATTCGATGAATGTTAGTCCCACATTGCTCAAATTTGGACATTCATCCATCTTGGCATTCTATAAATAAAAGGTCATATCCTCATTTGAGGATCCACAAATCATGAAAAGTTATTATGCAAAAATATTTAGCCATTTTCATCCATCACCATTGAGTTCTTAGCTAGTTTTTTGCAGATTTTGGCTTGGAGCTCTCATACTTCATCATCAAAGTGGATCAATCATCATCAACATATCAAGAATTCATCTTAGGAATTGGGAAAGGGCCAATTTTCACATCAAATTGGCACCAATTCCCCCATGGGATCATGTGTTTTCTTTTCTAATTAGGATTGAATCTATATTTCTTTGTCTTAATGTGTTCTTCCTAGTTTTATTTCCTAATTTGAAGTTTGCAAATGGATTTAATGGGGAATCCTTGTTTTAGCTTGCAATCTCTTGTTTAACTTGTTTATTCTCATTGTTTTGCTGGTACTAGAATTGGGGTTTGCACATTTGGTGCTAGAAGGAGGGCTGGATATCATTCTTTATCATCTTTTCTTAAAATTTCTGCATTTTGCTTACACACAAAAAATTCCAACGCTGGGAGCTCAGCATCGCTATTTTGGCACTACTGACTCTTTAGCATCGCTATATGGCACCACTTGAAATTCAAACTATGACACTAGACTCTTCCTTCCCAAATATTTGAATTTCTAAATCTGCTGCTTGACCATTTGACTCGTAGGAATTTACAAAAATACCAAACAGTGACACTGGGGAAAAATTGTGATATAGTTGAGCTCACTACCCCAACACAGACCAATGCTGACTGGTAAGTGGCGCTATGAGAGCACCGCTCAGAAATAAAACTCTAATGCAGTCACGAGTTGCACCACTGGAAGGGAGTAAAAAGTGGAAAATAAATTTTAGCAAATGCTTTTTGATTAATGATCAGTTTTTCTTCTATTTTTTGCTTTTTCATCTCTGTATTTTCTAGAATCTAACTAGTTTTTTTCCTTGTAGGTTGGAAATCGAAAATGAAGAAAGGAGAGGCATGAAGAGGATGTTTCATCAAATCAAAGTGTTTTTGAACACTTTTGTGTTTTCTTAACACTTTTTAAGAAATTGTTATCACTTCTTCCTTAGGACACTAATTTCATTTGGGTTTAAAAAGAATCTTTTCATTCCTTGCAAAAGGCTAAAATGAACATTAGGATCACAATGTACTAGAGTTTTTTTCTTTGGATAAAATTGAACAAAATTTCTATCATTTGTCTTTTGGTGCTTAAAAAGAACAAGTGCAACTTTGTTTTTGTGAAGGCTTACTTAAACTCAAGGCATTGAAAAATGACATATGCACTTCTCTTGCGCTTTATAGCGACCTTGAGAATCAAAAGGTCTTTTTCATGACTTTAGGGTGAGACAAAGCAATCACCTCCACACTTTTATTTGGGTTTTAAAATTGAAAAAAATCTTGTGTGAGTGAGAGTGGGCGAATTGTTGCTTATATTCTCTCTCTTTGTTGCCAACAAGGATTGATCAAGTTATGAATATTGTTCCTTATTCACTTTTGTTTATCCTAGAGGGCCTGCCTTGGGAAAAAATTACTCACCCAAGGGAACAACTCAACCAATAACACTCTAAAGCCAAGAGTATTTTCAACTAGTATATAAATGTGGGTATTGGAGTAAACGCCAATATCACATGGTTGATTCTGATAAGATGGATCTGAAAGGGGACTTTTGTCATATGGGTCAATCTACATGAATGAAAGTCCTTAGTAAAACCCATGGGCTAGAATTTTTCAAAATCCTTTAATCTATTTATTGGTGCAAGAACGGTCATTCTAAAGTCGGCCCACACTTTTACGGTCTTTTAGTAGAAATGGAAAACATGCCATGGGAGTTTCATGGATGTTGATGCTTGGCTGCCCCGTATAAGTGAGTGCCATGGAGGGGAGCCAGTGGGGTCAAGCATCTGACCATTCACTAAAGATAAGCGTAGCTAGACTTATGCAAGTGGGAATCCAACAAATATTGTCTTACACATCCATAGGATTGTATTTATTCTTTGGTTACAAAATGCATTGCTTAATCGAAAACATCTTGAAAACAAACACTTAACATCATCATCCAAATTTCAAACCCTGTTGGAGACAAATACAATTGACTCAATCCATATGTTATTGCTTGCCCTTGGGATTCACATCCTTATAGGTCTCTAAACATTGGATTACATCTCGATTTGTCTACTTAAGTAAACAATAGGAAAACCCTTGCCTTAAGTTCATCGAATTTCCACATAACATATCTTGTGGGGTTTGAAGAAATTAAGACATTTTACATATTAGTTTGAAAATTTAATCGAAGAAAGTGTTTTTAGTAAAATAAATCCATTAAGCAAAGCTAAGAAAAATGAACTTTCATGTGTGTTGAAGAATCATGATTCTCAAAAAGTCCAAAGAAAAAGATCATTGATTCACAATTCAAAAATGTATGTTCAAATGGAATCATTTCTTGGTTACAAAGGTCTATAGAAGCATTGTATGCTCTTCAATACCTAGGTCTAGGAAAACAAAGTGTCTTTTTTAGGTTCATCTTAGGATCAAAGCAAATCAAAATCTTTTCATCCATCCTTCATCCATCAAAACAAGAATCATCTCATTATCACCTTCTAGAAAATCTTGGAATCATCCTTAATGCTAGGATTTTTGGCAAAATCAAAATCATCAAAATCCTTGAGACTAAATCCTTGAAAACATTATCAAAATCACCTTTGGCTAGGTATGTGTAGATGCATCCTTTTGCATATGCTTAGTCAAAGTTATCAAAATCATCTTGTTTAGCTTAATATATGTGGATGAATCCTTCTTCATATGCTTAGTCAAACTATCATCTTTTTTGAATAAGTGTGGGTAGATGTATCCTTCTCCCTGCACATATTCAAATTATCATCCTTTGAAGAAATCTATCCCTTAGATCATCATCCAACATCTTAGGGTCTTTTTGTTCAAAAATCAAAAGCAATCAAAATCAAAATCAAGGAAAAATCCCAAAGCCAAAATCAAATCAAAATCTAAATCTAAAACATATCCAAAAGTCCCAAAAGCCTAGTATCTCCTTCAAGATTTACCAAAAGATCATAACATCCACGTCATCCATCCCTCACATCATCCTATCACCTTTCAATCCTCAAGATATCCTAAAATTTTCTACTTTGGACAAAAAGTAAAGATCAATCCAAAGAACCAAGAGATTCATCTCTCCTATTCTTGAAAATTCATCCTTGTTTTATGGTTCAAACTAGATCTCAATACAAGAAGAGTATGGAAGCCAACAAAGAAACACCTGCTTCAAGTGATCTTAGTCAAACAAACATTGAAATGAATCCTTCCGAATTAAGCAATCCTTTGACCATTTCATCATCCCAAAATCTACAAGGGGAAACCCAGGGATAAGATCTTACCTTTGGGATGTCTCTCAAAGAAATAACTGAAATGCTCCAAAATCTAGACAACCATAGAATCATCAACATCATGATGAGGCTTAAGCCTTCATTATACATGCTTGGTCTAGCAAAACAAGGGGCCAAGTTACCTTCATATTTTGATGTGAGTACCATAGTGGAGACAACATTTCCTCCAATCTCATCCACCATTCCCATCTCATCTACACCCCCATCCCAAAATATCACTCAAAACATTTTGCAAATCAACACATCTTTTGCTCCAACCCAACCCAATGTTAACAAGGGAAATGCATTTCTCAATGCTATTCAAGCACACCCCCTTGTTAATAATCAAAAATTGGATGCAAGTACCACATTGGAACAAAACATATTCGAAAACCCATTACATAAGAATGTCCCTCTCACTTTCCATCAAGATCCATCATCATCATTTTTTTGAGCAACACCTCAAAATCCTCTCCTCACAAATTCACAAGAGGAGGGAGATATGTTCAAACCAGGGGGCATATTCGACACCACAACATTCTCACAAGAGATTGCATTTCCACCTCTTCCACCATTTCCATTATCATCCACACCACTCCTTGGTTTAGGGCTTCCCCCTCTACCAACTATCAACCAAACTAGCATCCCAAATATAAATCAAAGCATTATGCCAAACGCTCTAAATTTGTTGTCGATATCGTAACAATAGACGAAAAATGTACAAGCAAGTGCAACATCATCAAACACCCTCCTAACATCGCAAGGCATGGTCTCCCAAGGACCAACCACCATGTCAACACCACCATCTATCACTCAAAACATCAAGACGACATCATCGCTCACCACAAATGCCATTCCAAATCCACCACCACCAACTTCCACCACATCAAGCCAATACAATGTGGCATTGCAAGCTTCCTTCCAAAGGGGATTCCAAAAAGTGTAAAAACAAAAAAGCCGTACAACTAGCCGCTTAGTAAGCCACTCAAGTTGTGCAAGCTACCCAAGTAGTACAAGCCGCATTACAAACGCAATAGGCTATGCAAGCCCAAGCTTTACTGCAACAACAACAAGCCATGCAAGCATTGCAAGCATTACAAACACAAAAGGCTGCTCAAGCACAAGCTCTATTATAACAACAAGCCCAAGCACAAGCTAAAGATTAGGAAAATGCCCAATACCAAGCACAACAGGCACAAGCACAAGCTCAAGCTTAGGAAAACACCCAATACCAAGCACAATAGGCACAAGCACAAGCACAACTTCTTGCACAAAGACAAGCAATACAATTGCAAGCATATCAACAAGCAATAAAGTAGTATCAAGAGCAGTAGGAAGCAGCCGAATTGGCGGCCCAACAACAAGCATTTTTGGAACAACAACAAGCACAACAACAAGTGTTTTTGGAACAAGTGTAACAACAAGCATAAATCTTAGCACAATATCAACAAGATCAACAACAAGAATTGTTCATACAACAACAGGTAGAAGCCTACATATCTCGGTAGAACATATAGATACCATCAAAAAACACACTAAAAAACCAACCTATCCAACCCACAATTGAAACACCCCAAAACACCTTCATCCCACCCCCTAATCAGCAAAATGACGTAACAACACAAATCAGGTTGCTCTTGCAACAAGTGCTCAATTTTCAATCAGGGTGAACAACCAAAACACCAAGCAACTTGTGTTTGTATCCATTTGATAGGAGCCTAGTAATGAAACCATTCCCCAAGGGATTTGAGATCCCCAAATTTGACAAATATCGCGGGACGGGAAACCCTGAAGATCACATTAGGGAATTCTAGGTACATTGCATGGAAGTCGCATACGACGATACTTATCTGATGTGACTATTTCCTAGGAGCTTCGTAGGCCACACTATGGAATGGTTCTCTCGCTTACCCTCAACCATTAGAAAATTCAAAGAAATTCTGGATGCATTCATTAAAAATTATGCATGCAACACCACAATGGATGTTAGTCTAGAAGAACTTTCGGCTTTGAAACAAGGAAAGGGGGAATCATTCACCTCATTCCTACAATGATGGCGATCTAAGGCCAATTGGAGCAAGTGGACCATGCTAGAAGAACAATAAGTTTGCACCATCATAGCCAACCTTGAAGGCCGCATGGCATTTAATCTCAAGGTTCAGGGCATCACCACATATAATTAGTTGATCCCCAGGGCACTCAGCATCGAAAGAGCCCTTATAACTCAACCCGCAGAATCAACATCATACCATGAACAACAAAACAACCGGCCACCATCCAATTACAATGATAAACCTCATACGTGAGCAAGAAACAAAAACATTACTAATGATGGTGTCGTCGATGCCAAGGTGGTCATTAGTGCCCCTCGCCAAAATACACTCACACCACAACTCCAAATACAACACCAAAATAATCATCACACAACACACCAACCAAACAACAATCCAATAATCAACAATCTTAATGATCAAAGGGGACCACCTCAGTGCAAGAGTTATCCCAAGTGAAAATACACCACTTTGGGGGAACCACTTGAGGACATAATGAAAAAGCTAATAGACAAAAAACTCATCAAAGCAACTACATTTTAGAATTACCAAGAACCAGATGTGAAACCTCCTTGGTATAACAAGAATCAACTCTGCAAATTCCATAAAATCAAAGGTCATACCACGAACAGTTGCATGAGACTGAAAAACATCATCCAAGATCTCATCGATAAAAGAATCATAAACGTGGAACAACCTACAGGAAATCAAGATCTTAAGATATATACGAATCTGATGCCGAATCATGGCAATAAAGGGAAAAAAAATGATAAAGGGAAAGGCATCTACTCAAATGTAAATCATATGTATGATACAATTGTCACCTCCCTAGATGAAAACTGCATGGTCATCACCATCAAAGGCACCTATGCCAAATATTGTGGAGTCACCACAAGAGGCGAAAAAGTAACTATTGTAGGATCATCCTAGCCAAACAGAATCCCTGTATCTAGATTTGTTCCTAATGGCTATAATGTCGTAGATCAACTCAAGAGAACACCAGTGCAAATCTCCATCATGGAGTTACTAAAAATCTCATATGCCCATAGGAAAATCCTTGAAGAAGCATTGGCCTCATCCACTATCCCCACAGACCTTGATGTAGAACAATTCCAAGCTATGGTTGGAAATATCATTACGCCTAATCTTCTTACATTCTCTGACTAGGATTTCCTCGCTCAACCATCTCACAACCATGCACTTCACTTGGAAGCCATAGTACATAAGAGAAAAATCAGCAGGGTCTTGGTGGATGGAGGTGCGGGTTTGAATATCTATTCTCTCAGCCTCATCAAGTAGTTGAAAATATCAAAAGATTCCATCGACAAAGGAAAAGGCATCATGATAAGAGCATATGATGACCAAGAAAGAGTGTCTCAAGGCACAATCAAACTCCCTATTCAAGTAGGACCTACCATCATGGAAACCACTTGTTAGGTCTTGGACCTTGACTTGCCATATAATATCCTCCTAGGATGTCCATGAATCCATGCAATGAAAGCAGTAGCATCAACTTTCCACCAATGTGTGAAATTTACACATAACGGACAAGAAGTTACCATCCACGAAGATCTCGAACCTTTCTCGTATTGCAAAAATCTTGAAGCAAAGTATTACAAAATCCCCCAAGTACCAAAAAATGATGAGGGCCCATCCACACCATACATCGACCCTACCACTCTCGCATCCACTTATGCGGCAAAGAACCTACCACTCCTGCCATTCCCACCATCTCTGACATCAAGGTCATCATCCAAGATAACGGCTGTGGAAACTACAAGCTCCCTAACAATGCTTTTGTGGTAGGAGAATTACCACAATCTCCTAGATCATGGGGATGCCCACAAATAAATGAGGCTTCCACATCCCAAATGTCTCCTGAAAACCATCCTGAATTCACAAGTTCAGGAGATCTTGGATGAGAAGTTATTGAGGCAGACCCATCTCACATGCTATATCAATATGAAAGACCAATGGCTAGTTTACCAATGGATGACAGAAGCAAGGGCCTACAAATGATGCTCGCAATGGGCTATAATAAAAATCAAAGACTGGGACAAAATGACAATGGGTTTATAATACCTATCATGCTAGAGATGCGACTAATAAAAAATATTGGCCTTGGATGTACCCCTCTGAGTATAACCATATGAGGCCAAAATCCTCCAGTTAGAATGGTTAACAATC
This sequence comes from Sequoia sempervirens, assembly GCA_007258455.2. Taxonomy (NCBI): domain Eukaryota; kingdom Viridiplantae; phylum Streptophyta; class Pinopsida; order Cupressales; family Cupressaceae; genus Sequoia; species Sequoia sempervirens. The sequence goes on from VDFB02271358.1 coordinate 160,916,722, forward strand.
CTCCTCAACCAACCCCAATAGAATTACGTCTACCAGTATCTACAGGGCATGTCGTAGATAACTTTACATTTGATATAACCGATGTCTATAGTAGTAGTGATGACGAGGATCACTTGACTAACGCACCTAGGCTATTTGAGGATACCACCCTCTACATGATTAGCACCCTATCTTTTGAATCTAACCACCAAAATCATGAGATCTGCTTAGTATATCCCCAACTCATTGACTATGACCAACGAGGACCACCGGTTCTTGATACATTAAAAAATGATGAGGTGCTCTCAAAATTCATGGGCTTGCGAGATAATATTCCAGATGGGGATCACAAGGTAGGGTTCATTATAGAGCTATATACACATGCTTATTATGGGGAAACAATTGAATCCTTCAGTCGCAAAATTAAGAAATTAAGAATAATATCCAAGTCCTTGAGTGAAAACCACACCATGGCACTCTCTAACAGGAAAAAAGTAAAAAGAAAGGACGCATCTAATGGTGAAAACCTCTTTGAGGTGCCCGAGGATGGGGGATTCAATCTCCCTTTAAGATCCATTCATTAGGAAAAGTCAACAGTCTTGGCAAAAAAATGCAATCCGGTCAACCTAGGAATAGAGGAGACCCCACATATCACATTCTATGCGGAATCACTATTATCAGAAGAGTAAGAGCTCCTAGCGGCATTCCTGAGAGAAAGACATAAAATTTGCATGGAGTTATGCTGACATGCCAGGACTTGATCCAAAGACCGTGGTTCACCACATAGCAGTGTATCCAGAAGCAAAGCATGTCAAACAAAAGCTTCAAAAAATGCATCCTTAGATTTCCCTATTAGTCAAAATGGAGCTAAAGAAGCTATTAGATACATGATTCATTCGATCAATAGACTATCTAGAATGGGTATCAAACTTGGTACCTGTTTCAAAACCCTACGGAAATATCAGAATATGCACAGATTTTAGAGATTTTAACAAGGCGTGTCCAAAAGATGACTTCCTGCTCCCCAACATCGACATGATAGTAGATATGACAATGGGACATGATATGTTGTCACTAATAGATGGATTCTCAGGGTACAATTAGATCACGATAGCTAAAGAGGACCAACATAAAATAGCTTTTACTTGTCCATGGGGGACATACTACTGGAACATGATGCAATTCGACTTAAAAAATGTAGGAGCAACATATCAAAGGGTCATGACATTGATATTCCATGACATGATTCATAAAACAGTCGAAGACTATGTTGACGACATTCTAGCTAAGTCGAGAAAAAGAAAAGATCACATAGCAACCCTAAGTGCCATCTTTGATAAACTGGAGGAGTACAAGGTCAGACTAAACCCAAAGAAGTGCATCTTCGACGTACAATTAGGAAAGCTCGTAGGATATATAGTGTCAATGAGGGGTATTGAGGAGGATCCAGCAAAGGTAAAAGCAATCCTCAAGATGGAGGCACCGAAAACATTAAAACAACTGAGAGGTCTCTAAGGCAAACTCCAATCCATTCGAAGATTCATAGCACAACTGGCGGACAAACAAAACCTATATTCTCACCTACTCCACAAGGGAGTAGCGTACAAATGGGATACCAAGTGTGAAGAGGTATTCAACAAAATCAAAGAGTATCTACTAACACCACCAATTTTAATGCCACCAATCCCAAGAAATCCATTGATTCTATATGTGTCAGCAACAACAGCAACCCTTGGAGCTCTCCTAGTTCAACATGATGAAAATGGAATGGAGAGGGCTATCTATTACATCAATAGGATGATGGTTGGGCATGAGCTAAACTATTCATTCATCGAGAAAGCATGCCTCACAGTAGTGTTTGCATCACAAAAATTTAGACATTACATGTTGGCACATAAAATAAAACTCATCACCAAAATTGATCCTCTCAAGTATCTACTATCAAAGGCAATGCTCACAGGAAGAATGGAAAAATGGGTGATGATACTATCAGAATACAACATTGAATATGTGGAGCAGAAAGCAATCAAGGGCCAAGTCATCGTAGATCAATTGGTAGAAGCACCAATATATTCAGAGAACCCTCTCATCTCAGAATTTCTAGATGAATCCATTTTTTATCTCAATGTAGCTAATCACTGGAAACTATATTTCGATGGCTCATACACGCAACATGGATTGGGAGCTGGTGTCTTCTTCATCACCCCACAAGGGGATTGCATACCAAGGTCATACAAACTCGAATTTCCTTGCACTAATAACATTATAGAATACAAAGTTTTAACCATAGGTCTTAGAATAGTAGTGCAGTGGAACATCATAGCTCTCAAAGTATATGGAGACTCCCAATTGATCATAAATCAAGTCAATGATGAATACCAGACCAAGGATGAAAAGCTCACTCCATACAAGAAATTGGTGGAGACTCTCAAAGAATCCTTCATAGAAATAGCATTCAAGCAGATTCCTAGAACCAACAACAGAGCAGCAGATGCCATGGCAACAATTGGATCCTTGCTCGATATCCCCCACAACATTCCAAAATATGAATTCTTCATTGAGCAGCTTCTCGTACCTGCTTTCGAGGTACCAGAATCATAATATGTTTGCAAAATCATTGGTCCCGGTGATCCTTGGTACCATAACATTTATGCATACCTTCGTATAGGAGTCATACTCGCCAACCGACCATCAAACCTAAAATGAACCTTTGTTAAAAAAGGCATCCAGATTTGTCATCCTAGGTGATACCCTATATCCTAGAAGCATAGAAGGAACCCTACTGTGCTGCCTAAATGTTGAGGAGGCATTAATTGCTCTAATTGAAGTACACAACCATATCTTTGGTTCACACTTGAGTGGAATGACGATAGGTAAGAAACTGCTGAGATGGGGTATTATTGGCCCACAATCGAAAGAGAGGCACATGACTATGCCAAAAGATGTCTACAATGTTAGCAGCATGGGGACCTCATCCATGCTCTAGCTCAAGAGCTTCATCCTATCATCACACCATGGCCCTTCTCGCAGTGGGGACTTGATCTCATTGGAAAAATCATGCCCACTTCATCTAATGGCCACAAATTCATCATAACCGCAATGAAGTACTTTACTAAGTGGGTGGAAGCCATACCCATGATGAATATAACTGGGAAGCAAATTTCAAAGTTCATCCTGAACTATCTCATTTGCTGCTATGGTGTTCCACAAGCCATTATCTCAGATAATGGGACACTATTCAAAAATCAGGAGGTCCGTGACTTATGCAAGAAATTCAAAATCCAACATCACTTCTCCACCCCATACTATCCCCAAGGAAATGGCCAAGTAGAAGTTACAAACAAAACCATTTTGAAAATCCTTAAGAAAACATTCAATGACGTAGGTCATGACTAGAATTTACAACTTAATCCCACCCTCTGGGCCTATCGAACCAGTATCCGCACACCCACCGACACCACCCCTTCTCCCTAGTCTATGGATAGAAGCAGTACTCCCTATTGAGATCGAGCTCCCATCACTTAGGATATCACTCCAAAACCTCATCATAGATGAAGAGTACTGAGTATCAAGATTGAACAAGCTGGAGCTGCTGGATGAGCGACATATAGATGCTTTGAATCATTTGCAAGTCTATTAGAATAGACTCAAAAGGAGCTACAATAAGAAAATCAGAAGAATGTCCCAAACCCAAGCAACAAAGGAAACTTTGAACCCAATTGGCTGGGACCATTCATCATCATAGCAAGTTACAATTCAGGGGCATATTAGTTATCAACACCTGAAGGGGAACCTATGCAAGATCTCGTGAATAGCTCTCATCTCAAAAAGTTTTATGCCTAAATCTTTCAAGGTATAGAACCAAAAAATCCAAAAAAAAATAGAAAATGTCCTAAAAAAATGGTCACTTCAGCGAAAACCTGGCAAACAGGGGTCTTGGTGACAATAAAAAAAAAATGTCAAAAAAGAAAAAAATCCAAAAAATAGTAAAGAGAAAAAATCGTCCTCTAGTGAAAACCACTTCGGTGGCACTTTGGACAAGTACCTTGGTGAAAACCTAGAAAACAGGCACCTTGCATAATTAAGCACTTTCCATCCATCAAGATCTTTACGGCTTGTTATGCATCATCCATCCATTTCGCTTCCATCATCCATCACATCCAGATCTCCATCCATCACTCATCCACTCACATCTGCACCATAGCTTGGTCATGTTTACGTATCATGATCCCTCTTAGTACTACTCGGCCTATCCTCAAGGTTAGTTTGTCCCGCCTTTATCAGAGTAGCCTAGTGCATCATGCTAGGGGCATGTTCTCATTGGATCAGATTCGCATATATTCTTAAAGTCCTAACTATCAAAAAATCCAAAAACATTAGAAAATCAGAAAATCTAAAAACATCAAAAAATAAAAAAAATCAAAAACATGTCAAAAAGTTAGTCAAAAAGCCAAAAAATAGAGTCGTCTTGTCGAACTATGTCATCTCTTAGCTTGGACGTAGGAAAGGTTGATCTTTGATCATCCCCCAAGACACTTAGGTCAGTCCTTTAGGAGTCTATCATAATAAACTGACAGTTCATCATGTATATCTTCATTTGTAAATCGGTCAACTCCTTGGTCGAACTATGTGGTCTCTATGTGCATAACGTAGGAAAGGCTAATCTGTTAATCAGCTCCCGAGACCCTTAGAATAGGTCCTTAGGTTAGTCTCTTGGTCAAAATCTCTAAAAACCCCAAAAACATTGGAAAATCAAAAATCATAACATTTGAAAATCTCAAAAAATACCAAAAACAACCTCAGAACATTGAAAAACCCCAAAAACATCCAAATATTTGAAAAAATCCATCCATCTCATCTCGCTTGCACCCACAATAACATCACTCATAATAAAAGATCGTCATCCTCAATCTTTGGTAAGACAATCAGAAACAAGTCTAGTAGGTTAAAAGTAAAACTCAAAACGTCAAGTCTCAGGTCTAGGTCAATGCATAAGTAAATTGGTCATCTCTTCGTATCAATAACCTATCATCCAATTGGTCCCATATCAATCATCATTTAGAACACTTTGGATAAATGAAATGACGTACCACCATCCACTAACATGTCCTAGGATGAATCCTTCCTACAATGGGCATTATCTTTTGGGAATAGTTTCGGTTCTTATCCTTAAAAACACATCCTCTTCTCGTTAGTGGTATTGAAGAGCATCAACTTGTTTGTTTACTTGGTCTTTATCTTTTGACTTATCTTATTTGCGCTCATTCCAAGGACCTCTCGAGGATATCCAAACGAAGGATTTAGAGAGTTAGGAATGGGGCAACAATCATTATCCTTTTGTCTGTTGTGCTTGTTGGATGTTCTTGTAATATAACCTTGGCGAATACTTGCTTTGTTAGGTAAGTATGGAGGAGGTTTTGCACAACTTGTTGACTATTGCATGGATAGGTTTACCTTTCCATGTTTTGGTTTGAGTTGTTTTGAACTTCTAAAGTGCATCCTAGCAAGGTTTCTGTATGTCAGGTGTGAACAAGGATACTCCTATCTGATTATCAAGTCAAAGGACATCACACTAGGTATGCCATCCCGGTTTCCTATACCTTGATGTATTGTACCACGTGCGTTATCAAAAATAAGAAAATATGGCCCTTTGAAAGTACCAATTCCTTGGAAAATAATAATCATCATCATCATTTGCATTTGCATCATCTTGTTTCTTGTTGAAATGACTTATTCTCTTCTTGCTAACCGCACTAACAAGGCACTATGATAGTTGATCATCTTTACCATCATCGTCATCAATCCTGCATCCACAAACCATTACCATATTGCATAAACATATCATATAGGAAACACATGCATTGCATTTAAATCATCATATAGATAGGTGCATCCACTTCATCACATTTCATACATTACATCACTGTACAAACATTCATTTGCATTTCATAACCATTTCGCATACTACATAATCATAAACAAATAAGTACATAAGCATAAATAATCCATACTAACATAACATCATAAAGTCATCTCATGCATTAAATCTATTTTTACATAAAACATTATCATACCATTGCAAATAGAACATCATATTAAATGCATTACATACATTACATCATCATTTAATATGTTTAGGATAATAGCATTTGTTATTCTAAGCATCTCATAAAACCATCTCATTTGCATCATATCACGACCATCGCATTCATATTACATCATCCATATCATCTCATAAATAACATCATAAATCATTCATTGCATAAATCATTCCACATAAGCATAAACGTACATAATTCATTACATCACATATAAAGCGTATATGCATCCATAATCATGTATAAACATAAGTCACATACTATTTCACATGATTCACATAACATATCATTTTTCACATTACGATCCATATCACATTATCCCATTTGCATCAATATAAGTAGATCATCATATAGGCAACATCATTGCACATTATATAAATACATCTGCATATCATAAAGCAACATAATATAGATCTGTTAGTCATAATCATAATGCATACATCATCAGAAATAAATGCATCCATAAAAGCATCATTGCACAACATATAGAAATAAATCATCCATGCATAAATAATAATAAAAGAGTACACATTGCATCACATTAAAATCATCATCAGCTCATATATATCATCATTAGTAACGCAACTGTCATAGTACAATAATAAATCAGATCACTGTACATATATGTCAATTGGTACAAAAGGCCCATCAGGCTATCAAAAATGAGCCCATAAGGCACAAAAAGTATCATAGCATCTCGATCAAGCTCTGTCCCTATGGATGCTACCCTTGCCTCTATCACCATGACCCTATGTTGGTCTTTGGCTGGCCCGCTCTAAGTACTCTAGGAACCACTCTACCCTGGGTACGACCTCATGATAGTACCTCTGATAGTACTCTGCCTCTCGGATGACATCCCTGTAAGATCAAACTAACATTGTATCCTAGGAGGAGGAGGCTATCATGCTCTCTAGCTGCTATGTCCTACCTAGCTCAGTGGCTACCTATAGCTCTATAGCTTGTCTCTGTTGTACAGCCTAATCCCTCTCAGCCCTAAGCTGCTCTCTCTTGGCTATCACAGCCTGGACCTAGGCCTGCAGCTGCACAATCAAAGTATCTCATGCATCTACCTATCTTGTTGGCTGTACCTGTAGCTGCACCCAAGGAGGACCCTCACCTCATGGTGGTGGGACTGGTGGCACTTGCTGCTGGTCCTGCATATGCACATCTCCCTAATTTGGCTACACTGGAGGCACAAATGGTAGGTCTTGTTGAATCTCAGCTCTCCGTCCTTGTCCTCCCCCTCTACCTTTGACTCTCTACAAATCCGAAACTGCACCTAGAATCATCAACTAAAGTGGAGGCTTGAACCAATCCCTATAGGCCTAGGTAGTGCCTAGATCTGCTAACCCTTGATCATAAGCCCATGGTTGGGCTACCAACTTCTTGAAGCTGTCCACCACTTCTAAAGTAGGAATGTACCACCCCCATGAAACCTGTGTCATGGAGCAGATGAAGATGGCTACGTAATTGTCATCAGGACAATCCTATGGCTCTCTAAACTGATGCTGCACATGCCCAGGTAGGTACCTCTTGATCATGGTGTGCTCCCGCCCTTGCATAAAATAGTCATGGCGACAATAGAACAATTGATCGACATTGTCAGCACATCCAAGTTGACCACGGTATGGTCACTAGGTGATAACCAACATCTCGTCCAAGACTCTCCTCCAATAGGAGATCCCTTGCTCACCAGTGTGTGTGAAGGACACACCGCCTCTGTATCACCACACGAGGGGATTGTCTGGCACCATCAGAACTGAAACAATGCATGGTCGCAACACAATAATGTGCTTTCATGCCCAGACATGAAGAAGATTCACCCTTGCTTTGAGTGCTCTACCATCCATGTAGACATACTCATGGAGGTCTCTGTATAATGAAGCTAGGAGAATAGGCCCCCATGCGAAATGTACCAGCCTATCTCAGACCATCCGCTCCTAGCAATATCCCCAGCTGGGACTGAAATATCGCCCTCGTTTGTCAGGGGCAACAAGACCCGAAATGATGGCTGCAATTACCCAGCAGTAGGGAGGTTCTAGGATCCTATGTCACTCTAGCTCTATCTGTCCCTCATAGAAGAAGATGTCATGTGTGGCAAGGACTCTGTGGCAGGCCTCGCACCCCTCATCCATATCAAAAATTGCCCGTCGGCCATGAATCAGCAATCACAAAATATGCCAAACATACTCTAGGGTGACGGTGGCCTCGCTAGTGGGAAGATGAAACGAAAATGTCTCACTATGCCATTTCTCAGCCAATGCTGATAGCATCCTTAATTGTATGCACACGGGCACCGCGTAAGTAATGTACCACAACCTCAAAATCTGGAGTTGATCCTATCCCTATTGCTTAGGTCCCGTAAGTAGTCAGCTACGTCTCACAACCTGTGCTCTTAGGAGTAGAGCTCCCTCACCACATCCTACATCAAGGGAGGTCACCATGTTAAATTTTTTGAAAAATTCTTTGTTGCGCATTCAAAAAACTTCTCTAGTAGTGCAACTCGTGATGGAGTCGCAATTTCATTTTTAATCAAAATCCGACACTAGGCCCAAAAGAGCCAAATCGCACCGCCACGGTGCACTTTCTCATCTAGCGGTGCACTTTTGGTGGAATTAGGACCGCCGCATCGCACTTTGCAAATCCATTCACCAGCCCTGAGCTCAGCATCAAAGTTTTTGAACTGCAAACTGCACCACCGCGATGCAATATCACACTGCGCGGTGCAGTTTGATTGTCGGGTGACGCTATATAGTGCCACTGCAAGCAGACTGACCCTTTAAAGCATTAAATGAAAAAATGAAGCTCGAGTAAGGGTCACATACCAGTGCCCCGATGCCAGGTGGTCGCTAGTACGTCCAAACTCAATCAGTAATGTGTAGGGGAAGTTGTCGTTGCACCATATCGTCAAAAGGTCAAAGCTCAAATCTCAAGGTTGCTATTGGAGGTGTTTGAAAATGACTTGAAAGTGACCCCTCAGGCCCCTTTTAAGCCTAAAAATTAGGGTTTTTTCACTTTGATTGGCTGTCCTACTAGGGTTTTGGACCCCCAAAACTATTTTTGTCTAGTCGAGGCTTGTTTTTTTTATCATTTTATTGTATTTAGACATGTTTTTAGCCTCCTAGAGCCCTTTCAGACCTATCGGGTACTTTGTCCTCTCTTTTTTCGTGAGATCACCCAAAAATTGAAATTTTCATCCAATCTCTTGAGGGTGCATCGTAATGGCATGTTTTCTCTCACCAGGCAGCAGTGGGGCAAGTTTTTTAAATATCGACAATTTTCGCTTTGATCAAGATCGTTTATTCTTTGAACCAATGGAACAAGTGCATTGCTTCAAAGAGGGGAAAAATGTAGACACGTAAAATATACCAATTGAAATTGTGCATCTGATCCCAACTATTAACACCATTTCATCCTAAATCATCCTTCAGTATGAATAAATCAATATTCCTCTCTTAATTGAATAAATCATTTTATTTAATTAAGTCAATCTCTTTTGTTAATTAAATCAATCCATCTGATCTAATTATCCCTATTTAATTAAATAATTAAATCTATTTAATTAAATCTCTAAAGTCTATCCATTAAATTAAATAAATTAAAACCTTATTTGGTTTAATCTAACACCATCTCTTTTAATTAAATAAATCAAAATCCTTATTTAATTAATCTCTTATCATATTCCTCTCTTATTTGATTTAAATAAATCCATAAATTTGAGTCAAATAGGTCACATCATCTAACATCTCCTATTAAATTAATTAACTCTTGATTAATTTAATCTCTTATCATGTCCCATCCTCTAGATTTTGCAAGTTGCACATGAAAATAGATTTAATTCATTTGTTAAATCTCTATTTTCCTCACAAGGCATCTTTTGGAATATTCTCTAAATTTGAATTCAAAAATTCCAAGTCAACATGTACATCTAACAAGGCAATAACTTCATCTTACATGTCCTTTGTCTTGAGCCAAGTGGAATTTATTGCAATTTCCCTTCCCTCTTGCAAGTCATTTCAACAAATTTGAAATTCAAAAATATGCATTTATTGGCACAATTCTCAAATCTTGCACATCCTCTATCCATTCATAGATTGACAAGTGGCATCATGCCATTCGATGAATGTTAGTCCCACATTTCTCAAATTTAGACATTCATCCATCTTGGCATTCTATAAATAAAGAGGTCATATCCTCATTTGAGGATCCACAAATTATGCAAAGTTATTATGCTAAAATATTTAGCCATTTTCATCCATCACCATTGAGTTCTTAGCTAGGTTTTTGCAGATATTTTCTTGGAGCTCTCATACTTCATCATCAAAGTGGATGAATCATCATCAACATATCAAGAATTCATCTTAGGAATTGGGAAAGGGCTAATTTTCACATCAAATTGGCATCAATTCCCCCATGGGATTATGTGTTTTATTTTCTAATTAGGATTGAATCTATATTTCTTTGTCTTAATGTGTTCTTCCTTGTTTTATTTCTTAATTTGAAGTTTGCAAATGGATTTAATGGGGAATCCTTGTTTTAGCTTGCAATCTCTTGTTTAACTTGTTTATTCTCATTGTTTTGCAAGTACTAGGATTGGGGTTCACATAATAATATCCTATCTCTCTTGAAAGATAAATCTCTATCATCAAGCATCAAGAGATAACCCCAAGGTCTCTAATGTCAGGTTTTGAAAATGCAATAAAACAACTTAGTGATAAATGTGAAAATACTGGTAATCATAGGGGGCCTTACAAACAAATGTTGGAAGCTCTTAAATTCATCAAATATGGCAATATAATGATGCTTTTTAGTTCTAAGCTAACCCAAAATTAAAATTAATAGCAAAAGAGAAAGGGCTTAAGAAAGATTCTAATACTAAATCCTAAGACCAATTATGAAGATAACATAGCATTCAAAATGGACCAACCATTTAAACCAATTCCTGCTAAACCCATATTAGATCTGTGATATCATAGAAATAGTGCAATCTCCTAAGGTATAAATATTTTCAGATCATGAAGCATTCACACATCAACCCAATTTTGGCATTGAAATGAATAAATACCCACAATTGAACATGTGCAATTTTGCACACATGCCCCACCGAAAGTAGGGACCCTCTTTTTTCTCTAGCTTTTGGTGTTTTTTGGCTCTTTGATTATTGATTCAGTCACTTTTGGATGTCCTTGGATGTTCATCTTGCTTACACAAATAATCCCCTAAGTTACACATTAAAAAAATATTAATTTCTAGATAAAACTCAGTATTTTCCTTCTCTTCGGGAATTTCCATTCTGGGTAGAATTTCCTGGTTTTCCTAAAGGTCCAGTGAAGAGGTTTCAATGTTGTAGTTTAGAAAATCTGGCACTTCATGAAATTTCGCCTGGATCGGATTTCTTCAAAAAAAAAATTTCTCATCGGGTTTCCAGGTTTTGTTCTGGCCTGTCTTTTTGATGACATTAATGCACTATGGTATGGCTTTTGCGATGAGTATTTGGTTGATTTTAGGGAATTTTGTGTCATTTACTTTCATCATTTGTTGTTTGCTACCTTAAGAACCTCTGGTATTTGGCAATTTGTTGCTTGAATTGCTTGATGTGTGGATTCGGTGATTGGATTTCTTGTGCTATTGTTAGAGTTGCTTGTTAGGGCATCAAAGTTTATTACCAGTCACTCATGCAGCTGAATTTGATTCATCCATGGTATGTAGCTGCAATTTTTCTCTTGAATTATTGATGTTGATGATGCTTTATTGTTTTGAATGCATCTAGAGCTTGAATTTCATGTGTTTGACGATTGAATGTTTAAAAATAGGGCTGTGTTTGGCACTTTCGTGGGTTCTTAGGGTCTAGTTCGTATCTTCCCCTAGTTAGCTGATTAGTTGTGGTGCCAAGCATTCTCAGATTTTACCTTCATACCCAACTCTGTGTGTTGTTGTTCCAGTTTGATTCGACCTAGGATTTCTCTTAGGAGTTTGTTTTGACTAATGTCTCTGAGCGAGTTCATGAGCTCCCCTCTTATTTCATTTTCTAGTAACTCGTTTGAGTGCATGCCATGCAATCTATCTTGAGTTGTACCAAAGACAAATGATCCCAATCCAAACTCAACCTGAGCTCATCCCTGCATTCATGGTGAAAGTTTAGAAAGTCAAAATTAGGGTATCATCAATTCATAGCCAATCCTCACCAATTCATTCCTGAGAAAGTTGAGAACTTAAGAGGATCAATAGAAGACATGAAACAAATTGGATTCAAGCCTAAAAGTTTTGAAGTTGTGATCATTTGATTGTTCTAGGAAAAGATCATAAGAAGTGACATTTTTTTAGGATTTTGAGGTCTTTGTAGAATTTCCACACCCTCAGAATTTCTCAATTTTCCTCATCCCTTCATTTTCTCAGGTGTGTGCCAAGGGCTTAGAATTTCCAGTTCCTCGCAAAATTCCTTTCTTGACGGATTTTCTTGGATTCTCCCAAAGGCTTCGTAGTGTTGAAGAATTCGAGAGATGAATGAATTTAATGTTGAATACTTGGCATCTTATGATTGATATTGACAATTTAGACAATGTTGTATGCTTTCCTTTCATACTGTGATGATCAATTGATGAAATTTGTGCTCAATCAGTTAAGTCCGCCTGACATGGAATTTCCTAAAATTCCTCTCTGGTCGGTTTTCCTTGGATTACTCATAATCCAATATTACTTAATATTTATGCTTTATAATTGATTTAAACGGATTCTATCATGATTTTAAACTAATGCAATGATGAATATGTTATCTATGATTGAATAACCTTTGTTCTAATATTATGATGAGAATTTATGATGGTCTTTTGTTGGATGAATGATGAATCTAGCAAGGCAGTGGCCGGGAAGGCTAAGGGTAAGCAGATGAATTCGGATGTTGAGGGATCTTCTATCTCCAAGGAAGAGAGGATCAAAATAGATATAAAGAGCAAGGTTCTAGAAAACAATTTGAATTCCATATGGTCAGAGGTCACTGATACCAATGTGAGTTAGTGGGACTAAAAATAATTTAAGGCTAGGATGTCACAGAAGGATCCACCATTTTTGGTGAGAAGATTGGTGGAATCAGGATTGGCACATGTAGCTTGTTTTCCTCCCATAGTCCAATGCAACGAGCTGGTGCTAGAATGTGCCAAACATTATGATAGGGGCACCCAGAGAATAATTGGCCCTCAAGGAAGAATATTAGCCAATCTTAACCCTATCTCTATAGCACAAACTTTTGACATTCTTGACAGGTCCCATGTGGTGGCCTTTGACATAGAAATGGCTAAGAAGTACTATGAGGATGAGACTATTAAATCACAATAGGTTATTAATTCCTAGTTAGAGAAGCCTAAGTCTCATTTCTCCAAATTGCCAAAACAACTGTACAGGGAAAAATTCAAACCATAATATTATGATGCAATCACATTACTTAGTAGAGTGGTGGGATTAAAGAGTGTAGGAGTATTTGAAAACTAGATGTTCCATGTCATTGTGAGGATGGAGCAGAACATCGATTACCATTGGGCAGGAATTATAAGTGTAATGATATATGAACAAATGTCCAATGTGATATAGACAAAGACCTTCACAATGAACTCTTACTTGGTCTATGCACTTGCAAGGTTCCATCCATACAAGCGGCTAAGCACAAGAGGCATGTTTGGGTAGGATGTGATTTATGAAGTATACCCACAACTACATTTGGGTAACCCAAGATATAGGAGGGTGTCTAATGCATTCACCATGCACATAACTAGGCTACTTCAAGGTGCAGAGCACATCTGGGTATAAGACCAAGCCAAGGAATTAATCAAGAGGTTTGGATCTTGGTTCATCCAATTCCCTACCTTCTCATACATCAAGATAGATGGCTGCCAAAGAGCCCCCACTAACTCATTTGACTACAAAATCTAACAAAACTGTTCGACAAAATATGTAAAATTCGATGTTCATCGGTTGCTTGTAAAATTTGATCTGTAATTTTCAATTTTTTGAAAGTTTATCACCGACGTTCATCGAATTTTTGATGAACCTGGGGTTCGTCAAAATGTCGGCTATCATTTTCGTCAAATTTTTGACAAACATGAAAAATAGAAAAAAATCAAATTGTGGCCAACATAAAGAAAAGTGAGTTCACACCTAATTTATTGCGACAATGTTTTTCTCTACTTGAGATAGTTTGTGGAGAACTAAAGATGATTTTCTTGGGAAAAATCATAAAAAAAGCAAGAAGATATCACCAAGGTTGAGGGTAGTCATTGTCTTTTTGTAGAATTTAGTTGTGAAGTCAAATTTGTAGTTCCAAGTTTGAAAATCATATTTTAAAGCAACATCTCATCAGATTTCATTTTTAGAGGTTAAGGGTTTTGAGAATTTCATGTCCAGATTTTGTTGTGTGGAATCACCATAAGATCACAACCAAGGAACAGATTCTTGTGACTATAATTATGTGATCCATAACTCTATTGGTCATGTGGAATAGTTGTGCTATAACAAATACATGATGCATTCATGTGTGACCTAAGTTTAATGTGGCTATATTGTGATAGAAATTTAGGCACTCATATAATGTAGTTAATTCAGGTTGTATAATGTAGGTGTCAATCATCATTGGGTGCATTCAGGTTGTCTCAAGTTTAATAGGTTAGCATGTAATTATAGCATGATCAAAGAGTGATTACCTATTTTTGCAATAAAGAGCCTATAACTTTGGTTGATATGCAGAGTGGTTGTGTTATATCAATTATGCAGTGCATTCAAGCACAACCCATGTTTAATAGGCTATTCTAGAGAGTGATCAAGATTTTCTAAACCTTATGAATGTTACTTGACATATATTTGCATAATCTCAAATTCCTTTAGAGGCTTTTGAAGTATCAATGTATCCTATATAGGGTTTAGAATGATTTATTTTAATTAAAAAAATAAATAAATGATGTATTTCCCTATAATTAGATAATGTGGAGATCTCCTAAATCTGCCCCAGCTCACTATCCTCTTTGGCACTATATTCATTACTCCAGCTACTAGGGTTTTGCATGTGACATCTTTAATATCTTCATAACCGTGGCTTTTAAATAGATCCCAGTCTTTGCTTTAATCATTTTCATGCTAACCCTTGAGTTCCATAATCCACCTTCAATATCTTCTAAGAACGTTGCCTTAAGCTAGACTGCATAGTATGCATATAAAGAAAGTCCTTCATACCTGCCATTGTTCCAAACCACCACTCACTTCCATTCTTAAAATTTTTCCTCCATAAGCACAATATCATGTTTTAAAATCATGGTTGTCAGTGATTGACCATTAAGGTCAACACTTTCATCATGAGGATACAATGAGATTTTTGTCTTCAAACTCAAGGAATTATGGAAGATAACATTGTGAATTGTTTGTTGTATACGATTCAATTTTCTTGCACATTTATTACTTTTCTAACTTCCTTTAAGATTGGGTATTGCACCCTTAGCTGCAATCTCAAACAACTCACTCACTATCACTTGAAGATTCCTTTCAAGAGCATCCTTCTATAAAATCAAACTATGCCCTATAGACTGCCTACTTACTATAGGGGACTCATTGTTTCATGGTATTGTAGTTCTTAAGATCCTTCAACCTTATTCAAACTACTTCACAATCCACAAGGTATCATTCACTATTCTCCCATCTTTGATGAGTCTCGAAACACTACTCAAACATGTAATCCACTACCTCCATTATACATTAATGGCTAAGAAGAAACATTGAACCTATTATTACCACTGTTACTTCATTTGGACAATCAATCCCTGATTGAATTTTCGTTGTCTAACACTACCAAAAGCATTTGAAAAACCCTTAAGGTCAACAAGGGGGTAAGGAAAATCACTGTTAAAATCTCCACTTTACTATGCAAGGTTTGACCTTTATTATCTTGTCACTACTCGACCTCTTTTTGACTATCACATCTCAAATGACTGTCATTCTTCTTACCGTAGATTGCATTTACAAATGTCACTAAGCTACATAGTGTGCTTGTTATTGGCTACAATCTTTAGATTGCAATATTTTTTTTATTACCTACAATGTCTCAATCTTTCTAGTATTGCAACCTCACTAATCCGCTATAGTTATTGTTTATGTTTCTATAGAGGCCTAGGGTTTGTACCCTAATCATGCTCTTACCAATGCTTTTGTTGTTTTTTATTAGGGCTCTCTCAATGTTGAGGGCCCTAGGGATAAGCTCGTCATAAGAAGTGACACATTGCATCTTTAACTAAAGGATAAATCCGTATTGACATTAGCAATGATGATTATGACTTGTTGCTCCTTAGGAATGAGTCACTTGGTCTTACTAGCTCGCTACCTCCATTGTTGTAGGAAGTTTGTGATCAAGTTCAATATTCTAATTTTAGGAGTCTTAACAGTTGGAAATCATAGTAAAATCATAATTTAATAAGTTTTGGAATTAGCATTTTAAAGTTTTTTTGGGGTCATTAACTTTAGACTATCTTCTCTTTTGTAGGGGTGGTTGCATGCCAATTTTTTTTGGTGTAAAATATCAGAATTATTAGATTATGTTACCTTTCTATGAATAAAAATTATTGGAGTGTGAGTTTAATAGTTTTTGAAGATCTAAATAGTCAAGCTTGGTAAAAAAAAATCATGTTAGATAATATTAGTCCAGAACAAAATGAAGACACTTGATAGATTGTGGGCTAGATTGAAAAGAAAGGGTGATGGGAAATGTTATTGTCCTTGCAATAATTACAAGGGCTTAAAGACAAGAAGAATTTTAATCATAACAGTTGATAAACATTGTAGGAAGCATGGTCATGTTGAAGGGGGGCATGATTATCGTCCATTGGTAAGTTGTTCATTATATGTGATTATATTTATTGAATTTGTAAATGTTTATATCGTTTTAACATTTTATATATATATAATCAATTGATCATGATCATGGTTTATTTGTGTCTATCATTATTATAAAGGTGGGGCACCCTAGGGTAGATGATATGGATTATCACAGCCCAAATAATGTGGTTTTGCAAGAGGACGAATATGGAGTTGTGAATATCGAAGATAAAGTTAATGATCCTATGGAAGAAGATGATCATGCGCCATAAAACATAGTTGAAGATGATGGTATGAATACATTGATCCTTGAGACATTTAGTGGAAGAGCTGATCATGATGATCCAGATGACTTTGATGATGTTCATGATTTACCTATACTTGAGAAGGCATACATGCCCCTTTATAAGGCTCCGAAATAACTCTTCTCTCTATTGTATTGTTGTTGTTGAACTTGAAGGTTATGAATGGTTTATCAAACATAGCAATCTCATGGATGTTAAGGTATGTCATATATGTCATATTTTTTCATCTATTTTAATTGTTGTTAGTTCATCACTAGTAAATAAAGGATGAAATATGTACCATTAATATTTTTTATATGAACAAATTATTTTTTGTTATAGATTGATTGGTGAATTTTTGTTACCACCATCAAATATTTTACCTTGCTCATACTGAGATTTATGTGCCATTATGAAAGATATTGAAATGGAGTATTATGTAATAGATGCATGTCCCAATGATCATATTATATATCATAAACAACAAGAATTTGCAATAGAATGCCTGAAATGTCATATCAGTAGATATCAAACAGATCAACTAACAAAAAAGGTGTTTCGCAAGGTTCTTCGTTATATTCCCATTATTCCATGTATCTAATGATTATTTAGGTGCGAAAGCTTTGCGCAATTTATGGATTACCATGCATGAAATAGAAGTGGAGATGACATTCTTTAAATTTCTGTAGATGGTTCTGCATTTAGGGACATGGAGGAAAAATGGCCACACTTTAAATAAGAACCTTATAATCTCAGGCTTTCATTGGGAGTGGACGATGTCAATCCATTTGGAGAGCTGAGATCTATTTACTCAATGTGGCCTGTTTTTGTTATCAACAATAAAATTCCTCCATGGATGTCAATAAAGAGGGAGCACATAATGTTGTCAATGATTGTTCAAGGTATTTGTTTACATCAATTTTCTTTAACTTAGTAGCAGCTCATTTTTCTTATTTATTTCATAATGACATATTTTTTTCATTCAATAGTCATGTACATTCATTTATATATATTGCAGTAAAATGGTTATAATAATTATGTAATGTTTATGTTCATTCAACTAGGTAAGTACCAAGTTAAAGATATGAATGTATATATCGAGCCTCTTATCGATGAGTTACTAAAGTTATGGAATGGCATCACTATGTATGACATCTCCAAACCAATAGGACAAAAACAATTTCAATTACATGCAATGCTTGTATGGACAATTCATGATGTCCCAAGGCTAACACATTTTTGTGGTATGTTATAACATTCGACTACACTTTAACAATATTTAATTTGATGAAGTAGATATCATGCATATTTTTAAAATAATCTATTCATTATATATAATTAAAAAAATTGACATATTTAATCCAATTATATATCATCTTGCAGGTCTTCAAACAAAGGGAAAATTTGCATGTCCAATTTGTGGTCCAAAGATGAAATCTCGTCATTCAACAAGTTTAGGAAAGCAGATGTTTGATGAGTATAGGAACTTCATCCATAGAAATCATAAGTATAAAACTACTAAAAAACATCTTTTCAATGTGAAAGAGGAGACTACATCAAAACCACAAAGAATATCACCTCGCCTATGGAAGTTGGAATATAATAGAATTAATTGTCAAGGTTATACATTAGATCAAATTGTTTGTCTATCATATAAGATATATTTTGAATTTATGTTTTTATATTGTGTTGTGTTTATTCATGATGTAATTGACAATGATTGTCATTGTTAATTTGTTTAAATTATATGCTTCATGAAGGTCATCAAGGCATTAATGGTCGGCTTCTATAAGGACTGAAAATTTATCCCAAACAATTTAGTAGGTTTCCCTACTATGAATAGCTAAAAATTGTGCATTTGTTTGATACAATGCATATCGAAAAGAATATAACAAAAAAGTTATGGAAAATATTGGATGGAAGGCATGACAAAGAAAAAATTGTCAAAATTTGTAGTGACATTCAGGAAGCCAATCATGCAATAAAAAATTTCATTCAATTAAATAGCGATGGAGACCAAATTAATATAAGTGCCCTTCCTTGGTTATTAATAGAGCAAAAAAGCAATGTTATAAAAAAAGTCATAAAAAAAATTGATTTTCCATAGGATTTTCTACGAACATAAACAATATAATAACAAAGAAAGGTGAATTTGGGTCAGGGATGAAAACACATGATTGGCATACCTTCATTAAGGTAATTATTCTGGTATATTATATATACTTGTATAATGCATGTATTTTTCAGTGTATTGTGTGTACTACTTTTGGAAAAATAATGAAAAGATCATTTTATAATTGTTGCAGTACGTTCTACCTCTATCTCTCCCAGACAACTTTGACAACAATGTCAAGCAAGTTATATATGATCTTGGAAAATATATGAGGTAAGTAGTGAGATTTGTTAAATTCCCTGTATACATCTTATAATTGCCATTTTTTTTACTTGTTATGTAATATACTATATATTTTTGTTAAATCTCGTTAATATATTTGCACCTTGAATCACTTGTAGATGGCTATCATCTAAAGAAATCCATAAAGAATATATAAATTATTGAAAGAGAAAAATTCCTCATCTAATGTGTGAAATGCAAAAGTGTGTACCTTCAACATTTTTCAATGCATAAGAACACTACCTCATACACCAAGTTGAGGAGATTGAATTGTGTGGACCTGTACACACAAGGTCAATGTAGATGGTTGAGAGACACTTGAAATTTTTGAAGGCTTTGGTTAGAAAAAGAGCACATCTTGAGAGTTCTATGGTGGAGGTATATATGGTATACCATACCATGGTGTACATTAGTGAATATCTTCCTAAGTTTGCAGCAAAGATCCATGTAGATCGCATTTGGGATCCCAACTCCATTAACAAATTCGAAGGGGAGTACCTGTTGGGGAAAGGTAGATTGAGGAAAGTGAGAGGTAATTATAAGATGGTCATGGAGATTAATTGGAATACATTTTACATATGGTTTTTATGTATATTGTACTTATTTAATTTTTAATCTTTAATATACATCAATTATAAATTAAGGTCGTATAATGTGGTACTTAACTAATTATACATCTTTTGTGAATTTAATTTTTTTTTGGTACAGTTGGTCGATAGTGGGATGCACTACATTTGTACGTCACCAAAAATCTTGATTGGATGATGGTATGGATTGAACAATGTCAACAATCTGGTTGCGCATTAACATGGGAAGGTGTGACTTCATTGGTTAAAGAAGCTCATCGTAATGGAGATTCCAATGTTACACAAAGGGAAATTGATTTAGCATATGGTTTAAGAGATAAAAAGTATGTATAAATATATTAATCACCCATATTATTTAATTATTTTCAAGTATATTGATGTATATATATGTTGAGATTATTTTCTTTGCATACATTCGGCCAAGAATAAATATGTTTATCAACTGATGATATTGCAATAATTTTTACATGTTTGACATATTGCTAGTGAAACATCACAAGGCTATGTGGTGTAATGGTCATAAATTTTGAATCAAAATGTTGGATGACATGAAGAAAACTTGTGATTCTGGTATAACTGTAGTCTTTCAGGTGACTAATGTTTCATCTAGAAGCAACATACATCCAGACGTCTCAAAAAATTGATACTATGGGATTTTGGATGATATACTTGAGTGTGACTTTAAGTCCTTCAGATTAATCCTATTCGTCCTCCTATGGCATAGGCTATGATTGAATGAAAATGATCCAGAGAGAACTATTATTGAACATGATAATAGATTTACCATGGTTAATACAAGGTTGATTGAGCAAGCTGGAAATGAGCCCTATGTTCTTCTAAGCCA
This sequence comes from Sequoia sempervirens, assembly GCA_007258455.2. Lineage (NCBI taxonomy): Eukaryota > Viridiplantae > Streptophyta > Pinopsida > Cupressales > Cupressaceae > Sequoia > Sequoia sempervirens. The sequence goes on from VDFB02271358.1 coordinate 160,937,754, forward strand.
ATGTGAGCAGGTATTTTACTCAGAGCTTCCAGGTAAACCGGGTTGGTCATTTTTTATTAGACATTATCCAAGAGGAAGGCTGGTAAAGTATAATGTTGTGGAAAAAGAAGATACTGAAGAACTAGAAGATGATGTAGATGATGATCAGGATCAACGGTTAGTTGATGATATCCTTGATGAAGATGTCAAAGAGGAGGAACTAGATCATGAAGATGTAGGAGTTAATGTTCATGAAGATGATATCCGTGTGGATGATGACATTATTGAAAATGATATCAATGAAAATGATGATGATATGACCAATCCTTACAATGTCGAATCTGGATCGGATGATATAGACAAAGAGTTGGATGAAGAAGAAGATCAATGACATTGAAATTTATAAGTTATGCGATTATATTATTTATTTGATATTAATTTCTTGATAGAATTATATTTGACTTATGTGGTTACATAATTAATTCATGATGTTTTTAATTTTCATGCCATTACATAATTAATTTAGTGATGTACTTTTTAATGTTTGAAAGGTCAAAAATTAAAACATTTCAATAGTGATGTTAACAACCTTGAAATTAGTGTGTTTTATGTTTCATGTGATCATAAAAGATTAAAAAGTCAGTTGTAGAGGTGGTTGTTCAGTGGTTGACGTGTATGTTGGTTCTTTTTACAATGTAACCAGGTTTTTCTTCTAATCTACCTATGGAATTACCAATTCCAATCGAAGGTAGCTCGAAGGACCTGGACCAACTGACGAGGACTTTAAAAGCCTCCTAAACTTCAGACTCTGCAAGACCCAGGAGGGTGATCCCTTAATGTGTTTATAACCTCTGCACCATTATTATAAACAACATTAACAATAGCAGATTATCTCACTTAATAGCTCAACACGATAAGATAATATCAACTAGAATTGGTTGTTCATAGACAATATTAACTATCTAGAGCGTGAGATAACTAAACACAATCCATTGTATAAGATAGTCAATGATTTGCAATTTGTAGCAAGCTCTAGGCAAAAATAAACAAATGCTGAACTACACTAATAATTGCAACCTAGATCAGTGCCATATATCCATTGCAGGAGTCAAATTCATAAGCATCTAGAGGTTTATAACAGATTTAATACATCATATATAATATCCTTGACAATATTGCATTACAATTTCATCAGTATGCATTCTAACCCAGGACTACTTATCAATTCCTTATACAACACATATCCGCGTATAATCCCATTCAAGCATTTTGATTAATTCCTTGAATTAAAGCTAAAATAGAATCATACACACCACAACAATGAGATGGATAAAATAACCCTTAGTTATTTCATTCAAAGTTCATATATGCATGTACAATGGATAGACATGAGCTCAAATTTTCATTTCAACTCAAATGCTAGTACTGTTATACAACATTAAATCTCTATGAACTCAAAACTTGTTACATAATGACTCAAAACCTAAATTTCATTTCTCTAAAACCATCAAAATTTACAATTCACTCTACAACTTCACCTAGACTCGACAAAAATTATCTAACTTGCTAACCCGTACTTCTGGCCTTGAAATCCTTCTTATAGAAGATGAAGGAGCAAACAAGCACCAGGCTAGAAAGTAAACCTGTCACTAGTCAATTGGAGCACCGGGTGATATTCCAAAATTTGTTACAACAGCCACCACCTTGAAAAATATTCTTGTTCATCATATCAGTTGAGGAACGTTGATGCAAAAAACCACAAGAAAACTACACCGAGAAAGTCGTCAACACAAAACTGAAACTATTGCAACCGTAGCATCTGATATGCCACCTGTTAGTAGTTCACTCCTTTTACTCCTCCTCATTCAAATATTTAGTTACCCAATTTTGGTACTCATCATCAATTGGCCAGTCAAAATTAATTACCTCATCCACCTTGGTATTATAAGGTGTGTATTTACTGCTACCTGATTCACATCCCTTTCAAAAGATTCCAAAAATGAGCTGGTATTAATGATTTTGTACATACAGCTCACCAACAAATCATAGTCTGACTCATCACAAATTGAATTGATTTGATCATTCATGGCATCACTTGTTTGAGCCTTCCATTGTTGAAATGACCTGATTTTCCCCTGCTCATCAATTATATCAAGTAAAAATGTGTTACCCCAATCATTGAAATTCTTCACCAGCTCCCTAATCTTCCTACTCAAGTCATCTGGTAAGGTCTAAAAACCTTGCAATGATTTTACTAACACATGAGTAGGATTTAATGATTGGGGCCTATTATTTATATCAAACCTTGAGGCCTTATACATGATATCCAGATCACTGGCCCTAGGGATCCAATTTTTAATTATTGGTATCGCTACTTTCTGATCCCTATCAATATTCTTTATTGCTGCTAACAACAAAGAATATAAAGAATGTATAAGATAGAAATTTGCTATCAACCTTTTCATTTAAATACCTCAAAACAATAGTAACAATTTCCTTTTGCTTTAAGAGAGATCCCTCCTCACTTTTGTTTAATGATTCCTGAAATTCATCAATTTTTTGCAAGAGTTGCTTCTTTGTAGGATTGACAGAGCACTCTATTTATTCTTCAACTTCCTCTAAAGAAAGGGTGAGGATAGGATTTTGACTGGGAGATCCTAGTGTGGAAACAATTGGAGAAGCATGAGGCACTGACCCTGTTGTGGAAGGTAATGTACTAGATCCTAGAGCACTTGATGTCTCCCCAATCTGCTTATACCTAAACCTCTCCACTTCAGTTTGCAACTCACCATTTTTTTGTTGCATCTTGTTGTAATCCTCAATCAAAAGGTTATATTTTTCCATTAAGCTCTTCCTTTCAGCTTCCTCCCTTTCAGTAGTCTTTTGGGCCAATTTGGCCACATTCACAGTCAAATTAGTGGCCTCAGTGGTTGAGGTCTCTGAAGCTCTCTTTATTATCAATCCTCCCTTGAAATTTGGATTAATATCAGAAACATCTAGTTTTCTCCCTTGTAGGGCCAATGCCCAAATTGCTAGAGTTTTGCAATGCTGCCTTGACTACTTCTTCAGAGTCTTGAAATGGATTCTTAGACTTCATAATAGCATTAAAGGCTACTATATCTATAATGTCCCATTTAGGAAGAATTAATACACCAGCCTGACTCACCAATTTTCTTCCTTCTTCAGGAGTGATGTTCTTGAATTCTTCCATTAATTCAACTTTTACATCTTCATCATTCTCCTGGTCTGACCTGTCAGGCCTTAGTTCTCTTTTCTACCTACATTTATCTTGATACTCTTCAAACTTCATCCTCCATACCAATTGCAAGAATACATGAGTTTTTACAAATGTATTATCATCTAGAAACTCCTTGCATGCCTCCATTCTTGCATCTTGTACACTTTTACCTTTCATATCTAAATCAGATAAAACTAATTCAACTAGCCTAGGCGGGGAAGGCATACCAACTTCCATGTCTTGATCAGTAACAATAATCTCATCCATGAGATCCTCCTGTGGTTGATCAATTCTTTGCCTCTTAGGGCTTGGCTCAGATGGTGGTGATGAGGGATTATCTTTTAGTGATGATTCTAAATCAATAATTTAGATTGCTCTAGGCACTTTGAATTTTGGACTTGGTTGTGGAGGCACTTTCATAATCTATTTTCCTTTTTTGTTCACTTCTTCTTCATCACTGCTACTATTATTTTTCCTCCTGTAAATGGGTCACCTTTCCGTAAGCTAGTATGTTGGCCTTGTTTCAATTGGTTTGGCACCTTGCTCTTGTACACCCAGACTCAATTCTAAATTTATCTTTTTTGTCCTCAATGTTCCCATAATTTCCTTGAAGTTTCCCATCAGAAAATAAATTTTCTTATGGTGGGGACTGAACTCCAACAGTGGATCATATTTCGGATCCATTTTTTGCACAACATCTAGTAGCTTACGATAAGCTATCCATTTCTCCTTGTTCAACTCCTATCTATTCAAATCAAATTAATTTCTAATCAAGTTTTCAGGGAAATTGAACTCATGCACAAATTTTCTAGCTTTTATTCTTTATATGAAAAGACAAAGAAACCCTCTGGATCATGTTGTCACTTTGGTCCACACCTCAAATAGTAATCATTAAAGAAATTATCAAAATGTGTCTAGCCTCCCTTTGAAACTACAAAATTAGACACTACTGTATAATCTGGAAAAATGTTCCCTTACCCCTTCCAGTGAGGTTGTCCTCATGAATACAATCTATCTGCCACATAACTTCTACAAATCCCACTCTTGGTTGCACATTGTATGGCAATATATGAGGGGATCCCTGAAAACTATATACTCTTAAGACAGTGCTAATTGGGTATAGGATAATGCCACCCCAGTTATGTTAAACCTTCAATTCTAGCTTCCTCTCCTTTGGCCTGAGGAAATCATGTAATTCCTCAGGGATCCTAGGTATATTCACCGTTAATCTAGCCCATAATATGGAAGCAAAAAAATTATCAAATTGCACATAACTAGTGCTTTCCTTATTACAAGATAAATCTGCAACCCATATCTGTACTGACAATATTTCTCCATCAACTGATTGCCTTAATTTCATCCTCTCAGAGAAAAAGTCAGCATTCTTAAACAAAAACATATGCATTAGCATAGAATACCAAAAGAATTGAGTGTCGGTATCATTTTTTTGCAGCTTTGACAGCCCTTCATGCATCCTCTCAGCCAAGAAAGAAGCGAAGTCATAGGTCACAGAGAAGTTAGGGTGTTGTATTTACACCCCCATGAACATATAAGCAATGGGCATTACCGTACTAGGAATGAAAACCAAAATCTAACATAAAGAATAGAAAGTGGCCAGGAAATGGTTTGTAAAAAAATTTAATTTGAAAGGTTCCTGGTCACTGGGGTTGATATGAAATTTTGAACCTCCTGCCTTAGCCAGATGAGGTGGAAGCAACCTTGCTCTAAAAAAAATATTTCAGCTTTGCATACTCCTGCTTCATTTCCTCAAGGTTGATAGGAACCAAGTCTTCACAAGGTTCACTCAAGTCAAAAATATGTTGGACCTCTTCTCTATTAATGCTCAATAGAACCTTTCCATCATTGTCCCTAATTATAAGTGTAACAAGGTCATATCTTGTAGCCACTATCCTAAGTAGGTCTACATCACGGAATACATTTGGTACCACCAGCTTTGCCATATCATACATCCATCCATTTGAAAAAGGGTGAGGAAAATTCCTCTATCCGTACCACAATCTAAACAATTCTAAGCCAGTGAGGGGAACCCTAGCATCGACAATGTTGGAGCAATTATACACTAACCCATCCCCCAGGATTTTCTCTCGCATTAGGACCAATCCCTTCCTCCTATCATTTGTTGACAAGGGGAATTGATCCATGAAATCATCATATAGGTTTTGTTTCAAATATTCAGTCTGGCCAGAATGTTGCTTGGGCAGTGCCATCTTGGACAAACTAAGGCTTCTTTACAACGTTATAATTCAGATAGCTAGGACTAACTAGAGATAGAAAATTATAGGACAAAACACTGCAATTTCTCACAACTATAATTAAACTATAGCCCTAACATATTCATCAAAAATATCATAGCACATCCAGCTAATCCTTTCCCAAATTCAAATGCAAAATGACCAGGAGGCACAAAAAATAAACTTACAGCTTTGTTCACAGAACTCCCAAATTTTGGCTGCAGAAACTCACAATTCTACCTTCAGCTCTGAAACTGCTCCACAAAATAGTTGAATGCTTTGTGATATAGACCAAGCAGGAAAATTGATTTTATTTTCAATCAAATTACGCCAGCAAGTGTCTCATCTGCCATTAAAGCTCAATTTCACGTTGCACGAACGACTCCAACCATATTTGATGCAGATTTAAATTTGAGCCGTCAATTCTTTAGCTTGATCAAATCATCGACAACCACCTTCAAAACAAGTTGACACAATTTCCAACATGATAAGGGGCCCACCTTACCATACACTATGAAGGAAGTACATGTGGTGGTTGCCCGCTATATCGTAATCCTGAAACTTTTGATCACGCAATGGTGGGCAACCATTGATCCCGAGCATCAATGATCTCATTCCTTTAACATAGATGCCAACCATGTCGTTAACCTTCAACCAGATTTTCCAGTGAGATTATAGCATATCCGTCGATTTAAAACATGTGCATCTCAAGAACACTTTAGTAATCTGCTCCTTAATACATTTAAAGTTGGCTAGTGTTTCCTTTACTCTTTAGGCTTCATCAGATGAGACGCGTGGTACCCACCCATGATTTCGCAATCAACCCAAGCACCATCGCGAGATGGTGGGGAATGACTCAGATCAAATGGCAGTTGGTCAGTGATAGCACAAATTTGATCCCCTAGATAGGACATGTGGCGCCCGCCTGTGATTTTGCAATCCTTCAATTCCTGATCATAGGATGGCAGACACCATTGATATCTGCAGGAAATAGATCAACGACAACACTAAATCAACCCTTGCAAAATAAAATATTCATTAAAAGGAGAAGTGGGCATTACTAGGTGGACAAAAAACAACATAAGTTTTTTTTTAAAAGATGAAACATGGGGCCAACCAAGACTTAGGAAATAAAACCCTGCGGAGGAAATAAAGTATTAAAATCAAAGTTGGGTTTTAATTTTAATCTAGTGAAGTAATCCTAAGCCATTAACCCCAGTGGTCATTTCATTGATGGCTTAGCCAAAGCCTTTCATTAAATACTAACCATGCAATGTGTAGGTTTTCTAGATTCGAAGATATGGGAGAAGATCTCGATCATACCCTACCAACTCGCAGACCTAAGGTGTCACCCTGTTATTTGGCGTGAGGTTAGCAAAAGGAAGATGTCTATCCTGTATGGAATGTGGGGACCAATCTCCACTATTGAGCTCATAACCCATGGTTTTAGATCGACAACCAAGATCAAAAGATAATGTAAATCTATGTTGTTCCCTGCTAGCTCGCAGGAGGAAGATGAAGGTTAGTTAAAAGTCGTGAGGTCAATGAGATTGTGATGTGTAGCTCCAGCCATTCAGTTTGCAAAGTGCATAGGACCTGCCGACATGGTAGTTGGTTTCTGATATGGATTAATGTTATTGGTCATGAGGAAGGTGAACAATGCTTCGTTGGATGTCAAACCAAGTTGCCCGAGATAAACTGTTTGATCTGCCAACTCTTCAGGAGATCAGTGGGCAGTATTCAAAGTTGAAAAATGGCACATGGTGGTCATTTTATTGTACAACTGGTGAAGCATTAATGAATTATTCCTTTCTTTTGTAGTCATGTCGATCTCAATCCATGTGAAGATGTTGTTGGAAATCATGAAGGGTGATCTTTGGATTCTCATGCAGCTCTAGTTAAATGGTGATAGTACATATGCCGCCAAATTGCCATGTTTGCAATTGCATTTTTACTAAGCATTGATGAAGGTTGCCATTACCTCACACAATAAATACAAGAGGAATTAACTGCTAATAGTGTCATTCTTGTAGCAGTTAGAGCACTTTGTGGGCCGAGTCTAATCAAGTTTGAGTGCTTGTTTAAGAAGAGAAAATGAGTAAGTCAATAAAGACATCTATTTGTTTGAGCTCACAAAAGCTCAGTCCTACTATTTAGGAAGGTGCTTTGGTTGACAAGCCCAAGCTTGTGCCCACTAGATATAGTGGAAGGTTGCAATTCCAAGATGTTGCTGCTCAACTAGTAGATGACAAAGGCAAACAATTAGCGGTGTGCTCTATTACTAGTGTTGGTAGGAAAATAAGGTATGGGCATGGCTCCTCTAGATTCCAACACTTGCCCATTGACCTTACGAGAAACACTTCTGATGATGTAACTGAGACCAAATCCCACTACTTTCGGTATTTACCTCGCTTCAATCACAGTCTGCCCTTTGATGAGGAAGTGATATCTGTGGTGCCATTGGCTATTAAAACCCCAAGCAGACGGACTAGAACCATATTGGGCAAGAACAAGAAAGAAGAGGAGGTTGAGGGTCTACCATATTGGGAAACAACTAGAAGCGGGTGTGTATACCAGGGTCTGAGTGTTGGTAAGGGTAGGGTGGTGGGTAAATAAGAAGTTGTTGTGGTGACTTCATGGAAATTTGGTTGCCTAGTTTTTTTGCGTGGATAGCAACAAGGGGATTTTGATGACAATTTGTGTTCCCTTTTCTTTTAGCTTTCCCTAGTTCGTGCACCACTATGTTTTGTAGATTCAATGTGTGGGAAGTTTTGAAATGAGAGTCAAATGCAATGGAGATTTTGTTCAAATGAAAATTTGTGGTGAAATTACATTTGAGCATAAAGCTTGTTGCTCCCTTGTCATATAAAATGGAATTCAAGGATCATTTGTAGGGAGAGAACTGATGAAAGCTCTAGCTAGGTTTTGAGTTGAATATATGGGTAGAAAGATATATGTCCTCTAATGAGGAAGTGATATATGTGGTGCCATTGGCTGTTAAAACCCCAAGCAGACGAAATAGAATAGATAGCCTATTTTGAGTTTTGGATGAATATATGCAAATTATCTTAAATTGTACGCTAATATGATTTATAAGCATGAATAAATGTATAATTCTAATATATTTTCTCTCCTTATGTGGATTTGAGTGAATTTTAAATGAAATGTTAATGATGTTGTCATTCTTCTTTTGAGAATTTGTTCAATTATGTGTCTATATTTTTTCTTTGATTCAATAAAATCAATTAAATTCTTAAATGGAGTCATAAGTTTACAATTATTTACAAAGGATTTGATAAGTATTAATATATCAGAGAATTGAGCTCCATAATGTAAGGTATTATATGAGTAGTCCATTCTATTAAATTCTTGGGTCATTTCTGCTAACAGTAAATGGGTAACTAAATATTTAACTGATGAAGAATAAAAGAATAATATGTAAATGGGTCACTCACTCACTCCCTCTATCTCCCCCCTTAACCCTAAACCCTTAACCCTTAAACTCTAAACCCTTAATATTAGGTGTGTATTAAAACATTATAAAAGTATAAATTTTTGGAGTTCTATTAGGAATTGAATGATAAATGACGATGAATGGGAAAATCTAAGGCACTTTAATATTTTCAACTAAAAAGTTAGAGTTCAATTAGGATTAGTGTTCACTTAGGGTTAGGTTTAGGGTTCAATGAATGTTCAATTTGGGTTAGGATTGAGGATGAGGTTGGGGTTTAATTAAGGTTATGAATTCAATAAGAGTTCAAATAGGGTCAAGGTTAAGGTTAGGGTTGGGGTTAAGGTTCAATTAGGATAAGAATTAGTGTTAGGGTTAGGATTAGAGTTCAACTGTAGTTCAAAGTTAGGGTTATGGTACAATTAGGACTAGTGTTCAATAAATGTTCAATTAGGGTTAATACTTAATTAAGGTTCATTTTAAAGTTCAATTAGGGTTTGGGTTAGGGTTGGGATCATGAATCAATTAAGTAGGTTTGGGTTAGGGTTTAGCTAGAGTTAGGGTTAGGGTTAGGGGTAGAATTCAATTATGCTTAGTGGTCAATTACAATTAGATTTAGTGTTCAATTAGGGTAAGGGTTAGAGTCCAAATAGGGTTAGGGTTTAACTAGGGTTAGAATTAGAATAGAATAAAGTTTTTTGTTTAATTATGATACCTAGAATTTAGTATAATTTTAGAAAATGAAATGATTTGGACACAGAAAAAAATAGAAAAGTTGATTTTATATAGATGTTATTTCTTAATTTATTCTAAAATTCTAATTAATATAAAATGAATATTTAATTTAATTAATTTAATTGTATTAGATAATTAGTAAAACTAAATAGATAATAAATATTTTATGGATTTTAAAAATTAGAATTTAGTTTAATTTTATTTGTAATGTCAAATATTAAAATTTTAGATTGAAATACTTAATTGGTTTTAAAATATTTATAATTAATGTTCAATTTATAAACTAATATTAAGACATTAATAAATATAACCCGTGGCATAATGTATTAAAGATGCATCAAAGTATTTAATAAAAAATTATATATCAATTTGTTTTCTTTTTTAGATGAATTAAGAGTATGATTTAAAATATTTTAATTCAAATAACATAAATGATAAATTGAAGTGGGAAAACTTGAATATTATTTTAAAATTTTGAGGTTTCATATTTATATGTGTGAGATTGATCTAATATTCCAAAAAATGAATGTTAAAATATCATGAAAAAAATAGGCATAGAATGAATGTAGAAGTAAAATTATATTTGCATATATTCATAAAATAATATCTAATAAACAAAAAATATATGCAATTAAAAATAAAGGAAAAATAATTCAACCCAAATTTAGATAAGAGAGATAATTAGATTATATGATAACTTTAAGGCTAGGGTTAGGGTTTGATTAGGATTAGTGTTCGCTTAGGGTTATGATTAGAGTTATGAATCTACAATTAGGGTTCAATTAATGTTCACTTAGGGTTTCTTTCTTGGGAGAAGTTTATTGAATGGTAAGTGTATTTTATAAAACTAATATGTCAAGAATTAATTTTAGATAATAATACATGTGATTTTTCATATGGTATTAAATTGTAGATTAAAATTGATAATAGATTTCCTTCCTTCTTTTGCATTGTAAGCTACCATAATAAATGGCCTTAAAATACTATTCATATTTTGAGTTTTTTTAAACTATACAACATGACATCTAACAAAAAAAATTGTTGTGCATTTTTTCCAATCACAAATCCTTAGATTTCTTAATGTGTCACTTAGGTTAATTCTTTATTGCAATAAATAAATACACACTAATATATATATATTATGGATTTGAGGGAAAATATTAAAATATTTATATATATAGAATTATTTAAATGCAAGGGATTCAAGTACATACCTTTTCTTTTGTTAATGTTGATGAAGATACAAATCTTGATGAAGTGCCAAATTTGATGACATGATATAAAAAACTGGAATATCTTTGCTCTATGTGGCACTTGAAATTTTGTACAAAACTATAACTAACTCTACATCAAATTTGTGACTTTGGACCTATTTTGCATCAATAAATATGAGCTTTGACACATGCCTCCTAATCTAGCATACAATATGTACTTAAATGCTCAAAATAGTTGGGAGTAGTGTTGAGATTGGTGGATCTTTGGGAAGGTTCAATGCTTCACCTTTGTATCTCTCCCTATAGATAGAGGTAGAGATGAATATAGAATGAGAGAGGAAAAGGGATAAAAATAGATAGAGATATAGAGAGAGATAGAGGGAGAAATAAATATATAGAGAGATAGGGAGATAGAGGGGGGATATATATATATAGAGAGAGAGAGATAGAAGATAGAGATATAAGGAGATATAGAGAGAGGGAGAGAGAGAGAATAAAGAAAGACAAATAGAGATGGAGAGGGATCGATAGAAATAGGGGGAGATAGAGAGAGAGAGAGAGAGGGAGAGAGATAAATGGGAAGAGAAAGACATAGATATAGAGATATATGGGAAGATAAAGGGACAAATAGGTTGAGATATGAAGATAGATAGAGAGAGAGGGAGGGAGAAAGGGAGAGACATATGTAGAGGAGGGAGAGATAGAAGATGGGGAAGAGGGAGATATATGTAGAGAGGGGGAGAGAGGGAGAGTGATAGGGGGAGGTTAATTTTTTAGTTTAAATTCTATAAAAAATCAATAAATAATAATATAAATATTATAAGAATTATATAATTTGTATTTTACATTACACACTATATTTTATTTTTTGAAAAGTATGTAATTTTTTAACCATTTTCCTATATATTTAGTATTAAGGTTTTTACATCTTTTAACAATTCAATATATAATACAAATAATATATAGTTAATAATTTAATTAACTAGAATACCTATATTAATTAATAATATATGTAAAACACGCCGAGAGTTATCTTTATCAAGATGCCTATTGACTTGAAAAAATGCTTACATTTTCATGAATATGAATTTGGAAAGCAATCAATTTGATTTCATTATTGTTTGTGTCATTGTTTATCTCAATTCCCATATATAAGGGTACACATTCAAATTTGAAATCATACCAACTTGTCTATAACAAAAATCAACCAAGAACAATAAATTTAAAAGCAGAAATGTTCATCAATCATTAGATTTAGTATTGACAGCATCAAAGAAGTATATCATGACAAAATGGCATTAACTAACTTAGATATATCCACTATTTTTTTTTTCAAATGTTTGAATACATTGTTAACATTATATACATTCAAGCATTTGAATGTTATGAAACCTATAGCTTTGCTATTGAGTCTAATAAAGCTTTTCTCTCAGATGAATAATCAAACTTTGTTGTTTTTATGACTATGCATTTAATCCTTTGTTCATCATTATAAGTCTCTTTTTTCACTTGAAGTTTAAATATGTATCTGTTGATAAGCACCTTTTGTATAATGTGTGAAAACTTAACATCATCTTGTTTTTCATGCTTCAAAATTTTCAATTCTTTTGTTACACCCACAATTTCTTTTGCCACTTCTTCAAAAGTTGTAATCCAAGTGAATGAAGTATGGTCTTGCACTTTGCATTGAAGTATATATTTATAATCACATTCAGGGAAAGTTTTATCACATCTTCCACAATACCACTGACCATTTTCATTAGTGTTTACCTTCTTTTTGTAGTGCCTATCTCCAATTTTCAAGGGGCATGTTGTATAACAAAAATTTTCTACCTTAATGAAAGATAAGGTAGCTTTTATCACTATCCAATAAGGTTTACTAGAGTTGGAAAGGTCTTGATCCTGTATTTGTGAGATACTAGGGTTAGGAACAAATAGGGTTTAAGTTAGGGTTGGGGTTCAATTAGGGCTAGAGTTTAATAAGGGTTAGATTTCGATCAGGGCTAGAGTTTAATTAGGGTTAGGGTTAAGGTTAGGGTTTGGGCTAAATCAGGGTTAAGGTTCAATTAGGATAAGTGTTCACTTAGGGTTATTGTTAGGCTTAAGATTGGGGTTAATAGTAGGGTTGGGATTTAGATTAGGGTAGGATACCAAAAAATTGTTAAAAAGATAAGATAAGATAAAATTATAAATGAAATTAATCATATTAATTTCATAGTTAAAAAGATAATTCTATGGATCTTTAAATATACATATATAATAATCTTTAAATCTTTATTTAAAAAAAAAACTATATTTTATAAACTTATACATTAATTTTTTTAATATTTAGGTTATACTAAAATCTTAGATGTTCAATATTGACTATTATTTTTAAATTATAATATTGATTAAAGATATATAATTATATTTATAAGATTTAAATTCAATAATGAACTTAGAAAATATTAAATCAATTAAAATTGTTTCTATTATCCAAAGTACTATATAAGTAAATTATAAACTATTATAATATAATATTTAAATTTTCTATTTCAAATGTTAAATAATTCTAATGTTAAATTTTTATAATTATAAACTTACCTTTTAATGATGTTAGGAAGTTTTTTAATTAAAATTAGTTTTCAAACATATTAAACATACCTATATATATTCACCAAAAATCTATTATCTATTATTGATTATGTAATTTTGTATGTATAATATATTCAAAATAAATAAAAATATATTTTTGAAAAAATATATATTTAAAAATTAAACAATATATTTTTAAATTGAAATATATTAGAAATATTATTTTGAATGTATTCAACTATCAAATATGATTTTTTAATATACCATTAAAATCACTAATATAAAATATTAAAGAGTTTATATATATTTGTTTAATATATTAAAAAATTATTTTATATTATAAATATTTTATAAATAATTTATAAAATATTTTTTAAATATATTAAATAAAACATATATAAAAGTTTAACCGCTGTATGTGGGCTCAAAAATAAAAAATGTGATGGTTATGAATTAGGTTATTTTCTGCATGGAAGGAAGGCTGCTGGCAGGCCATGGATGGGCATACCATTTTGTATGTTGCGTAGCCTGCTCCTGACTTGACTAGTTGCCCTAATTTCTCCGCTTTTGCTCATTTTTAATGAATTTCCCCGCTTTTGCTCATTTTTAATGAATTTCCTCCCGACCTTGTCAAATATTTCATTTTAAATGATTTCCTTTGGAAGCAATGAAACATTTAAAATATATTGCACAAAAATTTCCTTGGGCCCCACCTTGTACAGTCCACGTGGCACCCGCCCATAATTTCGCAATCAACTAAAGCACCATCGCGGGATGGCGAGGAATGACTCAGATCAAAGGACAGTTGATGAATAGACATTCAAATTTGATCCCCTATATGGGACACGTGTCACCCGCTCGCGATATTGCCATCCTACAATTCTCAATCACGGGATGGCGAGCAACTGTTGATCTTGAAGGAATTTTGATCGACGGTCAAATATTTCATTTTAAATGTTTTTCTTTGGAAGCAATGAAACATTTAAAATATATTGCATAAAAATTTCCTCGGGCCCCACCCTGTACAGTCCACGTGGCACCCACCCGTGATTTTGCAATCAACCAAAGCACCATCGTGGGATGGCAGGGAAAGACTCGGATCAAAGGATAGTTGATGAACAGTCACACAAATTTGATCCCCTAGATGGGACACATTTCGCTCGCCCACGATATCGCCATCCTACAATTCCCAATCACGGGATGGCAGGAAACCGTTGATCTTGAAGGCATTTTGATCAACAACAACGCGAATTTCATCCTTTCAAAAAATAAAACATTCATTAAAGGGAAAGGGGACATTACTAGGCGGATGGAAAACAACGACATAAGTTTTTTTAAAACCATTCAGCACAAGGCCAACCAAGACTTAGGAAAATAAAACCCGCGGAGGAAATAAAATATTAAGACCAAAGGGACCAGGCCTAGATAGAACGATGGAGCATAAGATGTTTTTAAAACCCTTCAAAAAAGGTAATGGCGAAATAGATCCCGACCAAGGCATTAGGTAAACACAAGGGTTTAAGATGAAGACAAAGCTAAAACCCCAACCCTAAGAAATTTTCCAACACCATGAAAGACCAGTGACATAAGGCAAGGCATGAATGAAACATTAGGAACAAAATTTGAAGTTTCATTATTACAAGCATTGGATAATTTTATATTAATAGTTTGTCCTATCACAAATATAAAAGGTGAGCACAATAAATAACATGTATTTTCCCATTAAATGTGAAGAATTTTCAAAAAAAATTAGTGTTCAACTATTGGTCCATTTTTGTTCAATATAAGTTGTATTTTAAATCATTATGTGTTGTTTTTATAACAAATAGATTTTTTGTGTTCAACTATTAGTTCATATGTGTTGAATATAAAAGGTAGATATCAAATATTTATGGTTATCAATAAGTATTTGGGCCACTTAGGTTGTATATTAATTTTAATTTAAATAAAAATATCATATTCTACAAGCAAAAAATGATATTTTTTTGGTTCAACTATTGGGGGTTCCATGATTAAGTTTTGGTCGAACCTTTAAAAAGTCAAATTTTAGATACTTCTCAAAAGATCTGCTGATGTGGTGAGTTGCATGATGAGTCGGGCCTCCAAACCTTAGTTATAGATAAATAAGAGGCCAGCCTACATTTCAAAAAAAAAATGAAGGTTATACGATATTCCAGTCAATTGCTACATGCTGAGAAAGTTAGCCTACATGACTACTGGGCCCTCTCCCCTAAAGGAATAAGGGGACATCACTAGGTCGACGACAAACAATGACATAAGTTATTTTAACGAGGGAACACAAGACCAACAAAAGACTTAGGAAAAATAAAGTTAGGTGAAGGAAATAAAATAATAAAATAAAAGGGGACCCAACCTAGACATACGAAGCGATGGGGCTTAAGTCATTTTAAAGCCTTCCCAAAAGTAAGGCCAAATAGATCCCATCCAAGGTGTAAGATGAACACTAGGGTTTTACATGAAACGAAGGTAAAACCCAATCCTTAGGCTTTTCCCAAACACCATAGATGACCAGAGACACAAGGCAAGATAAAATAGAACACAAAGAACAAAACTTTGAAGTTCCATCACTACCCATAACCCTAAACCCTAAACCATTAACCCACATAACCGCCCAAACCCTCTACCCTCTCTCTCTCTCAAGTCTCTCCCTCCTACCCCCTTCCCCCCTCCCTCTCTCTCTCTCTCTCACTCCCTCTATCTCTCTCCCCTCTACCCTAAACACTAAACCCTAAACCCTTAAACCCTCTACCCTTTACGTTTAACTCTCTACCCCTTATCTCTCTCCCACTCCCTCCCTCTTTCCCTCTCTCCCCCAAGTCTCACCCTCCCACCCCCTCTCCCTCTCTTAGGTCTCACTCACTCACTCACTCACTCACTCACTCTTATCTCCCTCCCCTCCACCCTTAACCCTCTACCTTATACCCTTTACCCTTAACACTCTACTGTCTATCTCTCTCCCACTCCCTCCCTCTCTCTCTCACTAAATCCTCTATCTCTCTCCCATCTACCCATAGCCCTAAACCCTTAACCCTTAACCCTTAACCCTTAAACCTAAACCCTTAAACCCTCTACCCTCTACCCTTAACCTTGTCTCCCTCCTACCCCCTCTCCCTCTCTTAGGTCTCTCTCTCACTCACTCACTCCCTCTATCTCTCTCCCTAAACCCTAAAACGCCAACCCTTAGCCCTCTACCCTCTGCCCATTAACCCTCCCTTCCTTTATCTCTCCTCCCCTCCCTCCCTCTCTCTCTCAGGTCTCTCCCTCCTACCCCCTCATCCCCTAAACCCTTAACCCTTAAGCCTCTGCCCTCTACACTTAACCCTCCCTTCCTTTATCTCTCTCCCACTCCCTCCCTCTCTCTCTCAAGTCTCTCACTCCTACCCCATCATCCCTAAACCCTCAACCATAAACCCTTAAACCTTCTATCCTCTGCCCTCAACACTCTTCCCCTCTCCCTTCCCCCTCCTAATTCTTTCTCTATATCTCTCTCTCTCTACCTCTCCCCTTCTTCCCCTTTTCCCCTCTCCCTGCCCCGTCCTAATTCTTTCTCTATATATATCTCTCTCTCCCTTTCCCCCCTCCCCCTTTCCCCCTCTCTCTCTATCTCTATCTCTCCCTTCCCCCTCCTAATTCTCTCTCTCCCCCTCTCTATCTCTCACTCTCTCTCTCTCTCTCGCTCTCTCTTATCTCCCTCCCCTCCATGATTACAAAGAAGTTATGTGTTTTGAAAAATAATTGAATTGAATTTGGTTATTAAAACACTGATTCACACCCCCTCTTAGTGTTTTTTGTACTCCAACAAGTGGTATCAAA
>VDFB02271358.1:160955130-160998998 GCA_007258455.2 Sequoia sempervirens
ATTTTAAAATGTTGAGGTTTCATATTTATATGTGTGAGATTGATCTAATATTCCAAAAAATGAATGTTAAAATATCATGAAAAAAATGGGTATAGAATGAATGTAGAAGTAAAATTATATTTGCATATATTCATAAAATAATATCTAATAAACAAAAAATATATGCAATTAAAAATAAAGGAAAAATAATTCAACCCAAATTTAGATAAGAGAGATAATTAGATTATATGATAACTTTAAGGCTAGGGTTAGGGTTTGATTAGGATTAGTGTTCGCTTAGGGTTATGATTAGAGTTATGAATCTACAATTAGGGTTCAATTAATGTTCACTTAGGGTTTCTTTCTTGGGAGAAGTTTATTGAATGGTAAGTGTATTTTATAAAACTAATATGTCAAGAATTAATTTTAGATAATAATACATGTGATTTTTCATATGGTATTAAATTGTAGATTAAAATTGATAATAGATTTCCTTCCTTCTTTTGCATTGTAAGCTACCATAATAAATGGCCTTAAAATACTATTCATATTTTGAGTTTTTTTAAACTATACAACATGACATCTAACAAAAAAAATTGTTGTGCATTTTTTCCAATCACAAATCCTTAGATTTCTTAATGTGTCACTTAGGTTAATTCTTTATTGCAATAAATAAATACACACTAATATATATATATTATGGATTTGAGGGAAAATATTAAAATATTTATATATATAGAATTATTTAAATGCAAGGGATTCAAGTACATACCTTTTCTTTTGTTAATGTTGATGAAGATACAAATCTTGATGAAGTGCCAAATTTGATGACATGATATAAAAAACTGGAATATCTTTGCTCTATGTGGCATTTGAAATTTTGTACAAAACTATAACTAATTCTACGTCAACTTTTTGACTTTGGACCTATTTTGCATCAATAAATATGAGCTTTGACACATGCCTCCTAATCTAGTATACAATATGTACTTAAATGCTCAATATAGTTGGGAGTAGTGTTGAGATTGGTGGATCTTTGGGAAGGTTCAATGCTTCACCTTTGTATCTCTCCCTATAGATAGAGGTAGAGATGAATATAGAATGAGAGAGGCAAAGGGATAAAAATAGATAGAGATATAGAGAGAGATAGATGGAGAAATAAATATATAGAGAGATAGGGAGATAGAGGGGATATATATATATAGAGAGAGAGATAGAAAGAGATAGATATATGAGAGATAGAGAGAGGGGGGAGAGAGAGAGAGAGATAAGTAGAGAAAAACAAATAGAGATGGAGAGGGAGATAGAAATAGGGGGAGTAGAGAGGGAGAAAGAGAGAGGGAGATATAGATAAATGGGAAGAGAAAGACAGATATAGAGATATGAAGATAAAGGGACAAATAGGGTTGAGATATGGATAGATAGAGAGAGAGAGGGAGGAGAAAGGACATAGAGGAGGGAGAGATAGAAGATGGGGAAGAGGGAGATATATGTAGAGAGGGGGAGAGAGGGAGAGTGATAGGGGGAGGTTAATTTTTTAGTTTAAATTCTATAAAAAATCAATAAATAATAATATAAATATTATAAGAATTATATAATTTGTATTTTACATTACACACTATATTTTATTTTTTGAAAAGTATGTAATTTTTTAACCATTTTCCTATATATTTAGTATTAAGGTTTTTACATCTTTTAACAATTCAATATATAATACAAATAATATATAGTTAATAATTTAATTAACTAGAATACCTATATTAATTAATAATATATGTAAAACACGCCGAGAGTTATCTTTATCAAGATGCCTATTGACTTGAAAAAATGCTTACATTTTCATGAATATGAATTTGGAAAGCAATCAATTTGATTTCATTATTGTTTGTGTCATCGTTTATCTCAATTCCCATATATAAGGGTACACATTCAAATTTGAAATCATACCAACTTGTCTATAAAAACAATCAACCAAGAACAATAAATTTAAAAGCAAAAATGTTCATCAATCATTAGATTTTGTATTGACAGCATCAAAGAAGTATATCATGACAAAATGGCATTAACTAACTTAGATATATCCACTATTTTTTTTTTCAAATGTTTGAATACATTGTTAACATTATATACATTCAAGCATTTGACTGTTATGAAACCTATAGCTTTGCAATTGAGTCTAATAAATCTTTGCTCTCAGATGAATAATCAAACTTTGTTGTTTTTATGACTAT
This sequence comes from Sequoia sempervirens, assembly GCA_007258455.2. Lineage (NCBI taxonomy): Eukaryota > Viridiplantae > Streptophyta > Pinopsida > Cupressales > Cupressaceae > Sequoia > Sequoia sempervirens. The sequence goes on from VDFB02271358.1 coordinate 160,957,341, forward strand.
GCATTTAATCCTTTGTTCAAGTATATAAGTCTCTTTTTTCACTTGAAGTTTAAATATGTATCTGTTGAAAAGGACCTTTTGTATAATGTGTGAAAACTTAACATCATCTTGTTTTTCATGCTTCAAAAATTTTCTTACCTTTGTTATACCCATAATTTCTTTGCCACTCTTCAAAAGTTGTAATCCAAAGGAATGAAGTATGGTCTTGCACTTTCTACTGAAGTATATATTTATAATCACATTCGTGAAAGTTTTATCACATCTTCCACAATACCACCGACCATTTTGATTAGTGTTTACATTCTTTTTTGTAGTTCTTATCTCCAATTTTCAAGGGGCTTGTTGTATAACAAAAATTTTCTACCTTAATGAAAGACAAGGTAGCTTTTATCACTATCCAATAAGGTTTACCAGAGTTGGCAAGGTCTTGATCCCGTATTTGTGAGATACTAGGTTAGGAAATAAATAGGTTTAAGTTAGGGTTGGGGTTCAATTAGAAATGTTTAATAAGTGGCATTTCACTGTGGCTAGAGCTTAATTAGCGAAGTTACAATAGCCTGGGCTAAATCAGGGTTAAGGTTCAATTAGGACAAGTGTTCACTTAGGGTTATTGTTAGGCTTAAGATTGGGGTTAATAGTAGGGTTGGGATTTAGATTGGGGTAGGATACCAAAAAATTGTTAAAAGATAAGACAACATAAAATTATAAATGAAATTAATCATATTAATTTCATAGTTAAAAAGATAATTCTATGGATCTTTAAATATACATATATAATAATCTTTAAATCTTTTTATTTAAAAAAATATATATAATTATATTTTATAAACTTATACATTAAATTTTTTACATTAAGTTATATTTTAAAATCTAAGATGTTCAATATTGATTTATTATTTTTAAATTATAATATTGATTAAAGATATATACTATATTTATAAGATTTAAATTAATAATGAACTTAGAAAATATTAAATCAATTAAATTGTCATTATCCAAATATATATAGTAAATTATAAACTATTATAATATAATATTTAAATTTTCTATTTCAAATGTTAAATAATTCTAATACATAATTTTATAATTTAAAAACTTACCTTTTAATGATGTTAGTAAGTTTTTTAATTAAAATTAGTTTTTCAAGTATATTAATATACCTATATATATTCACCAAAATCTATTATCTATTATTGATTATGTAATTTGTATGTATAATATATTTAAAAATAAATAAAATATATTTTGAAAAAAAATATATATTTAAAAATTAAACAATATTTTTTAAATTAGAAATATATTAGAAATATTTTAAATGTATTCAACTATCAAATATGATTTTTTTTAATATACCATTAAAATCACTAATATAAAATATTAAAAGAGTTTATATATTTGTTTAATATATTAAAAAATTATTTTATATTATAAATATTTTATAAATAATTTATAAAATATTTTTTAAATATATTAAATAAAACATATATAAAAGTTTAACCGCTGTATGTGGGCTCAAAAATAAAAAATGTGATGGTTATGAATTAGGTTATTTTCTGCATGGAAGGAAGGCTGCTGGCAGGCCATGGATGGGCATACCATTTTGTATGTTGCGTAGCCTGCTCCTGACTTGACTAGTTGCCCTAATTTCTCCGCTTTTGCTCATTTTTAATGAATTTCCCCGCTTTTGCTCATTTTTAATGAATTTCCTCCCGACCTTGTCAAATATTTCATTTTAAATGATTTCCTTTGGAAGCAATGAAACATTTAAAATATATTGCACAAAAATTTCCTTGGGCCCCACCTTGTACAGTCCACGTGGCACCCGCCCATAATTTCGCAATCAACTAAAGCACCATCGCGGGATGGCGAGGAATGACTCAGATCAAAGGACAGTTGATGAATAGACATTCAAATTTGATCCCCTATATGGGACACGTGTCACCCGCTCGCGATATTGCCATCCTACAATTCTCAATCACGGGATGGCGAGCAACTGTTGATCTTGAAGGAATTTTGATCGACGGTCAAATATTTCATTTTAAATGTTTTTCTTTGGAAGCAATGAAACATTTAAAAATATATTCGCACATAAAATTTCCTGGACCCCACCACATGCGGTCCGTGCCCACGCGTGATTTTGCAATCAGCAAAAGCACCATACCGTGGGATGGCGAGGGGAAAGGAACTTCGGATCAAGGGATAGTTGATGAGCGGTCCGCACAAATTTGATCCCCTAGATGGGGGACACATTTGGCTGTAGATATGCAGCCATCTACAATTCCCCAATCACGGGGATGGCGAGGAAACCGTTGATCTTGAAGGCATTTGATCCTTAACAATGTAATTCATCCTTTCAAAAAATAAAACATTCATTAAAGGAAGAGGACATTACTAGGGATGGGGAAAACAACGACATAAAGTTTTTAAACCATTCCTTCAAGGCCAACCAAGACTTAGGAAAATAAAACCCGCGGAGGAAATAAAATATTAAGACCAAAGGGACCAGGCCTAGATAGAACGATGGAGCATAAGATGTTTTTAAAACCCTTCAAAAAAGGTAATGGCGAAATAGATCCCGACCAAGGCATTAGGTAAACACAAGGGTTTAAGATGAAGACAAAGCTAAAACCCCAACCCTAAGAAATTTTCCAACACCATGAAAGACCAGTGACATAAGGCAAGGCATGAATGAAACATTAGGAACAAAATTTGAAGTTTCATTATTACAAGCATTGGATAATTTTATATTAATAGTTTGTCCTATCACAAATATAAAAGGTGAGCACAATAAATAACATGTATTTTCCCATTAAATGTGAAGAATTTTCAAAAAAAATTAGTGTTCAACTATTGGTCCATTTTTGTTCAATATAAGTTGTATTTTAAATCATTATGTGTTGTTTTTATAACAAATAGATTTTTTGTGTTCAACTATTAGTTCATATGTGTTGAATATAAAAGGTAGATATATCAAATATTTATGGTTATCAATAAGTATTTGGGCCACTTAGGTTGTATATTAATTTTAATTTAAATAAAAATATCATATTCTACAAGCAAAAAATGATATTTTTTTGGTTCAACTATTGGGGGTTCCATGATTAAGTTTTGGTCGAACCTTTAAAAAGTCAAATTTTAGATACTTCTCAAAAGATCTGCTGATGTGGTGAGTTGCATGATGAGTCGGGCCTCCAAACCTTAGTTATAGATAAATAAGAGGCCAGCCTACATTTCAAAAAAAAAATGAAGGTTATACGATATTCCAGTCAATTGCTACATGCTGAGAAAGTTAGCCTACATGACTACTGGGCCCTCTCCCCTAAAGGAATAAGGGGACATCACTAGGTCGACGACAAACAATGACATAAGTTATTTTAACGAGGGAACACAAGACCAACAAAAGACTTAGGAAAAATAAAGTTAGGTGAAGGAAATAAAATAATAAAATAAAAGGGGACCCAACCTAGACATACGAAGCGATGGGGCTTAAGTCATTTTAAAGCCTTCCCAAAAGTAAGGCCAAATAGATCCCATCCAAGGTGTAAGATGAACACTAGGGTTTTGCATGAAGGCGAAATTAAGAAACCCAATCCTTGAAACTTTTCCCAAACACCATAGATGACCCAGAGAACTAGGAGCAAGATAAAATAGAACACAAAGAACAAAAGAGCTTTGAAGTTCCATCCACCATTCCATTCCATGTCCTCCACCACTCCACTCTCTCCCCTCCTTCCCTCTCTTATCTCTTCCTCTCCACCCCCCTCTCTTGGTCTCCACCTCCCTCCTCCACTCACTCTTATCCCTCCCTCCCTCTACCTTCACCATGTTTCCTCCTGTCCTATCTCTCTCCACTCCTTCCTCTCTCTCACTAGATCCTCTGTCTCCATCTGCCCATGGCCCCTGGCCCTTGACCCTTGACCTTAGACCTAGGCCATGCGACCCCCCTCACCACCACTACCCTGCTGTCCTCCCTACCCCCTCCACTCCTTCCATAAACCCTCCACCACTGTCCCTCCCTTCCTTTATCTCCTCCATTCCATTCCAGCCATGGCCCTCCACCCCTCTACCCATAACCCTCCTTCCTTTGTCTCTCCCATCCCTCCCCTCTCCTCTCCTCAGGTCTCCACCCCCCCTCATCCTAGGCCATTATAGGCCATGGGCAGGCTGCCATCATCTGCCCATCAAGACTCTTCCCCTCTTCCCCCTCCCTCACTCCATTCCCTTGCGTTCGTTCTCAATATAATTCTTTCCTCCCCTTTCCCTCTCTCTCTATCTCTATCTCTCCCTTCCCCCTCCTAATTCTCTCTCTCCCCCTCTCTATCTCTCACTCTCTCTCTCTCTCTCGCTCTCTCTTATCTCCCTCCCCTCCATGATTACAAAGAAGTTATGTGTTTTGAAAAATAATTGAATTGAATTTGGTTATTAAAACACTGATTCACACCCCCTCTTAGTGTTTTTTGTACTCCAACAAGTGGTATCAAAGCCATACCCTTGCCAAAATTTTAACCAACTTAGGGGATTCTTAGTGGAGTACTTGCCATGGAAAATCAGGAAGGTTTTTCTACTTCTAGAGCACCATTATTCAATGGTACTAGCTATTTTTTTAGAAATATAGAATGCAGTGTCATATAACTTCTCTAGGCTATGAGGTTTGGCATGCAATCGAGATTGAGTACACTACCACAATGACACCCTTTACTCCAAAGGAGAAAAAGGCCTATGATTGTGATGCTAAGGCAACAAAGGCTATTTGTTGTGGATTGAATAATGATGTGCTTGTTAAAATTATGGACTATAAAGCTACAAAGTCTATTTGGGATAAATTGTCTAGTATTTACGAGGGTAATGAAAAACTTAAAGAGGCTAAATTACAAATTTTTAGAGCCAATTTTGAAGGCCTAAATATGGCTAAGGAAGAGAAGGTAGTTGATTACCCTCTAAGATTCCAAGAAGCTGTAAACTAAATTTGTGGTCTTTGTGAAGCTTTAGAAGAAAAAGTTGTTATTAAAAAGGTGTTAAGGTCACTGACACCTAAATATGATCCTAAAGTCTCTGCTATAGAAGAGAGAGACATAAACAAAATCACTTTAGATGAACTTCATGGTGTCTTTATAGCCTATGAAATGAGAATGTGTACTGATAATCCCACTACAAAAGAAGCTTCCTTTAAATCTATAAAAAGGGGTAATGACATGGGTGATCCCACAATACTAGTTTACAATTTTTGGCCAAACTGGACATTGAAATAATTTTTTCTAACTAAATATTCACTTTCGAGCACCTATAGCGGCTAAAACGTGAGGAATCTAAAGATGATGAAAACTAGTGATTTTGAAATTGTCTGTAGATTCTAATTTTATTTTTTTTCAAAATTGTTGGAATCAGATAGCACTTCTTTTTCCATCTCCTTCAAAAACTAGTTTTTTTTAGTAAACACCATTTTTAAGGAGTAACGCTCACCGTATACAACATAACTTTTTTTCCACGAAGGATAAAATCCTATTTTTTTGAATTTATATTTGTAACTATGATATCTAGTGCTTCCAATTGGTTTCATAGTGTTTTATTGAATATTTTTCTCTTTAATCAAGTTTCAAAGTCAAACCAATTACAATTTAGACATAGGTGAACTGTATACAACGTAACTTTTTTTGTATGTATCAAATTTATTTTTTTTGTTGGATCAAGGAATTCAATATCTAGTGCACTCATATTTTTCAAAAATTATTTTTGATAATGTACTATTTTTCCACATGTGTAGAACAAAGAGCTTGATTTTCGGTGAAAAACCTATGTTTAATAAAACTAAAAAAACAAATACATAATAAAACCAAAACATATTAAAATTATATTTTTTGGATATCTCATTCTGAGGACTACCATCATTCAATTGGGTCTATGAAGTCTCCTCAATGTTAATCCTTAACCCAAGCTTTGAAGGGAAAAATTCTAGAGTTTTTTTGTTGCCAGAGGGTGAAAAGGTGGGAAAAGGGGGGTTCGAGCGAACCCCCTTTCCACAAAGGTTTTCTTTGTTTTTTTTTCTAGGAATGGTGGGACCCTGCATTTAATGGGTTTTCTTGAACTAGGGTTCTAGTGAACTCCCTTTGGTTTAACTCAAACCAAAAGTTTGTTCGAACCCCCAAAAACTTTTTTTTTTGCATGGGGTCATTTTTTGCAACTTTTCATTCCTCACTAGAATTGTAAACCACTTTTGTGGGTTTACCCACATAAATTTTGACTCCAAAAAATTAGATAACAATGAATCCATCCTTGTAAGAAAACTGAGAAGAGGATTAGGTAGATATAAAGGGAAGCTTCCATTTAAGTGCTTCAATTGTGGTAAAATTGGGCATTATGCTACTTAATGCCCTAACAAAGACTCTGAAAGTGATGAGGAAGATAGTAGAAAATAGGGAAAGGAAAAATAGTATAATTTTAAAAAGAAGAAAAGCCTACTTGTTGATGTAACAGACTGTGGTTCAAAAGCATCCATTGAAGAAGGAGAAGAAACCCTATTTATGAAAATAATTAGTCCAAATTAGAATCAAAATGAAAAAATTGTAGATCAATCTAAAATTGAGGTGGATTTTGAGGGTGAGCTAAGAAGTGCTCTTCATAAAATAAAAAAACTCAAGGAAGCTATAGTATAGAAAAACCAGATCCAAAAAGACACTAAAAATCTGTTTAACAAAATTAATCAGTTCAAAAAATAAATTGCAGATCTAATACTAGAACCTAAAGTTGCAGAAGTTAGTAAAATATAATTGGACACCAAAGAAAAGCAATGTTGCATATTAGAGGTAGAAATTGATAAGTTAGCAAACTTTTGGGAAAACAAGAAGACCATAAGAATAAGAATGATCTAGGGTTTGTAGAAGGGAAATGCTCACATTCCAATGAACCACAATGTGTTGATTTCACAAATGAAAAGTTTATGAAACCATCAATTGAAAAAAGGTTTAATTCATTGAATAATTTGAAGTGTTTTAACTATGGAAACCTTGGACATATAGCCAAGTTTTGCAGACCTAACTCTACAATACAACACAACAAAAATAGCATTCACCTCAATACATCTTCTAGTGCTAACAAAACAAAATTAGTTTTGAAACCAAAGACAATTGACAAAAAGGTTGAATAAATGCTCGTTTAAACAACCCTATATTCCAAAAAGGAAGAAAAATGGGTTGTAAAGAGTGGATGCTCTCACCACATGACTAGTGATAAGAGCAAGTTTGTCAATATTGAAGATTATGTTGGTGGTTTAGTCAACTTTGGGAATGATTTTTGTATTTTGATTAAAAGAAATGGTACCAATCTTCTAGATGTTGTTACTCCTTTACATGATGTGTGCATACACTTAAAACTGGTCAAGATAATTAATTAAATACAAGGTATTTAATTAATAAACATTTTAATTCATCTACTTATAAATAAATTATAAATTTATTTATATAGTTCACACTTTCTAATTCTTCTTCTTAATTCATATTCCTCTAATTTTAATTAAATAAGAAAATTCAAATAGTTTGTTTTATTTAATTAATATCTTCTTACTAAATTTAAATTCTAAATTTGAATTTAGTCACATGTCTCCAACTTTTCCTCTTTCCACATCATCAAGTGTCCCATGAATTTAAATATGCCTAATATTTAAATTGGAATTATCCTCAACCAATTTTGAAACAACCTTGGACACTTGGCTCCTCCATTTCATTTATTCTTCTAAACACTTGGGAAAGTTCTCTTTTAAAGGGAACATACTCCATGATTCCCTCTAACTTCTTCATCCTCCACCCTCGATCTTTCCAACTGAAATCTTGACCATTGGTTGCTACCACATCACAATATTCCTTGGAAATATTATAAATACAACATCATTCTCTAGCATTTCACATCCCATCTTGAGCAAACTTACTCTACAGAAATTACCTTTGAGCATTTAGAGAATCAAAGCATTTTAGCATTTAGGAATTTAAAGGCATTTTAGTTTATAATCATGTCTTAGTTATTAGCTACATTTTCATTATCATAGTAGCTTCATTATAGCATTTCCACCATAGAATTTAGCATCATTATCATAGCATAATCTTCATATATATACAACAACATCAATATCATAGAATCATGGCATCACTCATATAGTTTATGATCATGTAGGGATAGATTTATTGCATCCTCCAACATTTCATTCCTTACGTTGCCATTCTAACAATCATAGTGCATACACAAAATCTAAGAGCCAATATGATTTAATGAATCCCTGAAGATAGGAAGTAATGGAACGATTTTAGGGAATTTGTTGTGTTTCAATTAGATTAGTTTTGTGATTTCAATTCTCTAATATAATACGTTTCATGGGTTTGTGTGATTTTATTATTCATTTACTCACATTACACAATTCTCACTCAATACATTTTGGAACCCACCGTGGTGCCTAGCCCCTTTTTATTGACATTTTTTGGAAAGTTGTTTTGCAGATTTGGACTTGAACTCTTATGTAGTGTATCGGTTATTTCTTTCGATGCATATGAAATACCTTTTGGTGCATCCAGTTCTTGTTACAGTGCATCCAAAGCATATTTTGGTGCATCCAACACATTTTTGACGCATTTAGGGGGTCTTTTAGTGCATTCGTTTGATATTTTAGTGCATTAAGTAGTTTTTATAGTGCATTTAGTAGTTCTTTTAAAACCTAGGAGTGATCTTTTAGCTCATCTAATGTTTGTTTTAGCACATCTGGTTAATTTTGCAGAAATTTAAATTTCATAAGCTAACTTATGTTTTATGTTTTGCAAGTGCTTAATACACTAGTCAAAGAAAATTATATCAAACTACTGATGATGTTTGCAGGGGCTGGAGCTTTTATTGTCTTCTTTTAATTAAATTAGGAACCTAGTTTAATTTGAAGGTTAAATAACCCCTTGTTTACTTTGTTTGAAGTGATAGGCCTATGCTCTCCCCTTAACTTAGTGACTAGAATGTCAGACTCACTATTTTATGCTTTGTTAACACCTTTAGAAGGCCTGTTATAGTGGGAAAAATTACTCACCCTATGGGAATGAACTAAGTGGGAACAACTAAAGCCAAGTTTTATGGCCCACTATAATCAAAAGTGAATTTAGGGAAAACCACAATTCGATGGTAGTGTGCAAGATAACCATCCCCAAAGCCTTTGTTCTAAATTTTGAGAGGTCTCCTGAGGGATTTTATCTATTTTTCATATCGAATGAAAACCCTTATTAAAAACCTTAGTGTAGAAGCCAACCAAGTCAGTCTCCAAACACTTCTAATATCATAGTGCAAGAGGAGGGAAGAATCTACCCCCAAGACACTCACCATATAACCATCAAGGATTACTAGCCAAAAGTGGAGGATTCAACTTTGGTTAAGACCTAGGAAAGGAAAAAACATGGGCATGCTCTAGGGGGTGACATGGTTGTGTGAGCTGACATGGTTCTAAGATGTGGGTTGTGGTATTTTAAGTGACCCTTGAGATTATAAAAGTGCTTGAATTGTTTTCTCTTGTGTTATACTTATGGAAATTGAAGGAATCATACCAGATTCTTGAATACACACTCAATGTTTAGTTCCTGGGTGGAAACAATTGTTTTACAACTTCTTGTTGTGTTTGAGGTCATAATTCAAGAAATTGTCCATTTAAAGCACCTAATTCACATAATTCACAAATTGAAAACCAAGAAAAAAATCATTGCTCAAAAAAGCATACCCTAGAAACATCCATTTCACTGTTTAAAAGTAGAATAACTAGACAAATTTGGAAAAAACACTGAACACTTCCAGATTAATGCATGAATTCTTTGTTTCAGCACATTCACGACATTTTCTAGCCCATATAGGGCATTTTCTAGTGCATCCATGAAATCTTTTAGTGCATCCAGTCCATTTTATAGCACATCTTAGGTATATTCTAGCACATCACTGGCTTTTTCTAGTGCATCTTGTCCATTTGCTAGCAAATCTAGGTCACTTTTTGGTACATTTGTTTCATCTTCCAGTGTATTTGCAAATCCTTTTAGCACATTCACCTATAGAATACCAAGTTGAAATCACATACTTAGGGGCAGTCTAGCACATCACTGGATTTTTCTGGCGCATATAGTCCATTTGCTCGTGCATCTTAGTCATCTTCCAGTGCATTTAGTCCATCTTTTAGAGAATTCAGTGCATTCTCCAGTGCATCTGGTCCTTTGTTTAGCACATTGAGTCTATTTTCTGGTGTATATTGGGTACAGTCTAGAACATCCATTCTATTTTCTAGTGCATTTGTGCAATATTTTAGTGCATCTAGTAAATCCAAAACTAGAGAGCTAAATTCCCTACCTATTCATCAATTTGAACTAGAATTAAGGATCTTTTCCAAAACATAATTATTCCTCAGTCACACCAGTGCTTTAAACTTGTTGAAATTGACATTTACAAGTGAAAACCTTCAAACTAAACCAAGATCTTGTTAGCTCTCAAAAACACAGGTGGAATGCCTCAAGAGGCTGCCAATCTCTTGATACACTTTAGGGTAACAGACAAGGTCAAGAGAACTCAACCTTCTACTCTTCAGGTGCTGCTAAACCTAGATAGGTGTACCTTTCTAAATGAAGCAGACTTGACTTATGGTTATCCTTCTTGCAGTGATTTGTCCACAGTGGCAGATGCAAGTGAACATATGAATTCAAGCACAATAGCAATCTTCTTAGTCTAAATCCTAAAATGCTTAATTAACAAATTTAAAGAGAATAAATGAATCTTAATGATGAAACTGTAGAGACCAGTGCCTTATTGGGTATGCGAGTCAAATGAAATCAAGATGAGTAACACTCTCTAGAGAAAACTCAAATTATCTGGCATACATTCTGTTTACAACTTGTATAAACATGCAATACTATAACTACTAAGCTCTACTTTAATAATCTAGATGAATCTCTCTAATTACTGTGATCAATTAAAAGGGTTTAATCTTTGCTTGAAAGAACCAATTGATTAATCACACAAATACAACAAATGTGCATTGATAAACTGAATATAAAATTGTTATGTCATTTTAAACAACCAGAAAGTATCAATCTTGGAGACAAATTAGCAGTATTTTCATTGAATTCAATAGACAATTGACACAAAAAAATGCAGCAACATCAACTGATTTTCATAAATACCTCCATTTTGAAAACATGCATCATAGTCTCTGATCTGAGAAGTTTATTCTATTGTATCTACTTGTTGTGTATCGAATATCTAAAATGATGATCATTTTACAATTACAAAATGCCTATTTATACACCAGCATCAGAAAAATATATCATATTGAGATCCCATGTCAGCCTACCACTGAATCCAGGCTCATTTCATGTCAACCATAGTGTTTGAATTTTATTAATCACTAATGAAACAGTCACCAAGACATATCGTGTAGTTATGCCGAAGGTAATTAAATTGCCATCAGTCGCCCCTGGTCCTTTCTATTTCACCGTGACTTATCTACCATCAGGGAAAAATCATATCGATCATATTTTGTTTCCCTGAGACATATTCCTTCGTTCTACATGTATCGTTGTAACACTCTGATAGCGGGGAGACCTCTTGTAGATTACACTATGTTTTCGCCCAAAGCCCTCTTATCTCATGTGTGTCATTGAGACAACTCAATTCTTATACTGACAGAGTCATTTTGTGCTTTATCGATGAGACCCATGGTATTCATTGAGAATTCATTCTGATGTTTATGAGTCATACCAAGATGTTCCTTTTTTCGGTCGGTGAGACACCTTTGAATTCGTTAAGACTTTATATCGAATACCTTCAGTCTGGCCGAAGTAATTCCACATGAGCTAATCAATAAGACACATCGAGTTCGCTATGACATTACATCGATGCTAAAATCTTTTTCCGATATGTTCCTCATGCCGCAGGTCGGTAAGAAATGAAGTATGTAGTGAAATATTACCCCGATGACCCTTGGTTCTTGTCGATACATCTTTTGTCACTGAGACAATGAAAAAGTCTTGCCAAAAGCCATCTGTAAGTAAAATCCAATCGCTATGACATCAAAAATGTCTTGTCGATAGGCAACACAGACGTTTATCAGCAGAAACTGCAAAATGGAATGGGGAGACCCTGATTTCTTCATGCCTATAGGGACCATAATGTAAAATATGCATGACCTGGTGGAAACTATGGGACCATATGGAAAAATATGGGTGAAATATGCACACGCTAGGACCAATCTAGAAAATTTTGAGTAAAATCAACACGTAAAATCATCAGAATTTTACAGTTCCAACAGATCTAACACCTTAAAGTGCCTAAACATCAAATGCACCTCTAATTGTTAAGCTAAGTTTTCTCATCGGGATTTGTCATCCTTCATCATGAAATAATCAGATTAAACTTAGTCTCATTAATAGAATTTGGCATTCTATTTGACTTAGTTTTTATCCTTGGTACTTCTCAAACAAAGATCAAAAGTTTAGTCAAATTATAACACTTGTATACCCGTTCAAACAAGATCCCAAAAGAAAAAAAACTCAAAGAAAAAGAACTTGAAACTCAAAACACCATGGCTGAGGCTGAAGAAAATCCATTCAATAAAATCCACCAATCTGAAGGTGATGAAATAACTAAGGTAGACATCCAACATGATCAACATGATCCAAATTTCCACAAGTTCCTACCAAATATTTTTGAAAGAGATGGGGAAAAATAATTTTTAATGCTGGCTAATGAAGGTATCAAACTTCCAGATGACTTTGATGTTAATCAATTGAAAGCGCCTCCTAAAAAGACTAAAAATGATCCATCAAATATAGATCTAGTGGCTGCCTTAACTCATCAAATGAAAAACCTCCAACAATAGATTCAAGACATACAAAGGGGAACCTCAAAATGATACTTGATACAAAACAATTGCCCATATTCTTTTGATCAAACTATCAACATGATTCATTTTCCTAAACATTATGAATTCCCAAAGCATGATAAATATAATAGAAAAATAGATCCAATAGATCATGTAAGGTAATTTCAAACCATGAGCCTTGAATTTGCACATAAAGACACTTGATGAGATTGTTTCCATGCAGCTTAGGGGGACAGTGCATGGAATGGTTCTCCAAACTTGCACCACCAATTAAAACCTTTGAATAGCTAGTTAATAAATTCATTACTGAATACTCCTACAACATCCAACATGAGATAACCATGAAGGACCTTTGTAATACATGTAGACACCTAAAAATGACCTAAGCCTGCAAGCTTAATTTTTACCACTTTCGCCCTAGCATAATTATGACATTTAATTATGTCCTTGGTCCACATTCGACTATTAATTAAATAATTTATAATTGTTTAATTAATTAATGTCTTTGTATTCTTCATGATTATTAAATAAATAAATTTTATTTATTTATTAAATACATCATTAATTGTCTAAGTCTTCCCTTAATTAAATAAATTTATTAATTTATTTAATTACCCTTCGTCATATATTTCTTCCTGATTATTAAATAAATAAATTTATTTATTTATTTATTTAATAATCACTAACTATCATAATTAAATAAATTGATTAATTTATTTAATTAATTAATCTTATCTGCTAAATTAAATAATTATCTTTAATTATTTAATTGTCAAAATTAATATTCCTCTCATTTTAAATAAATAAAATTATTTAAAATGTCATCACAATCTTAATTGTCAGTCCACTTTGGTAAATAATTGGAAAATCAATTATTTATTGTCTCACAAAATCCATAATTTGAATTAATTTAATTCAAATTGGTAACTAATCTTCCAAAAACCAAGTAATCGGGCAGATTCTTGATTTTCCAAATCTGATCTTTAGTTCAACTCTAATCTCTTCTTGATTTTTCGAATCTCACAAATTAGGTAGTCTTTATCTTCTTGATTTTTGAAAATTCTTATTTTCTAATTAATTTGTCTCATTTATTCTCCACCATCGATCCCATTATCTGAGATATTATTTTGATCGTTCGATTAATGAATTTTCTCTAACCCTAATTAGGGATTCTCATATTCAATCTAGACCTCTCATTCTAGGTCTTTCTTAGAATTTAATCTCATCCGTCCACTCAAAATTGTGTTTTCTATAAAAGACAATTTTGCTCATAATTTCAGGATCCTGTCATTTTCGAATTTAGGCATTATAGTCATTTTAGCATTGGTAATTATTATGTCATTTAGCATATTGTTATAAACATAGGCATTATTCTATCAAATCCTTCAACATTTGCATAAGGCTTAGACATTACTTTAGGTCACTCATTTGAAATCTAAGGGCCTCATTCGATTTGTTGCAAATTAAAAGGTGTAACAAAGGTGAACCATGGAAGATGAAGATTTCTGGTAACATTGTGCCTTTTATTTTCATGTCTATTTCCTTTGTGTTTTGTTATTTCATTGGATTTTTGATGTTTATTATCTAACAACCTAACCCATCTAATTTTTTATTGAATACATTGGTGAACCCGACATTCTATAGAAATATTTTTGTGTTTTTCTTTTTTGCTTTAACTATTTTGCAGGTTACAGCCAAGAAGTCATACAAAATCCCATCACCTTCTTTTGAGCACAGAAAAATAGAAAAATAAATTATTTCAAAAAAAATTCTAGGTTTTGTAGATCTTTGTCTCAGCTTTCCAGAACTTCAAATGGTTTGAAATTTCATTACGATTTGAGAAAGTTATGGCTATTTTATTAATCGCTATTTTTTTTAATTTAGCTTTGAAAACCCGTGTTTCTTTTTGTCTATAACGATTTTTTTGTGCAGAATCGTGGAAAATACTTTATGGGTTTTGAAGGTTTGATTTTCAGCTTTCCATAGATATCTACCACTTAAAATTTTGTTAAGTTTTGAAAAAGTTATCATTGTTTTAAGTTGCTGCTGTTAATAAAAAATTTTATTTTTATTTTTGTTACTAATCGAGATTTGCAGCGTGTGGCGGTTACTATTCGTGTGTCAAAAATCATTTAATAAGAAAACTACTAATCTTTTTTCTGCAGATTCAAATGTCGAAGACGGAATAAAACAAACATTGTGCTTGTTTTTTTTCATAGATTAGTAAACATTTAAATTTTGGTGCACATAAAAAGAACATTTATGTCTACTTTGCTTAACTGTGTTTGCAAAATGGTAGGTGGGTATGCTCTCACTTGGTGAAAACCTAGTAATAAGAAAACTAGACCCATTTTTATCTGTTATTACCCTGACTTGGTATATCGAAGTATCCTCTCCCCTTGTGCTTTCAAGCGATCTTGGGTGTAAGAGAAACGGTTACCAACTCTAGAAATTGGGCTTGCCTGTGGATTTCATCACCCCAACGCGACTTAAATCGGCAATGGAGTTAAAGCCAAGCTACCCCCGACCGGTATATAAATGTAAACTTTAAGGGAAAATCTAAGGTTGCTTGTGTGGATGTGTCCTACGGACAGAGTTGTACTCCCTTAAACCCTGTTGAGCTTAACCTCTTCAAGCTGGAGTGCCATCTTAATGGTGATTAATCTCTTGCCCCATGTATGGCCACTCGAACGGGGGTCCCTAACTAAAAACTTTTGTGTAGTAAGCCAAAATCTTTCTATTTGCTAGTGCAGCACCGGTCGGTGTGAAGGCATCCACACTTTTGCAATTTGTAGTAGATGTGATTAGCTCACCATGGGAGTTTCATGGGGGTTGGAAGCTTGGTTGGCCTGAGAAGAGAGTGCACTATAAGGGGGAGCCTGTACAACCAAGCTTCTGAATTCACACACTATAGATATACAGTTGGGGAAACCCGCATGAAATCTAGTGAATATTGTCATGGCCTAACCTAGGATTGTATTTATCTGATGTGCAATTGGTTACATTCAAAACATTGTGCTTGTCAAGTGCTTGCTGAATTACTCAAACAATATACACAACATGCACAAATCTGGACACAAACAATCAACCTTAGACAACTTAGACTTTTCAACAAAACATCAAAAAACAATCCCAGTCCCCATTTTGAACTTAGACTTTGCATTGTTCATCGTAGTCATCATTTTGAACCTAGACTTGGAATTTATAACATTAAGTCCTTAGTCAAACATCATCATCTTAGTCCTCATATTGGCCTTGACAACCTTGTCATCTTGCATTAATCACTTCCTTAGGAAAACATCATCATCATCTTGCATTGTCATCCTTTATTCCAAAAATACAAAAAGAAAAATAGTGACATAACTTGTCATCTTAGTCTTCATTTTCCTTTGGTATTAGTCATTTTCTTTAGACAACATTGTCATATGGTGTCCCTTATTGTCAAAAATCCAAAAACATAGTCTTGCATTGTCATCCTTTATCCAAAAAATCTGAAAAACATAAGTGTCATCATCCTCACATTTAGTTGTCATTGGCATCATCCTCACTTGAGAAAATCCCTTTTACGGTTGAGACTAGGCTTCAAAGACAACAATGACAATTGACAAACTTTGGACAAGATTCCAATCCCAACATTGACAATAACACTTATGACACGAACAAACATTGGACCTTTTCTGACCCATTTCACAACATGAACATGCAATCTTCCATGAACATGCCATCTTCATCACGAAACATTTTTGAACCATTCATACAAAGAGACCAAAATGGACAAGTATATGTCAAAGACTTAGAAGCTGCAGCGCAAAATCTTGATATAGTCTCCTTTGTAAAAAAAATCAATCTTACGTGACCCTTATAGGTATCTAGCCATGCTTTTGGATGAAGGGGCTAAGTTACCACAAGGCTTTGACATAAATACTTTGCCACCTCCATCCTTCTACCCTCACCATCAACAGTTGCTTGACATAAATCCTACTAGTAATTCACAACAAACATCCACTTATCACCCTTATCCTAACCTTGACAAGGGAAGCCAACTGTCCACTAGTCCATTCCAAACCTCCATGTCATATTCTGACCCTTCACCTATCAATCTCATCCAAGTCTACATGCCTTATCAACTATCTAACAATACATGTCATGTCCCCACATCATACCATATCAATTCGGCCCAACTCTCCACGTCCCATTTTAGTCAACCTTACTCCAATCTAGTACAAGTCCCTATCTCATATCCTATGTCATTACCAACTACTATAGTCAAAGTCTCCATGTCACATCCTATGCTGCCACATCCTAATCCAGTCCAAGACTCCATGTCATATCTGGTCCAAGACTCCATGTCATATCCTTGTCCTTCACATACTAGTCCAATGCAAGTACCCATGTCCTATCCTAGTCCTTCATATACTAGTGCAGTCCAAGTTCCCACATACTATCCTAGTCCTTTGGTCATTAATCCTTTTCAAGTCACCCCCTCACAAGCCACATCCAGTCATGAAAATTCTATCATAGTCCAAAGTAAAATCCCATTTAATAAGCTTAAGGATACATGTCAAAATGAAAGCCTAAAGCATAACCTTATAATGTCACCCTCATGTCAAGAATAAGGTAGTTCATCCCATGACCCTATCTTTCAATCCATCCATGAAGTCCTTCAAGACAATCATGACATCCAAAACACACCTCTCCTTGACAACAACTTTATTTTTGACTATATCATCTACAACAACCCCATCTTTGACCAAGACCCTATTGTTGACCAAGAAGTCCAAAACGATCCACTCGACCTTTATGCCATTCATGATCAAACACTTGTCGAACCTATACAAGCCTCGACTATTGACACTTCCCACGATGAGACACTTGCCTTCTTGGGACACATAGATGATATTCCTCTAGAAAAAGAATCTTCCACTAAGGACATGCTTGCACTTGATCAAGTTATAGCTAAAATCATTGGACTCTGTGACACTAAACATAATGATGGCTTCGACATTTCCTTGGAAGCACCAATAGAATCATCTAAACTTGACATGTCACATGATCAGACCAAAGATATCAGTCAGGAATATTTCCAGCATGACAATGAAGCTAATACACTTTATCAACTAGGGTCATCTATCTTTGTCAGAGCAAGCTTTCTCGCCGATGAAAATATTACAAGTGACAGTATCCATAGACATCATGATGGGTTAGCATCTTGCTTTCAAAATAACAAATACCCCATCACAAATAGAATTTGTCAAAGCATGCAATATCAAGGAAAATGACTAGGCATACATGAGCAAGGCATTCTAGAACCAATACAACTTCAGGCAAATTACAGACATCAAGGTCTTGGTTATTCCTCAGATAGAAAATCAAACAATGTCAATGGTACCTTCTCGATACTAGGGGAAACTTTGTCAGATATAAACATCAAAATGGATTCCATGAGAAATCCTTGTCATAAGGTTGCTGCCAACACCCCCTCCACCCACACCATGAACCGTCATTCCATCATAAATAAACCTTCCCTTTGGAACCAACAAAAAAAAAAGTCTTACAAGTCAAAAGATCAAAATCAAATGTCAAAGGCCATTGAATCAAACAAAAGGACAAGTGGACAAATGAAATTAAAATGGATCCCAAAGAAAGATGGATCAAACAAAGACACCAAGTTGAGTACAAAATTCAATCACAATGTGGAGCCACAAGACAAGAGGACTCCCACATATAATACATGTCCACCTCCTTCAAAATGGTCATTAATCAAGGCATATAAAAGTGTTGGTTCCAAACACCATCCCTCCAAAATCCGTCATCCACCATCCCAAGTTTGGAAAATAAAAAGTTATTCATCCAAATGTACAAACAATTTTTCCACGTCTACCATCATTCGTCATAACCCTACATCTTGTTTAAAGTCCAATGATCCCACGTCACAAATCCGTCACATCTTGGCAGCAACTCTTTACCACAAGGACTCTCATGGCACTCTATCATGATGTGCGTATTCTGATAAGGCCAACTCTAGTATCAGAAAGGACCACAATGACATCGATCAGTTGTATACAAGCGCTACAATCCTGACAAGACAACTACTTCAGACAAGACATTATTGGCATATCATGGCACCAGTCTCTACATCAGCACCATCAATGGATTCAGAATAGTCAGTAGTCATCTAAAGTATCCAAGCTATCTACAAAATAAAAATAACAAAAAAAAAAGAAAAATGTCAAAAAATTGTCACCCTAATGAAAACCTAGCAAACAGGCGTCTTGGTGACCCAAAAAAAATCAAAAATTCAAAGAAATAGTAAAGAGAAAAAGTTCATCCAATGGTGAAAACCTGGCAAACAGGCACCCTGGATAAGTACCATGATGAAAACCTGGAAAACAGGCGTCATGTGTAAAATAAATTGTCTATATGGAATTTTATACTTGGGGGCAAGTCCTCTCATTTTCCCCTGCCTTCCTCATGACATTGACGTCCATCTAAGCCCTATCATTTCCACTCATTTTTCCCACCTATCTTGGTCTTGACATAAAACTAGCGCACATAAATCATGCTTTTGGAAAACTCTTGACATGTCTATCCTGCAGTCATACATTATTCATGAAATATCATGTCATTGACCGTCATAGTCTTATTGTCCTTATATGACATAGTCCTTGAAAATAATATGAAAATTCCATTAGTCTCATGTCTCCCATCTTTTACCAAGGCCACCCCTATCCTTTCATGCCAGTCACCTATCTTGGATTTCCCTTGTCAAATGGTCTAAGGATAGTCATCATTCCATCTAGTCCTAACCAAGTCATTCCAAATGCAACGAGTCTAATCCATACAAGCACATTATCCAAAATTTTACTAGATTGCCTTCTTGGCCCGACTGTAGACCTCCATACTTTTGTCACATTATCATCATCATCCTCATATTGTTTTGGGATGCGTCCTTCCCACGTCAAACAACGTTGTCATCACCTCTCAATTGGCATTCAGCTTGACTAGGGGCACAATCATGTTTGTCCTTGGATTCTCATGTGTAGGCATTAGTCATATGCATTTGTTATGATCCTCTTAAATGTCAAAATCCAAAAAAATCATAAAATATAAAAAAGACAAAAACATCATAAAATGTCCTGAAAAAAGACAAAAACATCAAAATGTCTTGAAGAAAGACCTAAAAATCATTAAATGTCATGAAGAAAAACACTAAAACATCCAAATCAATGTCAAAATCCTAAAAATGGAGTCAAAGTCGGTCATGTTAGTCAGTCCATGTCATTGTCGAGCTACGTTGTCTCTACACATTTGCTACATAGGCAAGGCCATCAGTCGATGAGTCCCCGAGACATTAGGTCAGTCCTTTTAGGCTGGTCCAAATAAAATCATGGCATTTGTCACAATCATCACATCGGTCAAATAAGTCAGACAGTCAAACTCAGACACAAGACAATAATTTGAAATGTCAATGTCAAAATTGGTCAAAATTAGACAACACAGTCCAATCAATCATACAGTCAACATCAGTCAACTTGCCAAAACATATTACTCAAAACAATGTCAGTCTCGTCACTATTTGGCCCTTTTCAAGATGTGTCCTTCTTGGAGTTGGACCTCGTCAAAATGTCCTTTACCTTTTTCAAGATGTGTCCTTCCTGACAATAGGATTCATCAAACTATCAACACCATCAAATTGGCAAAGCTCTTAAACTATTAAAATTGTCAAATCGACATGAAATCAATCTTTGGCAAACAAACATTGGAAAACAAAATAAAATGGCTGTTAATCTTTTTGGTCTATCTAGTCTTATCTTTTGACTATCTTGGCTATTTTGTCTTATATTTTTACTGTCTTGTCTTTTGGTCATGTTACTAGCTACCTCGAGGATGTCCCGTGAAGGATTTAGAGGTGCGATGATGTCTCCTAGCTTATTTTATTTTCTTTGACTGTTGTCTATGGATTGTCTTGACAAAAAGACTAGGGCAACTTTGCCCTTAGTATGATTTAGGACATTTCTTGTCTATGATTGTCTATTTTTTAAGTGGATGACTTTACACACCTTGGTCTACGTCATATCATGGTGTTTGTTGTCCATTTATGTCATTTTTACTACCCAATGATGATTAAGAGTAATAAATATTAAAGTCCTATGGTAATATTTTGAAAGATTTAGTCTAGGAACTAACATGCATCTTCTTTAGTCTTGTCATCTTCTCTCACTCATCTCATATAGGCATTGCATCCATATCATCATCCATATCTTTTGCACTAACATTTCTTTCTCTCTTCATATTCTAGTCTTCACACCAATTTTGAGAGCACACCCATGTTCTTGGAACCTATCTATCCTTTCGAGGGAGCATACCGCAACCTTCCTCATCATTCTTCCTCATCTTATTTTGCACTGGGGCATTTTTTTGGCTTATTTTCTTTGTCACAACATGGCAAGCAACATTATGACAAAGAGGGGTAAAATGTAGACACCTAAAAATGACCTAGGCCTATAAGCTTCATTTTTATCACTTTCGTCCTAGCATAATTATGACATTTAATTATGTCCTTGGTCCACATTCAACTATTGATTAAATAATTCATAATTATTTAATTAGTTCATGTCCTTTTATTCTTCATGATTATTAAATAAATAAATTTTATTTATTTATTAAATACGTCATTAATTGTCTAAGTCTTCCCTTAATTAAATAAATTTCTTAATTTATTTAATTACCCTTTTCATATATTTTTCCTCGATTATTAAATAAATAAATTTTATTTATTTATTTAATATGTCACTAACTGTCTTAATTAAATGAATTGATTAATTTATTTAATTAATTAATCTTATTTGCTAAATTAAATAATTATATTTAATTATTTAATTGTCAAAATTAATATTCCTCTCATTTTAAATAAATGAAATTATTTAAAATGTCATCACTTTCTTAACTGTCAGTCCATTTTGGTAAATAATATGAAAAAGATTATTTATTGTCTCACAAAATCATTATTTTGAATTAATTTAATTCAAAATAGTAACTAATCTTCCAAAAATCAAGTAATCGGGCAGATTCTTGATTTTCCAAATTTGATCTTCAGTCCAAATCTTATCTTAATTTTTTGAATCTTACAAATCAGGCAGTCTTTATCTTGTTGATTTTCGAAAATCCTTATTTTCTAATTAATTTATCTCATTTATTCTCCACCGTCGATCCGATTATCTGAGATATTATCTTGACCATTCAATTAATGATTTTTTCTTAACCCTAATTAGGGATTCTCAGATTTAATCTGGACCTTTCATTTTAGGTTCTCATCATGAATTAATCTCACTCGTCCATTCAAAATGACATTTTCTATAAAATGTCATTTTCCTCTCACTTTTCAATTACACACGCACATATTATAAGCATTACACTCTTGCACTTGCACTCTTAGGCTTTCCATTATAATTATTGTCTTTTATTCAATAAAGTCTTAGCATTGTTTAGGCATAGGCATTGTCAATCATAGTCATAGGCATAGGCTTTAGACATTTTATGCAAATCCTTCAAGGCTTGTTGTAGGACTTAGACATTTACAGATTGCTCGCACAACGAATCTGAGGGCAAAGCATCATCCAGCAAGTAATAAGGTACTATCAAGGTGAATCATGGAAACTCCTACATATGAAAGGTATATTTGTTCTTATTTTTAAGTTTCATTGTTCTTGATTAGTTTTGATTGTCAATATCGTCTGATACTTTAGATGGATTGGACTGAGGGGGTTCAGATGATGGGTGTTGGACATCATGGGCAGTGGTAATGGGACTTTGACTATTTGGTGCCTGTTCAATTTTGAATGTTTTCCAAAACTGTTGTTTAGAGGTTAGTTCCCCTGGTTCGACAAACAAATCATCAAGACAACAGTCACTTAGGGATCGTTCTGAGCCAAATTCCCACTCGTGGGAGTTAGTTTCGGTGAGGGTTTCCCTAGTAGTCTCGACACTATCCAAAGCATGTAATCACTCATTTGAAAGTCCATATGTACATCGATCATCATTAGTGGGTGATCCAATCTCTAATCCAAGATACTTCAGAATTTGAAAATTTTCTATGGGTTCCCTTCGGCCAGTTTTATCTCTTCCTAGGCCACTAGTACCATCGTAGCCTTTAGCCTTCATGATGTCATAACCTTTGCCATATATTTGAACTGGTAACAGGGGTAGTGTGATAGTATCCTTATAGATTCATCCTATAATGTTAATAAGGTCTTCCTTACTCATGTCTCCCCACTTGATAAAAACTATTTTCGGTGGAACTTTGAAAGTTTCCTGAGGTTCCATTCTAAAACATGGCTGACCATAGTCCTTTGGAGACCTGGGCATTGTTGTTATGATGTATTGTGGACATACCACAACAATCCATATCTCCACAATACAGCATAACAACAATGCCCAGGTCTCCAAAGGACTATGGTCAGCCATGTTTCAGAATGGAACCTCAAGAAACTTTCAAAGTTCCACCGAAAATAGTTTTTATCAAGTGGGGAGACATGAGTAAGGAAGACCTTACTAACATTATAGGATGGATCTATAAGGATACTATCACACTACCCCCATTACCAGTTCAAATATATGGCAAAGGTTATGACATCATGAAGGCTAAAGGCTAAAACTAGCTGAAGGGAACCCATAGAAACTTTTCAAATTTTGAAGTATCTTGGATTAGGGTTTGGATCACCCGCCAATGATGATCAATGTACCTCTGGACTTTCAAATGAGCAAGTACATGCTTCAGATATTGTTGAGACTATTAGGGAAAACCTCACCAAAACTGACTCCCACGAGTGGGAATTTGGCTCAGAACGATCCCTAAGTGACTGTTGTCTTGATGATTTGTTAGTCGAACCAGGGGAACTAACCTCTGAACAACAGTTTTGGCAAACATTCAAAATTGAACAGGAACCAAATATTCAAAGTCCCATTACCACTGCCCATGACATCCAACACCCATCATCTGAACCTCCTTAGTCCAATCCATCTAAAGTATCAGATGATATTGACAATTAGGGCTCTAAAACCTTCACCCCTTATTTTGACAATGAATATGACACTAATGAAGGAGAATATTGGATAGAGTCTAATGTCGAGTGGGATGATGATAATCTCATCTACAACATCACTGAATCCATCTGCATGCTATTAGCATCCTCACCCCAATTCACCAACATTGATGATGGAATTTCCTTAGTTTACCCTGACCCAGTCGATTAGGACCAACAAGGACCGCTAGTGCTGGACACATTTCAGAATGATGAGGCAATTGTTGAATTTATGGGATTACGAGAAGGCATACCCAGTGGGGACCACAAATTAGGATTTTCCATTGATTTAGACTACATGGCATACTTTGGCGAGACTGTTCAGTCCTCTAATTGCAAAAGTAAAAATAAGAATAAAACAAAAAATGAAACATCTCTAGGTGAAAACTGAAAGGCACCTCTTGATGATAAAGTAGTAAAAATAAAGGATGTATCTGTGGGTGAAAACCTCTCTGAGGCACCCAAAGATGGAGGACTGGACTTTCTCCCCGTGCAACAGGAGAAATCGGTTATGCTTATCAAAGACACAATAGAGGATAACATATCAACTACAGAAGATCCCAAGATGGTCCTCTTTGCTGCATCATGAACTGAAGATGAGAGATCAGAATTTCATAAATTCTTTGCAGAACAAAAGATCAACTTTGCATGGTCTTATGCTGACATGCCAGGATTGGACCCAGAACTAGTTCTACACCATCTCTCACTATTGCCTAATGCTAAACCAGTCAAGCAGAAGTTGCACAAAATGCACCCTCAAGTTGCTCTATTAGTCAAGGCTGAGTTAAAGAAACTACTGGATGTCGGATTCATAAGGTCTATAGATTACGCTAAATGGATTTCTAACCTAGTGCCGGTGACAAAGCCTAATAGGCTGATCCGCGTATGTACAGACTTTCAAGACCTGAATAAAGCATGCCCAAAGGATGACTTTCCTTTTCCAAACATTGACATCATAGTTGACCTTACAGCAGGATATGAGATGCTATCCCTCATGGATGGTTTCTCCAGCTATAATCAAAGCCTCATTGCTCCTGAAGATTAGCACAAAATGGCATTTACTTGCCCATGGGGTACTTATTGTTGGAATGTCATGCCATTCGGTCTCAAAAATGCAGGTGCCACATACCAAAGGGCTATGACCACAATCTTCCATGACATGATGCACAATATAATGGAAGATTATGTAGATGACCTATTGGCCAAGTCAGAAACTAGGAAAGATCATCTGAAGGTACTCGACACAATTTTCAAGAGACCTGAAGAGTACAAAGTCTTGCTAAATCTTAAGAAGTGTGTTTTTGGAGTCGCATCAGGAAAACTCATGGGATACATAGTTTCTCGAAGAGGCATCAAGGTTGATCCAGAAAAATTCAAAGCCATCATAGACATGCCTCCGCCCAAAGGAATCAATGAACTAAGAACTCTACAAGGTAGAGTACAATCTATTCGATATTTCATAGCCCAATTGGCAAATAAGTGTCACCCATTCCAGTATCTGTTGTGCAAGGGTAGCCCCTTTGTATGGACAGACAAATGTGAAGAAGCCTTTCAGCAAATCAAAGATTATCTACTATCAACATCAGTCCTCATGCCTCAAATTCATGGAAAGCCATTGATACTTTACATCTCAACTACTAGTTCAGCACTGGGGTCATTACTGGCACAAAATGATCATGAAGGAAAAGAACAAGCCATCTATTACATCAGCCGCACACTAATAGGGTATGAATTGAACTATACACACATTGAACATGCATGCCTTGTTGTTGTCTTTGCATCCCAGAAGCTAAGACACTATATGCTCAGTCACTAGACATAGCTAGTCGCCAAGATTGATCCATTGAAATATCTCTTAAGTCGGGCGGCATTAACAGGCCGGTTGGAAAAATGGGTTATGATACTAAGTGAGTATGACATACAATATGTCAAGCATAAGGCAATAAAAGGACAAGTAATAGCAGATCAACTGGCAGATGCACTGATTCAAGTCACTCATCCACTAGTAACTAATTTTCCCAATGAGTCCATTTTTCATGCGGAACTGGCGGTACCATGGAAGCTATATTTTGATGGGTCTCATATTGGTCATGGCTCAGGCGCTGGAATCTTGTTTATCACACCACAAGGGGATTCAATTCCTAAGGCATTCTAGATCACTTTCCCTTGTACAAATAACATTGCTGAATATCAAGCACTAGTCACAGGTCTCAAAATGGAAATCAAATGAAAAATTCAAACGTTGCATGTATTCGAGGATTCCCAGCTAGTTATCAACCAAGTGATTGATGACTATGAAATAAAGGATGAGAAGTTGCTTCCCTACAAGAGGATGGTTGATAGTTTCCTGACATACTTCCAGTTGATTAATTTTGAGCAACTCCCCAAGACATAGAATAAGGCAACGGATGCAATGGCTACTATTGGTTCTCTCTTGGACATCCCTCAAAATGTGTCACAATTTGAGTTACTAGTAGAACAACTTTCAATCTCGGCATATGATATCCCAGAATCGGAAATGGTTTGTGAACTTGTTGGTCCCAACTCTCCTTAGTATCAGGACATTTACAATTACCTAAAATCCCAAACCCTTCCACTCAACCTATCCAATAACCAAAGGAAGTCCTTCATCCAAAAATCTGCCAAGTATGCCATCGTCAGTGACACCTTGTACCGCCATAGTTTTGACGACAACCTCCTTATATGTCTCGACACCGATGAAGCACGTATGACCTTACATGAAGTGCACGACAATATATGTGGATCTCATTCGAGTGGTCCTACTCTAGCTAAGAAACTAACGAGACTTGGGTATTACTGGCCAACAATTGAAAAGGATGCAATTGAATATGTGAGGACTTGTCACAAATGTCAGATTCATAGCGATTTGATCCATGCTCTAGCATAGAAACTTTGACCAATGACTTCACCTTGGCCCTTCGCTCAATGGGGACTCAACCTCATAGGTAAAATTCATGCAACCTCCTTGAACGGCCATAAACTCATTATCACCACCACTGAGTATTTTACAAAGTGGATCGAAGCCATCCCATTGACATATATTACTGGCAAATAAATATTGAAGTTCATCCTTAACTACATCATCTGCCGGTATGGCCTTTTGCAATCCATCATCACTGACAATGGACGTCCGTTTAAAAACCAAGACGTTCGACAGTTATGTGAGCGATTTCACATTCAACACCATTTTTCATCTCTCTATTACCCACAAGGAAACAGTCAAGCTGAGGCGTCCAATAAAACCATTGTCAAAATTCTCAAAAAGTCTGTCAATGACGCTGGTCATGACTAGCACATACAACTCAGCCCTGCTCTGTGGGCTTACCGAACTAGCATTCGTACACCTACAAGAGCCACTCCATTTGCCCTAGTCTTTGGTGCTAAGGCCATCCTACCCATTGAGGTCAAAATTCCTTCACTATGAGTCTCCCTAAAGGGTCTAACCAATGAAGAGGAGTATCGACAATCACGCTTGCACGAGCTGGAAATGCTGGAAGAAAGAAGGAAAAATTCACTAAACCATCTGCAAGCATATTAGAACCATCTTTTTTGCAGCTACAATAAGAAGGTTATGGTCAGATAGTTTGACATTGGTGACCTAGTTCTCATGCAGAACCCCAAGAATCAAGCTGACAGAGAAAGCCAGGAAAGTTTGAACCAAACTAGTTGGGTCCCTACATTATCATATCTTCTTTTAGTTCTAGAGCTTATCAGCTGGCCACACTAGATGGAGAACAACTGATAGATCTCATCAATAGTTTACATCTTCGAAGGTTCTACAAATAGCATCAGAGGACTGAGTTGGAAACCGTAAAATACAAAAAAATTAAAAAATGAAGAAAAATCGTCACCCTGATGAAAACCTGGCAAACAGGCATCTTGGTGACACCAAAAAAATAAAAAAGTCAAGAAAATAGTAAAGAGAAAAATGATTCATTCAATAGTGAAAACCTGGCAAACAGGCGCTTTGGATAAGTACCATGGTGAAAACCTGGCAAAGAGGTGCCATATATAGTCAATCATTGCTCTGCCATCTACTGTCACTTTGTCTACCTTGGCTTAGGATGAAAGGTAGTATCACCATTATTATGCAAATCGCCACCACACTCTATCATACCTGTCATAGTGGATAAATGATTGACATCAAGTCATGACAACTGTCCATCTAGGAAACCAGCAGCATCCTGTCCATGTTCCTTAAAAATGGCTAAGTCTTGGACCTGACTGGGGGCAAAAATTTTATCATGAAACTACAATAGATGTCACACATGATCTTGACAATTGGCAAAAAGTCTTGAAAAAGACCAAAAACATGGCAAAAAGTCCTTAAAAAAGACCAAAAACATGACAAAAAGTCCTAAAAAAAGACAAAAAAAAAACATCATAAAAAGTCCAGAAAAAAGACTAAAAACATCATAAAAAGTCTAGAAAAAAGACCAAAAACATCATAAAATGCCCTGAAGAAAGACCTAAAAATCATAAAACGTCCTGAAGAAAACCACAAACAAAAACATCAGACTGCTCGAACAACGCAAACGCAGTATCATCTCTTGTCAAAATCAGTCATATCAATTAGTCTTTATCATTTGTCTAAACTACATTGTCTCTGCATATTTGCTATGTAGGCAAGGTTCACATTTGAGTCCCCGAGACATTAGGTCAGCCCATTTAGGTTTGTCAGAATAAAATTATGATTCAAACTTCTATCCTTCGGACAAGGTCATTGGTCGTGTCGAACTATGAGGTCTCTAATTGTATGACATAGGCAAGGCCATCTGTCGATGATCCCCTGAGGCCACACTAGGTAAGTCCATTAGGGTTCATGAAACTACACTGGCACACACATCAGAATATTTTCGAGACAAAGTGAAACATTCCCTAATGAGTAAACCTTAAGAACAAATCATGACAATCAGTTATTTCAATATGACAATCTCACAAATAGGCTAATCATATCATCATGACAAAACTGGCATATAGTCAAACACGGTCAAAAATAGGTCAAATCATCATAACCTGTCACACTGTCAACTTTAGGTTAATCTTCAGATGTGTCCTTCTGAAGGATAGCATTAGTCATTCATGCCTTAGGATGTGTCCTTCCTAGGCATCATCACTATCATTCGGCATTTCGAAGGATCCTGTTGGCATCTAAGGATCACTCCTTGTAAAATCAATATTTTTCAGATGTGTCCTTCTAAAAAACCAACTGTGTCATTTATGCTTTAGGATGTGTCCTTCCTAAGCATCGTCATCACCATCGTCACATGGCATTTGGAAATCAATTCTCTTGGCATTCATATTATTCAGGATGTGTCCTTCCTGAATTTGGCAAATTTTGACATTTGTCATTTGCGCAACATCAAAGCTTTAACACTCAGGCATCTCATCATCATTAATCCTGACATCTTAACATCAGAACAATGGATATCCAGATGCACTTGGCAAACACTTGACAATTATCTTTTATTTTTTATCATGATATTAGTTTTTCAGCGAGATCCTGACACCGGGATTTAGAGAAGCAGCGATGTAACATGACATTTGTCTTGTCTTTTGACACTCATGTTACTAGTTTTTCAGCAAGATCCTGACACCGGGGTTTAGAGAAGCAGCGATGTATCATGACATTTGTCTTGTCTTTTGACACTCATGTTACTAGTTTCTCAGCGAGATCCTGACAAAAGGATTTAGAAAAGCAGCGATGTATCATGATAATGGCTTTATCTTATTTCTTTCTGACAGTCATGTTGCTAGTTCCTCAAAGATGTCCTGGTAATAGGATTTAGAGGAGCAACGATGTTTCATGATTTATCTTTTTTGTCTTTTTATGCTTGTTGATTATGACAAAGACTGGGGCAATAACGCTCGTGGTATGAGTCATGATCTTCCTTGTATGTGACTGCTTGTCTTATGTGATGGTACGGCCTTGCACACCTTGATCTATGTCATATCATGGTGTTTGTTAGCCATCACAACAATCTACCCAATGATGATTAAGAGCAATAAATATTAAAAGTCCTATGGTAAGGTTTGAAGGATTTGGTCTAGGAACTAACATGCATCTTCTTTAGTCTTGTCATCTTCTCTCACCCATCTCATATAGTCATTGCATTCATGTCTTTTGCACTAAAATTTCTTCGTCTATTCATATTCTAGTCTTATAATCAATTTTGAGAGCACACCCATGTTCTTCGACCTATCTATCCTCTCGAGGGGGCATACCGCTACCCTCCTCGTCATTCTTCTTCATTGTATTTTGCACTAGGGCATATTTTTGACTTATTTTCTTTGTCACCATGCGACATGCTACATTATGACAAAGAGGGGCAAAATGTAGACACCTAAAAATGACCTAGGCCTGCAAGCTTCATTTTTACCACTTTCATCCTAGCATAATTAAGTCATTTAATTATGTCCTTGGTCCACATTCGACTATTGATTAAATAATTCATAATTATTTAATTAATTCATGTCCTTTTATTCTTCATGATTATTAAATAAATAAATTCTATTTATTTATTAAATACGTCACTAATTCTATAAGTCTCCCTATAATTAAATAAATTTCTCAATTTGTTTAATTATCCTTATTCATTAATTCTTTCTAATTATTAAATAAATTAATTACATTTATTTATTTAATATGTCACTAACTATCTTAATTAAATAAATTGATTAATTTATTTAATTAATTAATCTTATCTTCTAAATTAAATAATTAAATTTAATTATTTAATTGTCAATTTAATATTGCTCTCATTTTAAATAAATCAATTATTTAAAATGTCATCACAATCTTAACTATCAATCTATTTTGGTAAATAATCTAAAAAAGATTATTTATTTGTCTCATAAAATCCATATTTTGAGTTAACTCAATTCAAAATGGAAACTAATCTTCCAAAAATCGAGTAATCGGGGAGATGCTTGATTTTCCAAATCTGATCTTCAGTCCAAATCTTATCTTCTTCTTTTTCCAAAATCTTCATTTTCTAATTAATTTCCTCATTTATTCTCCACCGCTGATCCGATTATCTGAGATATTACCTTGACCGTTCAATTTATGAATTTTCCCTAACCCTAATTAGGGATTCTCATATTCAATCTGGACCTCTCATACTAGGTCTTTCTTAGAATTTAATCTCATCCGTCCATTCAAAAAAAAAAATTCTATAAAAGACAATTTTGCTCATAATTTCAGTACAACTTCATTTTCAAATTTAGGCATTATAGTCATTTTAGCATTGGTAATTATTATTTCATTTAGCATATTGTCATAGACATAGGCATAATTTTATAAATCCTTCAACATTTGCATGGGACTTGGACATTATTATAGGTTTCTCATTTGAAATATGAGGGAATCTCTATTTGCTGCAAGCTAGAAGGTGTAACAAAGGTGAACCATGGAAGATGAAGATTTCTGGTAGTATTACTCCTTTTATTTTCATTATATTTCCTTTGTGCTTTGTTATTTCAATGGATTTTAATGTTTATTGATTTAATCAGCTAACACCATCTAATTTTCCATTGATAAATTACAAAATAGAAGAAGGGTGAATCATTCCTCATATTCTTACAAAGATGGAGAAGATTGTTTGCAAGATATTCTTGTCCCATACCTAAAAAGTAAAATATGGAAATCTTCATTGACAATATAAATGATGAGATGAGTTATAGAATTGAATTGCAATGCCCACCTACCTTTGAGAAATTGATTGAAAATGGAATCAAAATTGAAGAAGCCTTGTTCAAGAGAGGAGTCTTAAAAATTCACAATGAAAACAACCAAGCAAGTTCCTCTAATAATTACAACAATAATGATAAACCAAAGTTTTGGCAAAGAAACAAGAATGTTGGTAACAATGATACTTCAATTGAAACACAAAATGCAAAACTAGTATTTAACTTGATAGTAGCTGCCACCAAGACTAATCAAAACAACAATCCAACCAACAATCAAAATAATAACCAAAATGCCAATCAAAACAACAATCCAAGCAATGTTGAATCTAGACCACCACCATATCGAACATCCTCAAATTGAAGAAGATTCACACCTTTGGGATAGTCATTGGAATCAACATTAAAGGAACTTCTTGAAGCCAAGGTTATAACATTACCAGAAGCAAGAGATTGGGAACCAAGTGTCAAACCTTCGTGGTGGAATGATGCACATTATTATGAATTTCACATAAACAAAGGACACAAAACCAATGATTGCATGCAGCTGAAACATTTGATACAAGAATTTATTGATAGAAAATAAATATTTGTAGAAGGACCCCAAACAAATGTTGATCATGGAGCATTCAAGAATACTTTACCTAACTATGAAAAAGGGGAATCCTCTTCATCAAACACCAAAGAGAAAAATGTTAGCTATGTTAATGATTCTACCATTCTTCATATTGAAGTAGTTGGAGATCAAACCAAGGACATCGAAATCAAGGGCCAAAAATACATTATTGTAGTTAATAATTCAATTAATGATATCACAATTGAGCATGAAAGAAACATTGTTACAGCTGAAAATCATCATCAAGACATTAACACCAAACCACATCAAATCAATAACATCATACCAATCAGAGAATGTAACACCAAGGATATCGAAATCAAGGGCCAAAGAAACATTGTTATATTTGAAACTCATCTTCATGACAACAACACCAAATCACATCAAATCAATGACATCATACCAATGAATTTGATCACACATGTTGTTGCGAATGATAATTAGATTAATGTCATTAAAATCGGAGATAAACAAGATCACCAACCATTAAATGCAGCCACAAGAGTGCAAGCCAAAGTAATATTGAAAGGAGCTACATCTAAGACACCTGTTGCCCCTGCAACTCAGTATAACATAGTTGATCAATTACAGAAAATCCTAGCTCAAATATCTATATTGGAACTCCTCAAATTTCACCAGCTCACAAAGAAATTCTATAACAAGCTCTATAAGCCACCACAATACCAAATAATCTAGAATTTTTCCAATTCCAAGCTATGGTGGGACACTTGACCACACCTCATTGCCTATCATTTTCTGAAAATGATGATGTATCACTCACCCACCGACACAATGCTACCCTCCACATTGAGGTTTTAATTCACAAACACTAGGTCAAACATGTTCTAATAGATGGTGGAGCTGGCCTAAATATCTATAATTTGAAACTTATCCATGCACTTAAATATTCTAAAAATGCCATTGATTCTAGAAGAAAGATCACTATAAAAGCCGATGATGATGAAGAGAGATCTTCCCAAGGACTAATTGTGCTACCAATTCAAGTGGGACTAGTTGTAAAATAAATAATCTTCCAAGTGTTGTACAAGGAGTTTACATACAAAATACTCTTGGGACACCCTTGGGTTCATGAGATACAAGCAGTGCCATCAACGTATCACTAGTGTTTGAAATTTCCATATAATGGACAAGAGTTCACCATTTCAGTTGATTCCAATAATCCACAATATTGCAACACACCCAAAATAACCCAAGATACTTTTGTGCCACATAGCAGGGAAGCTACAACTCCTAGATCATCCAACAATGAAAGACAACTAAATTCCTTATCAAAATGGGTTGAGAAAAAGGATCAGTCAAAGGATAAGGGTATCAGTGATTCTACTCCATCAAATAATGAAGGTCAATCAAATTCTTTGTCAAATCAGCCAGAGGAAAAGGTTCAGTCAAAAGACAAAGGTGTTGGTGCTTTTACTCCCTCAAATCATGAAAGTCACCTAAATTATTTATCAAAACAGGTTGAAAAGATCTAATTGAAAGACAAAGGCATGGGAGAATATTCATTTGAGAAATCCCTATGTTTATCACAGTTTCTACCTTCACCAAGATCCTATGGGAAGGCATCCACATCAAAACAACAATCCTCACAACCAACCATGCTCTTTGATGGAAATTTTTTTAAAGCACGTACTTTAGTGGATGAATCAGAAGACAAGGATGTTTTAAACTGGATATATAAAGATGAAGAATCATCACAAGAATCAACTTCCAATGTTTTAGCAGAGCCATATGGTAAAGGCTTTAGAATCCTACAAAAGATGGGATATGATGGAAAAGGTCTTGTTAGGAAAAGAAATGAGGGTATCATAGAACCAATTCAGCCCATCACAATGAATGCAAAGGATAAAACAAGACTAGGATACAAAGAATAATCAAAAGAAGAAACCAGGCAGCAAATTGTTGAGAGAATCCTCCAATTGCGAGATAGTTCTGAACCAAATTCCAATGAATATGAATGGGATTCCCTCTCTGAAGAATCTTGTCATGAAAAAGAAATTGATGTGATACAAAAGTATGCACCAACACGTATGGGGGGACAAAGCTTGAGTTCTTGACCACTTGAATTTGGATCACAACATATCGATGACTCTAGCAAAGATGATCAGACATCGAGCGAGATAGATACTTCGGAAGAGAGTAACATCATAGACCTCCATATTTCCATTGAAAACTTTGATGAGGTTGCCGTCATGAAACTCACCTAATTTGACCTTAACCAATTTGATGATTCCTTGCCATTAGTACACCCAAAATTAATTGATTACAACCAAATTGAGCTACTTGACATACCTGTATTTCCAAATGATGATGCCATTGTGAACTTACTTTGCTCTGATGATCCAAAACATGTTCCACCAATGAATCTCATAATGAAGCTTCAGACAAGGGGAGTGCCAAATCTTCCAGCTACAAAACAATGAATATCAAAAATAGATCTAATGGTGAAAACCATTTAATGGCAATATTAGATCAAGAAAAATTAAAAATAAAGAGCGCTTCTCATGGTGAAAACCTCTCTGAGGCACTGAGAGATGGTAGATTTGACACTTTTCTTAAGCACTATCATGAGAGATCTTTGGTACTAGTTGAGCTGACACAATCCATCAACATTGGTACAACTAAAACAGTCAAGACTCTACATCTAGAAGCATCCATGACAGAGGAAGAAAAACCAAGCTTCACTAATTATTTGAAGAGAGACAAGTCAACTTTGCTTGGTCATACACTGATATGCTAGGCATTGATCCAGATCTTATCATGCACCACTTATCTCTACCACCCAGAGTGAAGCTAGTGAAACAAAAATTGAGAAAAATGCATTTTCATATTGCCCTATTGGTGAAATTTGAATTGAAGAAACTACTAGATGCAAGATTTATCCATGCTATTGATTATGCTAAATGAATCTCTAGCATTGTACCAGTTTCAAAACCCAACCATAGTATCAAGATATGTACAGATTTCAAAGATCTTAACAGGGCTTGTCCAAAAGATGACTTTCCTTTGCCTAACATTGACATCATCGTGGATTTCACAATGGGTCATGCAATGCTATCACTTATGGATGGATTTTTAGGTTACAACCAAATAAAAATAGCGCCAAAATG
Organism: Sequoia sempervirens; assembly: GCA_007258455.2. Lineage (NCBI taxonomy): Eukaryota > Viridiplantae > Streptophyta > Pinopsida > Cupressales > Cupressaceae > Sequoia > Sequoia sempervirens. Next base: position 160,992,744 of record VDFB02271358.1, read on the forward strand.
TCAAGAGAAAACCACTTTCACATGCCCATGGGGTACTTTTTGTTGGAACGTCATTCCTTTTGGGTTGAAGAATGTTGGGGCTACTTATTAGCATGTGATGACCACTATCTTTCATTACATGATGCACACCTTTATGTAGGATTATGTAGATGACTTGTTGGAAAAATCATTCACTAGAGAGGGACATCTAGAAATCCTAGGAAAAATATTCACTCAGTTGGAGAAATTCAATGTGAGGTTAAATCCCAAGAAATGTGTATTTGGTGTGACATCAACTAAACTTTTAGGGTATGTTGTATCAGCTAAAGGCATTGAAGTAGATCCTACGAAAGTCAAAGCCATCATGGAGATGCCTCCTCCCAAGAATATTAGCCAACTCAGATCTTTATAGGGACAATTCCAATCTATTTGGAGGTTCATCCCACAATTGGCAGATAAAACAGATCCTTTTAATCACTTACTACACAAGAAAATTTCATTCAAATGGGATGAAAAATGTGAAGCAACATTTAACCAAATGAAGCAGTATCTGATGTCACCACCCATGTTGGTATCGTGAACAGATGGAAAACCATTATTACTCTACATAGCAACAATTGAGGTCTCTTTGGGTGCTCTACTGGCACAAGAAGACTCTGCATGCAAAGAAAGGGCTATTTATTACATCAAAAAAACCTTGAATGGCTATGAAGTCAACTACACATTTATTGAAAAATCTTGTCTAGTGGTAGTATTTGCTACTCAACAACTAAGACGCTACATGTTAACCAACATCATCAAACTCATAGAAAAAATTGATCCATTGAAGTACCTATTTAGTAAAACTACCCTGACAGGCAAACTAGCTAAGTGGGTAATGATATTGAGCAAGTTTAACATCTAGTATGTGGATAGAAAAGCAATCAAGGGTCAAGCCATAGTAGATCAATTAGCTGAAGCACCATTACAAGATGATCATCCCATGAAAATTGAGTTTCCAGATGTAGATGTCCTTACAGTGTCAACACAATAGTGGATGTTATACTCAACATGGATCAGGTGCATGAATTATATTTGTCACGCCACAAGGATGCATGATTCCAAAGTCCTATAGGTTAATGTTTCCTTGTACTAACAACATAGTTGAGTATGAAGCATTGATCATTGGTATCAAAACAATCTTAGAGTGGAAAATCACAGAGTTGCAAGTCTATTGCAAGTCTATGGTAATTCTCAATTGATCATAAATCAAGTGAATGATGACTACCAGAAAAAAGATGATAAATTGATGTCATATAATAGAATGGTGGATTATTTCAAGTACTTTGTGGAGATTAAATTTGAGTAGATTCTAAGAGGGGATAACAAAGTTGTTGATGTTGTGGAAACCATTGACTCTCTCCTATAGATACCTAAAAAATGAGCTTGTTATGAGTTCATGGTGGAACAATTGTTTAACCTTGCCTATGCTAACCCTTAATCCCAATTCATATACCATCTAGTCGATGTCGAAGCTTCTATCTATGGGAAGATCTACACCTCTCTAAAAGACAACACCCTACCACCAGATCTATCATGAAACCATAAACGAAACTTTATTTGACAAGCATCTCGACATACCTTGATAGCTGATGTACTTTACTGATGAGGTCTAGATGGTACTCTCCTTCGGTGTCTTGAATGTAATGAAGTTAAAACCAATTTATGTGAGGTTCATGAAGGTATTTGTGGAACTCATTCAAGTGGACTAACTCTTGCTAAAAAACTCCTATGTTTGGGGTATTACTAGCCAAATATGGAAAAGTATTTTTTTTCAATTTGTCAAGAAGTGCCAAAAATGCCAAATCCATGGAAACTTGATACATGCACCACTACAAGAACAACAACCATTTGCATCCACATGGCCTTTTTGTTAGTGGGGACTAGATTTTGTAGGTAAAATTCATCCACCTTCATCAAATGGACACAAATTCATCATCACAACCACAAAGTATTTTACAAAGTCAATTGAAGTTGTTCCCCTAACCACAATCACAAGAAAACAAATTGCATCCTTCATCTTGAATTATATCATCTGTCGATATGGCATTCCTCAATCCATTGTCATGGATAATGGTAGACCTTTCAAGAATCAGGATGTTCAATAACTTTGTGAAAGGTTTCATATCCAACATTGGTTTTCTACACTGTACTATCCTCAAGGAAATGGCTAGGAAGAGGCCTCAAACAAAACCATCTTGAAAATCTTAAAGAAAATTGTCAATGATTTTGGAAGTGATTGGCACATTCAACTGAACACTACTTTATGTGCTTACCAAACAAGCATTCGCACCCTAACAAGAGCTACACCCTATGCTTTAGTCTATGGATCAGAGGACATTTTACATATTGAGGTAGAGTTACCATCACTTCATGTGTCCCTAAAGGGGATCATTTCAGATAGGATTATTGGGTGTCTAGGCTACAATAGTTGGAACTGTTGGATGAGCATCACTAGCAAGTTGTGGATCACCTAAAATCCTATCAGCAAAGGATGTCACTAAGTTACAACCATAGAGTAAAACCAAGAACATCTTAGGCTGGTGACTTGGTCTTGAAAGAGAATCCTCAAAATCAATAGGATAGGGAGAAGGGGATATTTGAACCAAACTAGCTAGGTCCCTTTGTAGTGGTATCGGTCTTCAGATCTGGAGTGTATCAGTTGTCTACACCTAAAGGGGACTTGTTCGAAGAACCCATCAATAGCCTACATCTCAAGAAGTTCTACACCTAGCTTATGTAGTGCATTGGTAAAAGTCCTAAAAAAATACAATAAAAAAATAGAAAATGTCCTAAAAAAATCGTTACCTTGATGAAAACCTAGCGACAGGCATCTTGGTGACAAAAAAAAAATTTAAAAAGTCAAAAATACAAAAAAAAATCAAAAGTCAAAAAATACAAAAAATAGAAAAAGAGAAAAATACAAGAAAAAGTCAAAAATCGAAAAAAGTCAAAAAATCATATAATCAAAAAAGTGCAATTAAAAAAACTAGTGAAAACCTAGCAACAAGTGCTATTTGTGATAGATTAGCTTTTCCATCTATTTACGCATGTCGACCATTCACTTTCACCATCATTCTACCAGTCATCAGAGAACCTCATGTACATATCCTAGCATTGTGGTTGTGTCCCACCCTAGATTGGGGGAAAAATCCTAAATTCACTGGGGGAAAATAAACTTTGAGCTTAAACCAACAGACAAACAGTAGTAACACAACATTACAAACACAACAATCATAGTACAAATCAACATTGAACATCAATCATCAAACTGCACACATCAACCATACATATCAAACAACTAAATCAATCGAATCAAAGCAAATTTAAATGGATGATGTTCTTTTTAATCATGGCTTTATCATGTTAGCATGCATGTTCAACTTTTGTACTTTGATTTTCGTCATCATATCTCTGGAGCAACTTGATGATGTATTGGAATAGAGGAGCTAGGAAGGAGTATGATTTTTCTTTGTCTATTGTCTCTGAGTTAATCATTATTACTATGCAAATTGTTGCGAGACGTGCTCTACAAAGTATCACCGATGATGTAGGCTCTCCTTACAATCTAAAACTCACAAAAACAATAGATAATGGTACAAACAAAATGCAAGAAGGAAAGCAAATATTTCTATTATCATTGAAAATGAAAATGAAATTACAACATTATATTTACCATCACATGAGCTTTTCTATTACATAAGTCCACAAATCTGCAAATCAGAGCCACCATCTACTTTTCTTTGGCTCTCTACCCTTACATCCTTTATTTGGAAGGTGTAACCACCCTAGAATCTTCTGGAAAGTGTAACTTCCTCGGGAAGATAGTTTGAAATTTTATTAATTTTGGTATTATAACTTCGTAGGGTCATAACTTTTGATCCAACTATCAAATTTTCTATTATAATACCTTTTTGGAAAGGTCTCAAGAAATCTTGTTCCTAAAAGTTTTCCACCAATTTTCAGGCCCATCTGAGGCCTCTAAGTGCCTCAAAATTGACCTTGAAGATTTTACTAGGATTTTCAAAAACTAAAATTTATCCCTTATTGAAATGCAAGATTGCTCTTACACCCCAGATGATCCTGCATCAGACACCTAGGGTAATTTGAAAAGTGACCCTATCACTTCTCAGAAGTTAGAGGGAAACCAAGACGATTAACCTCAGACTCAAATAACCATGATGAATCTTCAATAGGCCTTCCTCTCCATTTCACCAAATACTCTGCATATTGTTTGTTTCTTGTGCTTCTTCCCACATGGCTATCCAAAATGTCTTCTATCTCCTCCTTTTTTGAAGTAGGTGTTGGAATGTTCCACTATGCCTCTATTATTTCTTCATTAATTCCTCCCTCATGATATTCTATTAAATCTAAGATGTTAAACATAGGTGAAATATGAATTCCATTAGGCAATTCTGCCTCATATGCATTTCCTGAATCAAGCTTCTTCAGGATCTTGCATGGTCCAAACTCCTTCATCTTCAACTTGTGTGTACCAACTAGAAACCTTTCCTTTCGCAAATGAACCATGACTTCATCTCCTACTTGGAACTCCTTATACCACCTTTTCTAATTTGCCTTAGCCTTATACTGATAATTCATCTGATTTATATGATTCTTCATCTCGTCATGAAAATTCTTCAGGTGCTTAGGAAAATCTTTAGCCTCAGCACTACACTTCTCTCCTTTATCCATCTTTCTCAGTTCATAAGAATTCCTCGAACTACTCCCATATACAATCTTGAATAGTTATTTACTAGTGCTCCTATTGACAGAATTGTTATAAGAAAATTTTGCCTGTGGTAGAATCAAATCCCATCCCTTTGGTTTATCTCCTAAGAATCTTAGCAGGTTACCCAAACTTCTATTGACCACCCCCATTTCTCCATCAGTATATGGATGGTGAGCAAAACTGAACTTCAAATCTGTCTTCAACTTCTTCCATAATTTTCTCTTGAAATAACCAACAAATTTGGTATCTATTTCTGAAACTATACTCTTATGTAGACCATGTAGTCTCACCACCTCTTTGGAAAACAACTCTGCAATATAAATATCATTGGTCTTATGAAACAGAATAAAATGTGCCATCTTTGAAAATCTATCCACCAGCACAAATATGGAATCATTCCCTCTTTGCATCCTCATAAATACAAGGAAAAATCCATACTAATGTCCTTCCATGGCCTCTCAGGTACAGGTAATGACTGATACAATATAGTATTCTAACTTGTTCCTTTCGCCATCTGACATACTCTACAACTTTGTACAAATTTCATCACATCCTGTTGTAACTATGGTCAGTAATAATTCTCACTAACAAGAGCAATGGTCTTATCTCAATCAAAATGCCCAGCCAATCCTCCACTATGCTTCTTCATGATTAGATTCTCTCTCATAGAACTCCTTGGAATCCATAATTGGATTCCTCTAAACAACATTCCATCTTAGATTAAGAAATCCAACCATATTTTCCTATCCAATGTAACAGGTTCCAAACAAGCCTTCCAAGCTTCTACAAAGTTTAGATATTCTGGATACAAACTCTTGAGTTCATTGAACCCAACAACCCCTATATTCATCTCTATCAACAAATTTTTCCTTCTACTTTAGGCATCTGCAACTCTGTTTGATCTTCCACTCCTATACTTCAAAACAAAATTATATCTATGCAAAATCTCAACCCATTTTAAGTGCCTTTGATTCAATTTTCCTTGACTATTGAGATACTGCAAAGCTTGGTGATCAGTATATAAAATAAATTCTTTTGGTAACAAATAGTGTCTTCATTTCTTCAAATCCTGAACTATAGGAGAGAACTCTTGATCATAGACATAATATTTCTTCTTAGCATCATTTAACTTCTCACTAAAATAGGCAATAGGCTTACCTTCTTGAATGAAAACAACTCCTATCGTAGTGCCACTAGCATCACAATCTACCTGAAAAACCTTATTAAAATATAGAAGTTCCAAAACAGGTTGATTTGTAACTTTTTCCTTCAACATATCAAAACTTTTTGCTGCTCTTGTAGTCCACTTAAATTATTTTCTATACCCTCTCATTGCTTCAATTGGAGGTGCACAAATACTATTGAAACTCTTAATAAACTTTTTGTTAAAAATTTCTAGACAATGAAATGATCTTACCTCTGTAACACTTCTTGGGGTAGGACATTCAATGATAGCTCTCACCTTCTCTAGATCCATTTTAAGACCCTCTGTTGAGACAACAAAT
>VDFB02271358.1:160999098-161072982 GCA_007258455.2 Sequoia sempervirens
CTACATGTTGAGGTCGTAAAATTTTCTAAGTCCTCAAAGTGCACAAGTGCTAAAAATCAGTACTTGTGCACAAGCGTTGATTTTTAGCTCTCGTGCACTTTTTCTCTCTACTTAGTTAAAATAATGCACGGGTAGTGATTTTCACCGCCAATGCATATTTCCCAATTTCGCTACTTAAAGTGTCATAATTAATGCACAAATTATGTTGCATTTATGAACTTTTAAATCACTTAAAAGTGATTATTGGTTAAACTAAACTCATTTCAATTCACCTTTCTCTCATTCCTCATCGAGTTGGGAACTCTCTATCCTCCTACAACTCGTGGTTTTGGAGATTTCTTCATTGTTTCGAGCTTAGAGTTTTTGAGTTCTTCCAAGTATGTCGTCGCTTCTATTTCTTCATCAAGTCTTTCTTGTTTTTTGTTTTCAGAGGCTCTGTATATTTCATTTCAAATCTTGTCATTGTGTTTTGTTTAAGATTTGAATCTCTTTGTGCATCGAATTGTTTTTCCTCCTCTTGCAATTGCACCATTTCTTCTTCCTTTATTGCGCCCTACTCATATTCGTTTTTGTTAAGAATTTTGTCTTCATTTTACAAGCGCAAGCCCTAGGTTTGTTTTCAACTTGCTTCTTTCCTTAGGAATTTTTCTCCACCATATTTTGTTTCACCAAGTGTTGAAGTTGAATTTATATACATTGGCAAATACTTGAACTTCGTCATTCAAATGTGGACTCCTATAGATGTTCAAGTGGTGAATTTCACTACTCGAAGACCAATCTTCCAAGACATTCAAATGACATAGCAGTGATTTTTTTTGCCATCACACCAAAATTTTCACTAACTCCAAGTCAAGTGTAGGAGCAGTGAAAATTACCGCTCCTACATGGAGCTCAATTTCTTCTTATTGTAAAAGCGCTTAAAAGCCCGCTATTGCACTTTACCAATTTTCCTAAGTGAGACCAAGTGTCAAGGCACTGATTTTTAGCGCCTTGACATATTTTACAATTTTACATGCTGAACATGTAAGGGCGCTAATTTTCAGCACCCTTACATCTAAAATCATCTCTCTAAGTGTAGGAGTGTTGATTTTCAGCTCTCCTACACATTTGGCAGTTTTTGCCTTAAACACTTCAAAATTGCTCCATTTTTGCTCCAGACCTCGTTTCTTCACTTCTGCTCCATTTTTCGTGCCTAAACTCCCATTTCATGGTTTCTCAACATTGTTTGCTTGCTTCACGCTTCCCAATACTACTTTTTTTGCTAACGCCTGTTGATTCACCATCCTTGCAATTTTTTCTCCATATTTCATCAAAGTGATCCTCAAGGTGACATATTTTGATCCAGTTGCTTCTAGATGACAGCCAAGAAGCCTCCGTCGTCTTCTAAGGCTAAGGGAAAAATGAAATACAATTACCAAGGTGTTTATCTGCCTACAGTGGTGATCTCAAAGGTGGATGAAATAAAGGACACCGAGGTTGGTCATCAAGACCTTGTAGACTTTGCTAAAAGAACTAAAAAAATCCTTTGGAAGATAGTTTGAGAGCCATTGTACATAGAAATTTGCATTTGGTGTTCACATTTCCAACATTTACTCATCACACAGAGTTCGTTCTCCAAGTTGCTTCCCACTACCTCCGAGAGAGCAGAAGTGTGATAGATTCCTCTGGACAAGAGATGATGAGGCTAGACCCTGATTTCTTTGACATTGTTTTTAGAGTCCCACACATGGAAAAATACATCGAGATTTCAATGCAACAAGTGCAGGAAGTCTATGATGTTGATCCAACCAAGGCTAAAAATTTGATAAATAACCAAATGGTTAAAAACACCTCAGCCTAATATCTCAAGATGGTCGAAGGGACTTCAAAGAAGATGTCAGGGACATGATTACACTCCTGAGCAAGGTTAAGGGATTGCATGAATCATCTCATTTTCAGGATTGGATGTATGAATACATTCAGATCATAAGATGACATAAGGCTCATATTGATTGGGGAACACAAATCAGTGACAAAATTCATGAACAACTGATAAATTTTCCAACCACTTTGAAGTTCTATATGACTTCTTATTTGGTTTATGTTGCATCCGTGATGAGGTAATTCCCAGGTTTTTCTACAAAGGGAAACCAACTCTTGGTACCTATGTACAATTATTTCTATCAGTTGGAGCTAAAGGAAAACCTTCATCATTTCAAGAGGGTCACAAATGCCTTCTTTGCACCTCTACTTTTCAGCTTTGACCCAACTCTCAAAAAGAAGAGAGTATCTACTGAGGCCTACAAAGTGGTAAGCAAGGTCTGGTGTATATTCTTGCAATTTCCAACTTTCACTTACATGAGGGTAGGTTGCTACACTGGGTGTCCTTACATGTTGCCCAAATATCCCTCAAATAAGTGGATACTCATGGAGCTATGCCGAAAACTTATTTTAGTTCATAAAGAACGAATGAGAATTCATAAACTGGGATTCAAGTTTCCACTAACAATTGGTAGATATACCATTCAAAGTGTGCAAAAATCCAAATCAGTCTATGTAGAAATGCAGATCATGACAATGAGGACCTACAAATACAGATTTGACTTTGATTACTGGAATGTGAATAGGAAGTTGAAAAAGGGTCACAATCACAAGTACTGCTTCGAAGATATATGGGTTGAATGTAGAGATGAAGAGGATGTCAAAAAAATGGATTATTGCAGGCTAATCGTAGAGCAGGTCAGAATCTTGGTGTTGTTGATCTACTAGAGAGTTTCAAAGATCCTGGTGACATCATGAATGCTACCTATGATGAAAATGAAATTTCTAAGAGACCTCTTCCTGCAATACAATGATCTAAGAAGGAAGGTGTTTCCATCAGGAAAAGGCTTGCTCCCATATTGGCCAACACTCCAGAATGGTTACACAAGCATGGTTTTTAGATGAAAGCCTTCACGATAGAGTCAGACGGAGAAGAACCTAGAGTAGAATTTGGCCAACAACAGGAACTCCTCACAAAAGACAAGCATGCGGCTATTCCCTCTTCTTCCCAAAGAGGCCCTAGAATAAAGTTCATTGTTGGCAAGAAGGATATAAGGGCAATTCAAGAAGAAGAAGCTACGAAATCTGAACCATCTCACTCAAAAGGAAAAGGGCCTATTTTTGAAGAGGTAGATTCTAAAGAAGTAAATTCAAGCGAAGAATTTGTTGAAGAAAACTCTGATGAGGAAGAAGATTTTGTAGGAGAACAAGAGTCTGAAGAACAAGAAGGTGATCAAGAAGGAGAACAAGAAGGTGGTAAATAGGAACTCAGGCATGACGAAGAACAAACTCTATCTCCACATGAGAATGTTGTCGAAGACTTTCCCCAAATGTCATCACCCGTAATTTCAAACGTTCCTCACACATCTCCTAATCCTAATACTCCACCTCCTTTTCCCACATCACCTCCTCCTACATACACAATACCTACAGTAGACATTTCTCATCCTCCTACAACATCAATCGTACTTGATACTCCTCCATCAGTTTCAAATACACAAACGGTTGATATTTTTTCAAGTCCTTCATCATCCATTCCCAGTTTGTCATCTCCATCTTATGACATCACTTCTAAGGCTGAATTCAATAGATTCATGAATGAATCTTTGCACAGTCAACTTGGTGTGCAATCTACTAGTGCAGTCATGACAAACACTACCCCAATTGTCAACATACCAATCATTTCTACAGAAGCGGTTGTGACAAAAGAGTTGACAGTCAGTCAAGAAGCTCATACTTCCTCTCTTCCCCCTTGGTTGGTATCTCAAGTATCAAAGCGGAAGAAGCAAATGATCTCTCTAGAAGAGCTTGATCTTGAAGAGATTTCCCCTCCAAAAGCCAAGGGGAAGAGAAAGGCCAAGGTACATTCCAGACTCCATGTTGATAAAAATAGCCATAAGTTTGTGGAAATTGGTATACCGCCTCAAAAGGAAGGAGATGTAAATATGGAGGACTATACTATAACAAAATTCCAACTTGGCAAGGTCATGAATGAAAGTACAGAGGCAAATGCACAAGTAACCTTGGATGTGTTGGTAGGAAGACTTGATAAAATGGAACAAGCCTGAGACATGTACAAACAAAAGGCCAAACGATATGCAGTTGTTTTGAGGAGACTTGAAAACTCTTCAAGAAATATCCAACCCATGGCTATTGAAAACCTTGAAGAACTAGCAGTATGGAAGGTAGAAAATTTGGCCTCCAAAGGTAAATAATTGTATGATTTCATTGATGAATTAATACAAGATGGTTCACAAGTAATAGTTGTGGATGAGAAGGCCACATAGATAGCCAAGCTCAAATCAAAGCTTGAAAAGGAATAAAGTATTCTTAACCAAGAAAAAAAGAGATGGAAAAATGCCTATCATTTTGGTCACAAATGTAACAGGAAAAGCTCAATAAATTGGTGCAAGTTGGGGTAATTCCTAAAAAAGGAAAAATATGTAGAGGTAAGAGAATCACTCAAGCACTGCCTCGAAGTGATCAAATCTCTTATCGAAGATCTCCACCATGTTCGAGAAGATGTCGAAGGACATTGTGCTATCCTGGAAAAGGGAATTAAGGAGTTGTCAGGAAAGCTTCTTGAAGAAAACCATATTTTCCTCTCAGCCAGCGAACTTTCCAAGATCTACAAAGAAGTCGTCATGCAACAAGTCGAGGATGCCAGCTTTTCAAAAGCCTCAATACATGTCACTTATGAGATACAAATAACTCTTGATAATCTCAAGATGCATCTTCACAGGTGCAAGAAAAATTCATTCATCTACCAGAAGGTTGATCACAGAGTTCACACCCTTGTAGATTACATAGTCGGTCCAAATGATGCATTCATCCAGGAGACCAAGAAGAAGTATGAAGACTTCCGCACCCAAAGCAAGGAACCATGAAGATTGTTGATCTCCAGTGTTGAATATTTTGATGCTTCCCTTTATGCATCTTGTAAATAGTTTTTGACATCTTAAATGTCTTTTCAACAAATGTAATTACATGAAAAATTTGAGATGTTTTCCCACAATGATGGACAACATTTTGACTTAGTCAAAGTTAGGTGATATTTTCCTAAATTAGCTCACCTAACTTTCCTAATTTTACTCAACTAATTTCCTAGATTTACTCTTCCCTCCCTTTTATAAATAGGAGGGATTTCTATTGTAATAGTTTATCTTTTATCTCTTGCAACGAAGTGCTACTCATTTTGCAACTAATGTATGAAACTTTGGGTTCAAATTTGTGAATTTGAATCTCATCAATAAAGAAGGAAGTTGCATACCAGACTCTGTGTTGGAATCAATTCTCTTATCGTTTGATCAAATTGGTGGTAATTAGTGTGTGAGATCTAAGGGCTTTGGATAAATCTATGTAGACTTTGTGTTACACTCTTTATTCAGATTTATGTTTATGTTTGAGTACTATTGTTGAATGATCTACAAGACTTTGTGCTTGTAATTGTTCATGTTGTTCATGGAATTGTTGTATCTAGAATATTTTGTGCTTCTAATATGACAAACGTTACATATCTCAAGGATCCATTGGCGAAAAAGCTACATAACGACTTTGTGCCTTCGTGAGCTTTCCTTTCACATTTTATTGCTATTATTATCATACCCGGTAGCTCTAAGATTTGCTTTGACAAGATAGAGGTATTAGCATTACTGCTTATTTTTAATTTAAAGTTATTTTGAATCAGAAGTATCAACTATGAAGCATTGTCAAACATCTTCTCTAAAAAATGAGAGAAGCATGAATGTGACACACCCCCCATCTCGTAATTGTAGTGTACATTTTGTAAATACTTAATTAGTTTTACTTAGCTTTTGTAAGTAGTAAGAAGGGTGCCTCCCCTTTCTGAGAGGAGAGATCATATCTCACACAACTGTGGTTGAAATCTAGGTTGTGTAATCTATTGAAAAGGTGATTACATAATTTTCACCCAACAATACCTGTGATTTCATTATAGACTGCAATTGACCATCTACAAGAGTGGACAAAAATGTGCAACATCATCTCTTGAAACGGTAACTCCTAAAAGGCTAAAGATGTTTTGCACTGCAAAAGCATCCTCACCTATCCCGATCCTTCTAAATCTTGATATGATATTTGAAATTGTCAAATATTTTAACAACAATTTTCTACCTAATTCTACAAGTTCTGCCCTCCTAATTTTGAGGTTTGGATACCTTGCCAGCTATGATGCACGTTCAAATTTGAAGTATGTTTAAAAAGATAAAACACACTAACATCTAACGGTTTTAGTTTATGTGAAGTGTGTGTTGGTAAAGTTAGTAAATCAATACCCAACATTCTTGCTTCTTGGATGGTTGTCAGTGTGACATGGCTTCCATGGCCATCAAAAATCAGTAATTTCATGTTGGTGGGTGAAACGCCACCTAGAATTGATCATATAAAGTCTTGCAACTAATTCATAAACATTTCCTTTGTCATCTATGCATGTGGTTGGGTTACCATGCAAGCACCTAGTTCACAGCTTGCAATGCAATTCTTTAACTTATTTTTTCCCGTAAACAAGTAAAACCCTAGAATGCTCTACTACGTAGCATTAACGCAACATAGAATGGTTATCCATTCTCAACTCTTCGAAATAATGGAGGACATGCTCCTGCTACCTCTTCTAATCAGCACCCTCATCGCACCATTTTTTCATGTCTGGATACCAATTTCATCACAATTCCAAATGCTATGAGGACCATATGGATTTGCATCATATGTTATGGATAAAGATTGTTATGAAGTAAAATATGTGATGTATTTTTTATTATTTCTTCTTAATGTTAAACATGCCTAAGTGATCATGCAAATTCTTATTTTTTATACATGTCCATATCTTTTTCGTGAAAAATACAAGGCCCTTAAAAGAGAAAAAGGATCTAGAGTTGAAGAGTGATAGTCCACAATGCTTTTAACCCTTCCAACTTTATCTATGTTGTTGCAATTCCAACTCTAAAATGGAACAACATTTTAGCTCCAAAATTGAACATAGTTGATGCCACACTTGTGTTAGAATGCAATGCTATACTAAGAGGGGGGTGAATCACTATATCCCTCAAATTTAACCAATTCAATTTTATTAATCAAAACTTATTACTGCCTTAAACAAATTAAGCATTCAAAGCACAAGCACATAACCGCAACACCATTTATATGTGGAAAACCCTAGAAGGGAAAAACCATGGTGAGCAAGATGCTTAGAGCTACTGTCAAAATCTAGCCTCACAAAATGAAATTTAATAGTTATAACAGGTTTTATGGCTTCAACCAATGGAGATTTACAACTCCCTGCAAAATACAACACTTACAGAAAAAAGGCTACGACCTCAACATACAACACTTGGTGAATTTAGGTGATCAACTACCACCGCAACACTTTTGCTCAACTACCTTTGCTACCTCCAAATCACTACCTTCAACACACTTCCTCACATACACTTCTACCTTTGGCTCACTACCTTCAATACTAACTCACACAACAAACTTTGTTGCATTTATCTCACTACTTTTGGCACACAATCTTCAACTCCTTTGATTAACAAACTTTGTTGTCTTCAGCTCACTACCTTCAGCACACTTCAACACTCACACTTATACCATTTCTTTCAGCTCATAACTTCATGCTACTTTATGCTAGTGCAAGCAAAAACTCACAAAGCCCAACAACTTTGGTAAACCTAGAAAACACATGCTTGGGATAGAACATTGAAAACCTGACTTACAACACACCATAACACCTGAAAATCTAAATGAGGAAACAAATAGAAAAATTAAACTCATCCTTCAAACCACATGACCACAACATCAACTACGTAGAAATGCAGAGCATTTCTCTGAACCTTCTTGACTATAACATCACAGTATTCACTCTGCCAACTCTGGAAATGTCTATGGTAACTTCTATGTTTTGAAAATAGGATCATACATACATTACATCTTTGTTTTCCTAACTTTCAAACTGCAAGGTCATATCTTCAAATGTAGAGGAATGCAGAGCATTCTCCGAAGCTTTTCATTACAACTTCTTGAGCCACTAACTACATGACAATCTTTCATAATTTCTTCCACAACTTATACAATGCTACACATTACAACACTCTTCATCAATATGAAGAAACAACAACTTCTTCTGATGCAGGTCAACAATTGAGAATCCTATGGGATTGTCAATTGTTGCAACCCAAAACCATAACCAAGCTAAATTTCTTAATTTTCAGAATTCAAACTTGCATCTAGAGATTAAAATCACCAACATATGCTTCATTTAAATTGATAAATCTGATTTTTACATCCAATGTGCATCCACAATAGCAACAAAAGCTACAGGAAATCCACAAGCAAAATAAGAATCAAACCTACAAGCAAAAATGCTTGGCAAGTACCGCAAACTTTACACCTACAGGCAAGAATTCCTTCAACTATTACAAAACTTATTGAAAGACACAAAAATCAGCTACAGGCATTATCAAAATAGCAACAAAATTTCCTTCATTCCCCCTTGAATGCCTTGAATTTTCTTCTCACAATCTTCCTTCATCAATCTCAATTTTTCTTTGATCTTTTCCCTGTTCAATATTCTCCTTCCCTGGGCATTGGAATTTTCTCTACAACCACCACTTTCTCAGCAACCTCTCCTCTCCAATCTAGGCATGGGTCTTCTCTGTCACTCTTTTTCCTACCAAATCTTCAATGTCTTTGCTAAAAGTTACCTCCATCACCTTGCATTCCACTACCTCCAACCCAAATGCCTAGAAGATTCCAACTAGAAATGGAAAATAATTTCAAATTATCAAGAGTTACAAAAGGGACAAAATTAGAAAACACATGCTTGGGCATGGGTTCTTGGCTCCCAGATAATTTTTTAAATATTATATGTTTTGAAAAGTTGCAACTTCAACTCATATGCACTTTTCCCAATGAATTAAATTTTGAATTGTTGGAAGAGAGGAAATTGGAGAATTAACCACATGCTTGGAAGAAAACCAAAATTTGACAACAAAAGCAACAAAACTAAGGATGTGCTAGATTGCTCTAATCCTCGGATGCTCATGCATCATCTTCATATCAACATTCACTTATTCATGAGCAACAAGAGATGTAGAACAACTATGTACAACAAGCTCATGCCAACCATACACTAATAACACTTGCAAAAAACTCCATTTTGTTGACATCAATGACAACACCTACAACACACTTGCAACAACTTGGTCAATTAGCTTAAAAATATGTAGAATCGTGATTATATCAACTTATAATTGTGATTATCAACTAATGACACTTTTCTTAGGAACTTGGTGCATGTCTTATGAAATATAAATCAATTTTGAGTGACTTCAACCAGTATGATTGTCAAGTACCTCTTAATTGCCTATTTTGGGGGTGCCTACATGCATGCTCTATTTTCAAGGAATTGACTACTCTAGCCCATTTATATAACTAAAGTTACACCTTTAGTTGTTAACTAAACCACTTCATCTCAACTAAAGCATTACCACCTCTTATCTAGAATTTAAGAAAAGTCTTTAGTTAAAACTAGAGCTCCTCTCTTTCATGTTTTAGTTGTATGAATAAAGAATTGTCATATAAAATCATGATTTTTTTGCATTATATTAGCTAGGTTCTTATCAATAGTTTAAAAAAAAAAAATTAGTGAAGCTCACAATTCAATTCCATTCAAAATATAACATGTAACTCAATCAAAAAGTTTGAATATAAGGTAATTATATTACAATAGCAAAAAAATGTAAGAACCTATTTAACTATTTATGAACATGTAATGTCGTAAAATTGGACCCCTTGCAATTTCACATACATTCTTGTATCCACTTTGGTGTCGACTCCCCTAGCATTTGTGTAGGCTCATTTTAGCCCCTACATCAGACTTTTTCCACTCTCAGGATGCTCAACACCCCTTTTCAGCATCTACCCTCACACGTTAGCTTTATGTTAAACCTTGTGCTTTTATCGTTCGTGTTGTTTTGTAGCATGATGTGTCTAGACATTAGCGTATTGCACAGATGTCCATGCGCCACACTAGCGTCTTGCAATGTTTCAATGTTCAAACAGCTATTTCTGAGCATGTTTGCCACTTGTTAGCGAGTTTTGGTGATGGTAACGGTTGGGGACGCCTTGTAACCACCCGAGAAGCTTCTTTTCCTTCTTTAAAAATCTTCTTTTCAACTCATTTGAGCTCTATCTTCACTCTAGCTTCTTTCCATCCTTGGCTCTAGCACTTTCTCTCTCTTGTTATTTTGTTTACACAACTCCATAAAGCTTGTTACAACAACACTCTCAAGCTCTTACAACACTCTTTGTAGCCCTCTTGGCTCTCACATCTATCTCCCTTGCCTTATGCTTGTGAGCATCCTGGGATTCCATATCCCCTATCAATTGCATTCTTACTTTGTGATACAGGTGCTCCTCCTCGAGTGGGGATTTCTTTTATCACTCATACTTGGTGGTGCAGGTTCTACTCTTAAAGTGGGTTTTGCTTTCACCACATGCTTTGTCCATTTCGATTCATTTCTCTCTATCTTTTTGGCTATCTGTGGAGGTGGGAACACCAAAACATGGGTTTGACTGAGGCAAACCCCTATACAGCCCCAATACTTTCTCTAGATCTTATGCATGCAGGTTTTGAATATATCTACTAGTTGGAGGCTTCATCACTTGCATGGTTGTGAGCATTTCCTTTCTATCTCTTATTCTCTTTATCATTTCTCTTTCACTTTATTTCAGCTTTATTACATTATGTTATTTTATCGCATTCTATAAGTTCTCAACAACCAGATTGCTAGTAGTCATTTAGCTATTTTTTGTGATATTCTCGCTTTCTAGTCTGTACGAGACACCAACGCACCTTTGGGACACCAGTACGTTGCATTGTCATTTGTATCCCACATTGTTTTCCTTTGGTTGAGAGCTTGTTAGCTTGTCTACAGAATCTTTGTGACCTGCTCTTTTTTATTCTAGAACTCTCGTATTGTTCCTTGAGGTAGTTTAGGGAAGTTCACCCCGTGAGGCTCTCTAAATGAAGAGAAATCATGAGTAGTGAATCCCCCTTCTCTACATTTTGGTGAACCCAACATGAAACACAATATTTTTCAAAAAAATAGGAATTTATTTACCCCAACTTGGTGGGGTCATAACTTTTGACTTGGTGCTCGAAATTCAAAACTATTCACACCGTTGGAAAGGTCTCCAAGAGGACTACTTCAATCCCTAAAATATTGTGCCTTCAACAGCTAAATTTAAAGGACCAACGCAAGTTTCAACCCCAAATTCCACTTCAAAGACCTCCAAAAATGCAAATTACTAGAACCTAGAAAATACCAAAAAATTAGAAAATCTAGATTGTCGGTTTTTCTTAGTTCTATCACCAAAATGAATTTAATATCTTATTTTATTAGTTTAGTATCTGCTTTTGTTCAAAATTTTAATGATATTCCATTCCATACATTTGATAGTGACTTGTCTTTACCCATATCACTTTGTATCTTTGATCATTCTCATGAGATTCCTCCTACTTTGAAGGATATCTTGTTGCAAGAAGATGAAATCATTGATACCTTTCTTAATATTACTCTACCTTCTATTCATTCCAATGCACTCTCTCCTAGAGATGGTGCATTTGTGATTAATGAATCTACCCTTCATTCTAATGCGCTCTCTTCTAGAGATGTTGCATTGGTGAATGATGAATCTCATCCTTGTTCTGATGCACTCTCTTCCAGAGATGATGCATTAGTGAATGATGAACTCCCTCTCACATCAGATCCTCCATGGATAGATGTTGAGCATATTTCTTCAAATAATTATTCCACTAGTTGTGATGATTTTGTAAATGTAATCTATGTTTATGTTGCCCCTCAAAGGCCTAAAAGACTGGTTTATGTGACTCCAGCTAGTCCTCCCAAAAGGGTTTGTTCTATTAATGGTGTTCCATTTGATAGTGACTCTCCTGATCTTTCTAAGGCTCCCTCTTATAGAGCAATAGCCCATACTTATTACAATAGAATGAATAAACAACCAAGCCTTCTTCAAGCACCTAAACCTACAGCTAAAGCACCCAGTGATTATGATCTTGACGAGCAACCTCGGGTTACTATGACTAAGACCTCACTGTGGGACATGCTTCAGTCTGCTCTGGTTTATCAAGGTATGCTTCAGGAATCCTTGCAAAATATCTTCTTGCCTTCTTTCGCTAGGCCGACAGATGTTGATGCGATGATAGCTCATATTTGTGTGGATTCGTCGAATATCACGTTCTATCCATAGGAGCTCCCATCTCCAGAAGTACAAAAGCAAGTAGACCCTTTGATGATCATAGTTAACATTAATAATATCAGCATTAGATGTACTCTCATTGACTCTGGTTCAGCGCTCAATGTATATAGCATTGATCTATTGCCTAAGATTAATATTGATTGATCTTCTCTTAGTGCTTCTTCTGTTGGCATTCGTGGGTTTGATAATGTCAGTCAACAAGCCCGAGGCATGATAGTCTTGCCTTTAAGGTTGGGACCCGTTACTGTACCCACCCTTGTATATGTTATGTCAAAAAAGCTACCATAAAACCTTCTTCTTGGTAAACTATGGATTCATGCTATGGGTGCAATCTTGTCTACCTTGCATAAATCTATTAAGTTCATTTGTAATAATCGAGTAGTCACAGTCAAGGCTGACCCTAAGGCTATGCGCTTATGTGAAATGGCAGCTTCCAATTGGCCTTCGATTGTCCCTAATCTTATTCCTTCAATTTCTTGCAATGTGTCGATGTTTACTCCACCAACACCTACTACAAAGGATACTATTGAGATAAATTTCCCTGAAGAAGATCCTTCTGAAGCAAGAAATATTAAGTCTTCTCCTTCTTCTTCTCAAAATAATGCATGTCTTGGTGATGATTGGGGTTCTTTATACTTTACATAATCCTTCATTGGAGAATATAAAGTTGACCCGATCCACTCAAACCTTCTGGTAACATCATCCACACTCGCTATCAAAGAAGGCTATTCTTTTGTATCATGGGATAGGGTGAGCATAAATTGTAATGTTCTTAGTATTGATCCTCCTGAGGAAGATGATTATGCTTTTGCTAAAGAGGATAATGTTGGTAGTCCTGTTAAAAAGGAGGATGGCAATCCCATAGAGGAGCATAATCCCCATTGTTGGAATATTACTCTCTAAGAATATCCTCCTTCTCAAGATTTGTAAACACGCTATGGCCCTAGCTTTAGGCTTTCCTCTAAATATGGCTATGGGCGTAAAGGTTGTGGGCGTAACAAGGCATTCAGGTCGCTATAGAATTTTCACCCCGTAAGCGTAATTTGTGGCTTGGTTGCTCGAATGAACAATCTAAATGGAATCCATGGTTGAGTGACATGAATTCTTCTCAACCTTGTTTTGTTGAAAAAATTCATCCTCCGTTATCTTCTATCTTTTTGCCTTCTTGTGAGTAGTCAAGTCTTTCTCCACAAGAAAAAGGGTTGCTTCTCGCTCCTTATTCTCTATTTGAGCAAGAGCATATTTTGTTGTGACTTCTCAGAGCCCGCTTGATTACTCTTCCTTCTCCTACACTCAAGAAATCTCATGAACACAATAAAGAAAAACATTCTTTTTGTGCATACCATCGAGTGCCTAGCCATTCCACTAGTGAATGTAAGGCCTTGGAAGATAAAATACAACAACTTCATGATTCAGGTGCCATCACTCATTTTTTTGTTGATGCACCTGCCTCTTCTTCAAATGACAAAGGATATCAAGGTTTACCTCTATCTTGCATGTTCTAAGTATCTTGCATGGTTCTCCTCCCCTGTATGATTGGGGTAGTGATAACTTATTCGGGAGATGTGCATCCTTTTAAGGACCCGCTCTCTTCTCTATGTCTTTCAAATGAAGCATCCCTTGAGCAGACCCCTTTTTCTTTTGAAGGGTTCCCAAGGGACCACTTTGAAAGCCTTCCAATTTATTGATAGTCTATGTGACTGTCCTCTTGATTTCCTGCGTGGCTGCTTTTTTTTCTGACATGCTTTATTTGTGGGTAAACACGTTGCTTTGCAAGTGCGCCTGTAAATTCGCTTTCCAATTAGACTCTGTGGAGTCTCCTCCTTTGGGTTTCCTCCATAAAAGAGATCTTGGGGGATGCCTCCTTGCAGGTTTGTGAGCTTGTAAGGCACTTTTTTCTCTGGGATTCCTTCATGTGAGAGATATTGAGGGATACCTTCTTGCAAGTCTGTGGACCTGTAAGGCACATACTTCACAGGGCTTTCTTCATGTGAGAGATCTTGGTGGCTACCTCCTTGTAGGTCTGCGGGCCTGTAAGACGCTTTCATCTTGCAAGATATGTCCAGTGTTGGTTTGTGGGCCTACGATGCACTTCGGTCAAACCTCCTTAGGAGAGAGTACTTTTGGAGCCATCTCTCTTGGAGTTTTTATTCCTTTCTCTCTCTCTTAAATTTTCTCTTCTCTTCCCAATTGTATATACCAGATCGAAGATCTACATCTTCTTCATCCTATGTATATGATCTTTCTCTCTTCAACATTGGTTGTTTCCCTATCTTTTGGGTGTATGCTTCTCTTGAAGCAATCAATCCTTACATTCTTCTCTTCATTTTATAATTCTTCTATGTGTTATTGTTTTTAATTTGGGTATGATGCATAGTACCGAGACAACCTTTAACATCAAGGTCTCTTTCACTTTGCTGACTCAACTCTTGCTAGTTAGTTAGGTGCATGTGTTTTTACGTTCTAACATCATTGTCTTGTGCGGGTCTTTCTTGTCTAATATGTTTGTTTTGCAGGTCTTTAGCCTAGGGGAACATTTCCTTGGTTTGAAGAATTGTCTACTCACTCTACAATATCCTTTTGGCATAATGATGTTATTTCTGTTTAGTAGATTTCCTTGAGCATGCATATTAGCATAAATTTATTTGCCCGCTAAAGTGGGGGCAAAATGTAATACCGTAAAATTACACCCCTTGCAATTTCACATACATTCTTGTATCCACTTTGGTGTCCACTCCCCTAGCATTTGTGTAGGCTTATTTTAGCCCCTGCATCAACCTTTTTCCCCTCTTAGGATACTCAACACCCCTTTTCAGCATCTACCCTTGTGCGTCAACTTTGTGTTAAACCTTATGCTTTTACCGTTCGCGTTGTTTTGTAGTGTGATGTGTCTAGAAATTAGCACGTCCTATGATGTTTCAACGTTTAAACAACTATTTATGAGCATCTTTTCCAATTTTCAGCAATTTTTTTTGGAGGTAACGGTTGGGGATGCCTTGTAACAGCCCGAGAAGCTTCTTTTCCCTCTTTAAAAGTCATCTTTTCAACTCATTTGAGCTCGAGCTTCTTTCCAGCCTTGGATCTGGCACTTTCTCTCTTGTTATTTTGTTTGCATAGCTCCATAAAGCTTGTTACAACAACACTCTCAAGCTCTTAGAACACTCATTGTAGCCCTCTTGGCTCTCACATCTATCTCCCTTGCCTTATGCTTGTGAGCATCTTGGGATTCCATATCCCCTATCAATTGCATTCTTACTTTGTGATATTGGTTCTCCTCCTTGAGCGAGGATTGCTTTTATCACTCATACTTGGTGATGCAAGTTCTACTCCTGAAGTGGGTTTTTCTTTCACCACAGGCTTTGTCCATTTTGATTCATTTCTCTCTATATTTTTGGCTATCCATGGAGGTGGGAACACCAAAATAGGGGGTTTGGCTGAGGCAAACCCCTATACAACCCTAACACTTTCTCTAGATATTACGCATGTAGGTTTTGAAGATATCTACTAGCTAGAGGCTTCATCACTTGCGTGGTTATGAGCATTTCCTTTCTATCTCTTATTCTCTTTATCATTTCTATTTCACTTTATTTCAGCTTTATTACATTCTGTTACTTTATCGCATTCTGAAGTTCTTAGCAACTAGATTGCTAGTAGTCATTTAGCTATTTTTCTGTGATATTCTCGCTTTTTGGTCCATACGAGATGTTGGGGTGCCTCTGGGACACCAGCGCACTACGCTATCATCTGTATTCTACATTGTCGTCCTTTGGTCGAGAGCTTGTCAATTTGTCCAAAAATCTTCGTGACTTGCTCTTTCTGATTCTAGAACTCTTGCATTGTTCCTTGAGGTAGTTTAGGGCAGTTCACCTCGTGAGGCTCTCTGAATGAAGAGAACTCGTGAGTAGCGAATCCCCCTTCTCTATAGAACAAAACAAGGAAATATTGGCATCATCAAAAGAGTAAAAGATCATGTTGGAGAGGAGTAGAGACTATCTAAAAGAGAAGATCATGTAATATTTTCTATTTTAAGTTGTTTATTTTTTGGTGTTCAAGTATATTTTTTAAACTTATTTGTTCATTTTTAGAAATATATTTTGATCTCTATATTTTCCATAAAAATACTTGTAGGCATAATCATTCAAATATTTAGAAAACATTTTAAAAAATCAGTTTTTGTATTTTTATTTTTGCAAATGTAAGTGTGTTTATTTCCAACAAGTTGTGTTTTATTTTAGCAAAATGTGTCTATTTCTATTAAGATTTGTTTTATTTTAGCAAAGTGTGTTTATTTTCAACAACAATGGAATACAATTTATTCAAATTTTAGTATACATGTGATAGGGAACAATTGGTTAGGAGGATCTTACTACCCTCATGACTTAGAACCATATTATAGATTACCTTCAAACACCAACCTGTATTGATAAAAACTAGATGGTGAGTAATTGAAAACACTACACCAACCTCATTAGTGGTTATGGGTAAGTAGCTATAATCCAAACATGCATAAATATTTTCATTCTATTATTCTTCAATAGTACCCTTACAAGTTTCAAAAAAGATATTTTGTTTAATAGCTAGTTGAGTAAAAGTATGAATAAAGAGAGTAAAGTATCTCTTATCGTCTATGAATGATAGAAGAGATGTCACATTAGCTATGGTATCCACATGTCAATTATACTTTTGAGGAATAAAGTCAATCAAATAAAAGTAAAATGTATTTACAATAAAGAGGGCTAAATCATGATATCAAAAGAGAGAGTTGTCCTCGATTTGGTAATATTCTATAATTTGGATAATCAGTGGATGTAACTCTCCATGTATGTCAATCTCCTTAGCTATATTTAATCCAACGATCAATGCTTTGTATTCTATGAAATTATTTATGTAGGGAAAGCTTAAATGAAAAGAGAGTATAAAAGGTTTTTCGATTGGGGGAATTAAAATAACCCCAAATCCCAAACCTATTTTATTGTGAGAGTTGATGAAATATATCTCCCATGTTTTGATATCATTAACTATTGAAACATGTTGACCAAGGAATTTAATAAGAATAGAAGGATATTTCGAAGGTGACTCAACCAATTAATCAACTATTACCTAGCCTTTAATGAAATGTTATGACATGAATTGGAGGTCAAATCCTATGAGTAACATAACCCATCGAGTAGTATATTCTAAAAGGTGATTCTTTGATAGAATTTTCCTAAGTCATTCTTAATGATGACATGGATCTATATGTGCAACATATAGTGTTGCAACTTTTGTGAAGCATGAGACATGACCAAGCATTTTCTTTCAATTGGTGTATATATTATCTTGCAATCTACAAGAGTGGAAGATATTTAATAGAGTTCTTGTTCATATCCTTTATTATTTTGTTGAGCAAGGGTGACCAAAATATCATGTTAAATAGAAAAAGTGTAGGCCAAGAGTGGATAACCAAGAATGACTAGCATAAGGATAGGAGGGTTAACCAAATTTTTAAAGGTGCTATAGGGGATTATTGATAGTCCTCATTTCATTAAAAATGTTTTTTCTTAGGATCTACATGTGAAAGGATTAGTTTGATTAGAAATTTGAGAGATGACATGATTTACTACTTGGAGATGAACCTTAAGGATTCAAAATTACAGGATATTTTAAAGTGGGTACATGTTGACAATCATATCTATATTTTTTGTGTCAAACTCAATGCCTCATCAAGATATCATAAATCCAATAATTTTTATTATCCATAATTCAAAAAAAAATCTTAGGTTGAATCTTATGTTATATAGTCTTATTTAAAATTTATGTGTAGATCATGAGAATGAGATTTTTTGGTATGTGATTCAACAAGTATTCCATCCATGTAGTCTTCCAAGATGGAATGCATGATATCATGAAGGATGAAAGTCACCAGGTAAAATTGGTATGTAGCTTTGATGTTTTTAAGGCCAAAGGACACAATGATATAACAAAATATTTCCAAGGGGGTGGTGAATATCATTTTGTGTTGATTATGTGGATTAATATAGATTTGATTATAACCCAAAATTTGTTGATAAAGGTTAGTAATCAATTTCCTACTATGGAGAGACCTCTATGAGTTCAGAAATTGGATTATATTGGAAGATGGCGCGCACCGGTCTACTGCGTGAGGACGCTGCCTGCATGAGGGTCGCACCCTCTCTGCATGCCTGATTGGTCCTTGGGTGAGGCTGCATTTTCCTAGTGGGGTGTGGTATTGGCTATGGGGGGTTTGTTTTATCTGCTAGGTGGTTCTTCTTCAGGCGCGTGGGTTGTTGGACAAATTTTTGGGTTGGTGTTTGCTGCAGATATTCTCTTTTCTGGCCGCTGGTGTTGGGTGGGGCTAGGATTTCTTTGTGCCAGGCCTAAGACTTGGTTAAGCCTGGTGGTTGTTGGTCTCAGTCCGCTTTGGCTGGAATTTATAGATCGGCTTTGCATGGCTCAAGGGGAGGCTTCGGGGGTTAAACCCTCAATGGATTTTTGTGCGGCAGTTGGTATTTCATCGCCAAATCATTCTCTGAATGTTTTTAACAATAGCTTGTTCTCAGATGGCCCAAGTAATGAGGGATTTGTTCATATTGGTGGTTCTCGTATTCCGAAAACAAATGGGTGCCTTGAACGCTCCAAGGAAAGGTCGGTGCTGATTATTCAACCGAAATCAATTGCGGAAGACATCAAGTATTTTTCAAAACATGCTTTGCTCTACAAATTTTTGGGAATGAGGGTTTCACTCCAATTTCTAGAAGCATGGGCTCATCATTCTTGGTCCCCAGAGGGTGAGATGGACATTATGTTATTAGCTAACAACTACTTTATGGTGACATTTAATTGCATGGCGGATCGCATTAGAGTTTTTGAAGGTGGGCCTTATTTCCACAACTAGGTTGGTCTATTCATTAAGCCATGGCATGCGGGTTTTGACCCCTCGGAGGAGCTTCTGAATCAGGTGCCGGTTTGGGTTTGGCTCCCTAGATTCCCAGTGGAATTTTGGCGCAATGACATTTTGCATCGAGTAGCTTCATTGTTGGGTAAACCGGTTGGTCCTTCTCAACAAACTCAGGACAAAAAGGTAATGACTTTTTCTCATATTTATGTTGAAATGGATTTAAATAACCCTATCCTAGACTCTTTGGAAATACGTGCAGGTTCATACTCTTGGGTGCAGCAGCTGGACTACGAGACTTTGCCTTTTCGTTGTCATCTTTGTCGGGAATATGGGCATTTGTAGAGAAGATGCCCGAAGTTTAAATCTCCCAAAAATCTGGCAACTCAACCTCCTCACAACCCTTCAAAGGTTGACAAGGGTAAGGAGCCTGTGCTAGGTGAGGCTATGGATGCTGAGGGTTTTCTTCCGGCCAAGTCCCGTAATAGGAACCGTGGCCAAAAGAGGACAATTAAGGATCACCAGGATGGAGATTCTTGTAATAGATTTGAGGTGCTTGATGATCTTGGTCATCAAGAGGTAGATCTGGGCTTGCTACTTTTGAATCTGGGTGGTCCAGAAGGGGTTCAGGAAGGCATTTTCCCAGAGTATATCCAATCTTCCCAAGAATTTAGGGTTGCTCTATCAGAACTGGACCTGAGTGTGGTGGTGCTTGGGAGGGTTGAGCCTTCAGTGGGGTTGTCATTGGGGGACAAGGGGCCCTCTAGCCCAGTGGCGAAAGCAGGGGTGGGTTTGGTGAAAGGGAATAAGGCTTCTCCCTCTTTGGGAATTCTTCAAAAGGATCTAAAGAAAGAGGTGGTGGAGAAGACTTCTAAAGTGGGGAGAAAGAAGGATTTGGAGAAATTAAAGTTGATGGGGGAGTCTCTGGTGGAGGCTGGGTCTATAAAGACCCTAGATTCACATTTCTCTAACCCTCCAAAATGATTGTCCTCTCTTGGAATGTAAGGGGCCTAAATAGTGGCCCTCGACAAAAATTTGTTCATGATTTGTTACGTTCTCACTCTCCTGATGTCCTTTTTATTCAAGAAACTAAGTTATCAGTTGAAGGTATGTTGGGCGTGATGCCTAAGTTGTGGTTGCGGGGAAATTGTCAGTGTATTGGGGCTCATGGTAATGTGGGTGGGGTGGCTTGCCTATTGAATCCGTTGAAGATTCATCCTCTTTGGTGGGTGTCCTCCAAGTCCTCCGTCTCTATGGTTGTTACAAGTCTAGAGTTGGGGGAAACTATTCTTCTCTCTAATATCTACGCGCCCACTAATTTTCCTAGTAAGAAGGTTTTGTGGTCTCATATTAGTTATGTTCAGAACCTAGCTCCTTTGTTCCCCTGGATAGTGGCGGGGGATTTCAATGCTATTATTGATATAGATGAAAAGATGGGTGGTGTTGCAAGATTGGAACCCTCAGCTTTCCTTTTTCATGATAACATCTCTGCTTTGAACCCGGTTGACATTAAACCCGGCAATGGGAAGTTTACTTGGAACATTAGGAGAGTGGGGGAGAGTGGTACTGCTGAGAGGCTTGATCATTTTTTGTCATCCTATTTCTAGGTTGGCAGAGGGTTATCTTCTAGCTCTGAGATTTTGGACTGGAGGGGATCGGATCACTGGCCTATCAATTTTTCTGCCTCCTCTGCTCAGGTGTATAGGTCCCCTTCTTTTAAGTTCCAGCTCATGTGGTTAAGAGATCCTTCTTTGTAGGTGCTTATGGCTGATTGGTGGCGAAGGGGAAGACCTACTTTTGGCACTGCCATCTACTCCTTTTCTAAGCGGCTGCAATTTGTGAAATATCAACTTAAAAGGTGGAATAGGCAGCATTTTGGCAACATTTTTCATGCTAAGGTTGATGCTCAAGCGGTCTTGGATGCCATAACTCAGGAAATAAGGGAGTGTGGTCTTTCTGAGGATTTACTTAGGGAGGAAGCCTGGGCCCGAAGAGCTTTAGAGGAGTGTGAGCTACGCGAGGAAATTTTTTGGAAGCAAAAGGCTAGGGTTGAGTGGTTACATGAGGGGGACAGAAACACTGCCTTTTTCTTCAACTCGGTCAAGGCTAGGAGACATGGTAACTCTATGCCTATTCTGGTAAATGACAGGGGTGAACATCTATCTTCCCAGCAGGATATTTCAAGAGAATCTTCAGAGTTCTATGCTTCTCTATTTCGTGAGGATTCGCATGTTGTTATAGAGGATGAAAACCAAGTGTTGGCTTGTATTCCCTCTTTGGTCACTAGAGAGATGAATGAGCATCTCTTGCGAGATATCTCACTGGAGGAATTAGAGGGTATTGTTTTTCAGATGAAGAAAGGAAAAGCCCCTGGCCCTGATGGGTTTCCTATTGAATTTTATCAAGAATTTTGGGACATTACTAAGTTGGACTTGCTGGAGGTGGTGCGGGAGTCTTAGAAAAACAAGCAGATGCTTCGGGCTTTAAACTCTACCTTCCTAGCCCTCATTCCCAAACATGAGGGGGTGGATCGTTTGAGTCAATTTCGTCCCATTTCTCTCTGTAATGTTGTGTATAAAATTATTTCCAAGCTGATTGCTGAAAGACTGAAGAGGTGGCTTAGTGGGCTCATCTTTGAGGAACAAAGTGGTTTTGTGGAGGACCGCCAAATTTTGGATGGGGTGGTCATTGCTACAGAGACCATTCACTTGATGGCTTCCTCAAAAGAAAAGGCTATGTTCATCAAGCTTGACATGGCAAAGGCTTATGATCGAGTGAGGTGGTCCTTTTTGCGAAAAATTCTTTTTGCTTTTGGATTTGCAGAGGAATGGCTCCAGTGGGTGATGAGTTGTGTTACATCCACCTCATTCTCGATGTTGATTAATGGGGAGCCTACCACTCTTTTTAGTGCTTCCAGGGGTCTTCATCAAGGGGATCCTATCTCTCCTTACTTATTTATTCTGTTGGCAGAAGGTTTGGGTAGACTTGTGAAATGCTATGTGGAACTGGGATTGATTCAGGGTTGGAATTGGGGAAATGACTTGCCTCCTTAGTCTCACCTACAATTTGTGGATGATACGTCTCTGATGGGTGTGGCCAAGATCAGGGAAGCTTTGAATCTACGCAAGGCCTTGGATGTCTATCTTGTTGCTGCTGGTCAAAGGATTAATGAAGACAAATCCTCCATTTTCTTCTTTAATACTCCACGGCCTATTCAGCGAAGAATTTATCGTATTTTGAGGTTCTAGATTGGTTCTCTCCCACTAACCTATCTAGGTATTCCTATTTTTGTCGGCAGACTCCCCAGAGATTCTTGGCAGAATATCTTGGACAAGTTTCATGTGAAAGTTAGTCATTGGACTCACTACTGGTTGTCTTTCGCTGGGCGGGTTCTGCTGCTTAAGTCTATGGTGCAAGCTCTTCCTATTTATAGGTGCATGATACAAGTTGCTCCTGCTGGGTTTGTGAAGGATATGGACTCCCTGGCCAGACAATTCTTATGGGCAGGTAGCTTGTCCTCATCTAAATGGAGCCTGATTAAGTGGGATGTTGTTTGTAGCCCAAAGTAGGTGGGGGGTCTTGGTTTGTGGAAGGCAGCTTGGTCCGGATTGGCGTTGGCTGCAAAGCTTTATTGGAGGTGGTGTGTGGAACAAGACCATAGTTGGGCTAGGATCTTAACCGACAAGTATCTTATGGGAATTTGCAAGGAGGAGCTTCCCATATTTCCTTTGGATGGGAAAGGCTTGGTGATTTGGGGAACGCTTAAGAAAGGTGTCGCGCTAATCAAGGAGGGCCTATTCTAGATTTGTAATAAGGGGGCTGAGGCTATGTTTTTGTCTGATTATTGGGATGGTCACACACCTATTCTTCGTCAATACCCTAATTTGGTGACTCTGTCTCAGCGCTTCTTGGAGGTCGACTGGCCTAGAGTGAGTGATTTTAAGAATTTTGATCCTGGTGGACAGGTGGAGCTAGTTAGGTGGAAGGACCCTAATGATTGGCCTATTCTCGGGATGGAGGGGGATAGCATTGTGCTTCAGAAGATCTTAACTAGTAGGCATTGCAATTCCCTAAGGGATAAGGATATTCTAGCTTGGAGCCCGAACCCCAAGGGCATTTTTACTGTGGCTAGTGGTTATCAAGCATTGTTGTCTAGTAAGTATGGGGGGATGGAGGTCCCTTGGTGGAAACATGTGTGGAATAATTTATCATGGCCCAAGTGTAATTGTTTTGTTTGGACTCTGGCTTGGAATAGATGTTTGACTTGGGAGAATCTCCGTAAGCGGGGATTCCAGGGTCCCTCTATGTGTGTGTTGTGTGGGTGTTGTGAGGAGGATTCTCCCCATTTATTTTTCCAGTGTTCTTATTCTATGCGGCTTTGGCATTGGTGGTGGGGTGTTTGGAGACATCCTTGTGTTCATGCATCTTCTCTTGAGAATTTTTGGAGTAAACTGGGTAGGCCTCCCTCCCAGGTCTCGTTTCTCCAAATTTTGTGGAGCATTGGCCCTACTTTCATCCTTTGGAAAATTTGGTTGGAAAGGAATCATAGGATTTTTCGTGGTGAAAAGATGTTGCCTCAACAGGTTTGGCATAGAATTATTGGTATGATCCAGGAGACAGTGGAAGCTAAATGTGAAGTGGCTCTTCTGTTGGAAAGAAGTGATGATGAGATTGTGACTAGATTGGGGGTGCAGGGGTTGACTACTGTCTCTGCCCATGCTCGAAGAGGTTGGAGAGAAAAGAAGAAGGTTCAAAGGGTTGGAAGATGGTTGCCTCCTCTGATGGAATTTTTGAAAATTAATATTGATGGTTCCTCTAGAGGCAACCCTAGGCTTGTTGGTATTGGGAGAATTGGTAGAGACTGCTCGAATTCGGTCATTTTTATTTTCTCCATTCATAAGGGGTGGAATTCTAACAACCTCATGGAAGGGCTGGCTATTCTCTGGGCTATTGAGTGTGCTTGTACCTTGGGATGGCGTAAGGTTATCTATGAATCAGATTCCCAGATTATTGTTAATTTGTTGCTTGAGAAAAGGGTGGTTGGTGTTGATTGGCAGATTGCGATGGTGGTTAGACAATTTTTGCAGAGGTGCTATGCTTTGGAAGTGGTTTCTTTTGTCCACATTCCGCGGAGTGGAATAGGGCGGCTGATTGTTTGGCCAAGTGGGCATCTAAACACTAGGAGGATTGGAGGATTGAGG
This sequence comes from Sequoia sempervirens, assembly GCA_007258455.2. NCBI lineage: Eukaryota > Viridiplantae > Streptophyta > Pinopsida > Cupressales > Cupressaceae > Sequoia > Sequoia sempervirens. The sequence continues at coordinate 161,023,510 of VDFB02271358.1, forward strand.
AGTGGAGACAGTTTCTCTTGAGTATGCTCTTGAGCTGGAGAGGGTCATTGTCGATGATTTGGAAAGATAAGTTGTTGATGGTTGGTTGGGTGGTGGTTGTTTTGGTGCTTGAGGTTCTGGATTTTCCCTCGAGGGAGCTCACGGGCTTCCCCTTTCTTTTGTATTGTTAATCTTTTGATTTCAATAAAGTTTTTACCCCTTTTTTAAAAAAAATTAAAAAAATTAAAAAATTTCCTACTATGGAGTCTATTATCATGTTGATATTGAATAGAGGAAAATTATCCTTTTGAGACACTTTATTTAGGTTGCCAAAGTCTATGCGAATTTAAAAATAGCTATCAAGTTTTATAATTGGGGCACTGTTTGATATCCATGGAGAATAGTAAATGGAGTGAATATAAATTTGTTTAAAGAGATTCTTGAATTCCTCCTTTACAAGTAAGGCCACCTTAGGGTACATTTTATTTTATTTTATTTGATAGGCTCAACACCCAATACAAGTACTATGTTGTGCATTACTATGTTAGGGTCTATATTAGGTATGTCCAAGTAGAAACATTGGATAACTCCTTAAGGACCTTAATATGCACATATCATTTGGAAAAATAAAATCACCTTCTTATATTTATGATTTTTTAATACTAAATGGGTCCAAAAAATATCATTTATTTCTCCCACTGCTAGGGTGTTTCAATCTTCAATAAATGGACTATTGGGTAGTTTTATCAAAATTCACAAGATGAGATTGTTTTAGAGGTTGTCATTATGGTTTCTTTTAAGTATGTGTATGGGTTAAGATAAACCTTATGGTTTTGGTAATAAGAGTGAGATACAATGTGCAACTAGAAATTTTTCTATGGAATTATTATTGAAAACAATATCAAGATGAGCAATGGATGATGGGATATTACTATCAAGGAACTTAATATGTATTGGGGGAATAATATGGGAAGAAACTATGTAGTAATTGAACTTGATACCATTCTTGATATTTCCTAGGCAATATTCTAAATTGACCTTATTTCTTGGAGAGCTAAGGTGAAGAGGCTCCTTATGCCCTATTTATTGTAACTTAAACCTTGTACATCAAATCCATTATAAAAAAGAGTTTGACACCCTTTACTATATAATTGTCTAACTTGGACAAGTAAAATGTTTTTTATATTAATTATAGTATTACTAGAATTGGTAATTTTATCTTGTGACATTTTTAGATTTGGTGGTGATTGCGGGGATTTATATTTTTTGGTTGATGTGAGCCAATTTTAAATAAGGATATTAGAGGCATGCTTATTTTAGATGAAGGTGGTGAATTCTCATTTGTTGGGGGGTATATTTCCATATTCATGGGATCCATATGTATTTTAGGAATGGAAAAAATTATATGATTAACCTTGTACTCTACAAAAGAGCAAGGAGTGAAGTCTAAGAATCCCCAATCATCGCCCAATAATGAATTGGGGAATGCTTCTTTATATTATAGTGGTGATATCGCATATGGAGAGAGAATGTCATTAAGATGAATGGGATTGAAGGTGATGAGTGTGTGGAAAGTGTGCATGTCCTCATTTGTAGTAAAATTATGAGGGATACATGCTATACATGTAGCTAGGTAGAAAATAACATCCCACTTAATAGCTTGACAATGTTGAAATGGTGCTTCATTAGTATAAATAGTGTAATATTGGTAGTTGTACATAAAATTAAGGCACATATTAAAGATAAAGAGGATAATCTTCAATATATGGGACTGTAATGAAATAACTTGCATAATAGAAGAATGTGATAGGAAATATGTTGCAAATACATGATAATAACTGAGAATAACAAGCCACTTTGAGGGGGAAAACCTCCAAATATATCCAATGAGAACACAATCACAATATCATGATGAAATAAGACTCACAACCTCCTATATATACCTATTTATGCCTAGGATATCAACCAAGCTGACTTAGGTAACCCTATATAAGCCCTAGGCCAACATAATAAACTAAATAACAATATAATAATGATAATATGACTTAATTAGGATTTAAGATAGCCACAAGTTGACTATTCATAACCTGATGTACTCTAATATTAAGGGCATAGCATGCACACCCTCTTCAAATAAGCATTGTCCTTAATGCTAGGCGATTTTGGATGCTTTTGAATGAACTCAAGTCATCCTCCCATGTGGAATCTTAAATTGGTAAATTCTTCCATTGAATGAGATACTAAGTGAGTGTTTTGGTCCTTAGCTTCCTAGTGCATTTTTGAAGAATACATTAATATGGTTCCAATATGGTTCTTTTTTCTTCGTCAAGCTCCAGTAATATTGTCTAAGTAGGGATATTATTCCCATTGACCAAGTTTTATGAGATATATGGACAAGATGTAGAGAGATAGATATTTTAAATTAGGAGTTATGATTACATAATCATGGAATTCTACTATTGGCTAGTAATTAGGTAATTTAGTTAGGTGCAACAAGTTCCCTCGACCATATTGACTTATATGTTCTTGCAAGTCACACCACAACAAAGAGAGATCTACCTTGACCTACTATCACTATCATATTAAATGACTTGAGTAGCAAGGAAGAGGATCACCTAGTTTTGGAGGTGGATGGTGTAGGGGTTATACACAACTACATCACCTAGTGGAAAATTGCGTGATTGACCTCTGTTTTTCTTGAGGATGCTCTTGGAGGATATCTTGGTGCACAAGGGTTAGGTGGAGAGTAGATAAATTGTGGAGAGGAGATTTCAACAAAGAAGATAAAGGCAAGGGAGAGGCTCTTGGTATGGTGAAGACTATTAGGGTTTCCCACAATAATTAATGCATTGATTCGGATGATGTGAGGATAATTGAGCAACATTGTTGCTATGAGATCCTCCTCTATTCCATCTACAATTGTGAATAGAGATCCTACAATAGTAGTTGTTATTTATGATCTCAACTAGAAAATTGGAGACTTAGGTGATATTTGATTTATGATGTTTATGTTTAAATATGCATATCTCTATTTAGGATATAATTTATTTGATGTATTAGTTTTTTATATATGATGAGGTACTAATAGAGATATTATTTTTGTTTTGTATTGGAGATGCAAGAGTAGATTTACTTTATTGGTCAAGTCATAACTAAGATGGTCTTAACTATATAGCTAGAGGGATCAATACAAGTTACCTATAGGACACATTAAATTTTTGGTCAACACCTAAAGATCTTTGAGCCTATCACACAATTGTGAGTGGCATATGAGGAATCCCAATTTTAAGAGAGTCAGAGAGTTGTGGAGCTTAGTACCATGACATAAAATAAATATCAGTGGTCATTAGAGGTGTAGGTGCTAACAAGAGAGGGGTGAGCTCAAAATTAAGGTCATCACACTCAAAGTAGAGTAAGACTAGATAGTAACGAGCAAATATTATAAAAATTGCATGTGATGATCTTCAAATTCAAGTTGAGTAGCTCTAAGGATATTTACAAAGATTATAGGTCATTTCCCCATCAATCTCCATCATCCCAAAGTAGGGGAGCTAATGGATCAAGTGGTAGCAATGAGAGAGCAAAAGGTCACACTTATAGAGGAGATAATTGGGTTGAGGGGTGAACTTAGAGGTATGCAAGATGCACCACAAATTATATGTAAGACACAATCTTAATCGTTAACCTCAATCAAATAGCCACCACCTTAGCCAGATGAGACACCAACACCTTAGAGGTCCAACACACATGCATCGTGATGCATATTTTTGTATTGTGAGACTATTTGATGTATAGGCACCACATTTTACTAAATTGGTGAATAAATTGTATATATCAAACATTGTATATCAATACATATATGAGAGATTGTGATGTTTCCATGTACATATTTTGATGCTTCATGGATGTTTATATATATGTTATGCAATGTAATATGATGTGATGTAATTCTTCAAATAAATATAACTATGATTTAATCAAACAAACTTGGATAAATTTATTTAATTAAATACAATAATGATTTAATTGAACAATAGATAACAAACAAAATGATTATATTAATGGAACTAGTTAACTATTACTATGAAAAATATTAACGTGTAATGAATCATGATATAAAATGATTTGAATAGCAATGCTAGAATTAAATGAAATAAATAAAATAATTGATACTAACAATGATTTATTTATAAAAATAAGCAACTTTAATTAATCTACTCTATAATTAACACAACAAAAACATTTTAAGCAATTTTTAAAGCAAATGATAACCACTAAAGCGATTCAAGAATGGAAACAAAATGAATTTAAACAAAATTTTAATGTGGAGAATACTAAATGTATTGTGTTTAATAAATGTGGATTGTATATTTGCATTGGATATAGAATACACACAAAAATCCTAACGCAAATAGTTTATGTTCATGATTGGATTTCACAAGATAAACAATATAAATCCTTCAAGGATTGATTGATACAAATGTCACATAAAGATATTATGAATGAAAATAAAAAATATGCATAACATTTATAAGTTCTTTAAGGGGCTTACCATCCATTGTAGATAGGCCATAAGCTCTAGAACCATAAACGAGGCTGATTATGTAAGGATCCAACCAATTAGGTCTACATTTCCCTTTAGTATTGGGGGGTGCATTTATATTACGTTGGTTCTCATAGAGAACCAAATCACCTCCTTTTAAAGAACAAGAGACAACATTTTGATTGTATTGACAAGATATAGATGTTTGATAAGCTTGAAGGTGTTTGAGAATATTTAGAAAATGCTCATTAAGAAATTCAAGTTGGTGAAGACATTGTTCATGGTAAATATAATCCTCAATAAGTCCTTTAAGGGAAAATTGAAAATAAATAATTTTCAACTCTAAAGGCATGATAGAATTTGCACCATATATGAGATTGGACAATGTAGTACCAATAGATGTATGAATACTTGTGTGTTATCATTTTTTTAACAGTTTGGCGAATAATTTGTTCTATTGTTTTGTTAGAAGCCTTAGATTGAACATTAGACTAAGGATAATGAGGAGTAGAAAAATGATGATAATATAAGATTTCTCCAAGAATTGCTTCAATTATTTGTTCTTAAATGATGTACCATTATCCAAAACAAAAGTAAAATGCAATCCAAAATAAGAAATTATATTGTCTAGAAGAAATCTACATATTACTTTAGTAGTAGTTCCAACAAAGCAAAATAACTTTGACCCACTTCGTGAAATAATTAGTAGTTGTAATAATGAATTCATGTCATTTAGAAGAAGGTGGAGATATTTCTCCAATTATATCTAATAAAATAGCCAAGGGGAAGCTTGGGAATGAATTTATTGTGTTCAATCTCAAATTAAGTTGCTTTGTTGTTGGAATTGAGAGTATTAATTGACGAAAGCAAATAAATTTTGTTTCATTATTTGCCAATAATATCCCATGCACAATTTTTTTTGAACTAAGGATCTACCACCTAAATGTCCACCTCTAGAGCCTAAATGGGCTTCCTAGAGGGCAAGGGGTATTCTTGACTTAGTTAAGAAATTAAGTAAAATACCAAATTATAAGACCTTTGCTAAAGAATATTAGAAAGTATAATATAACATGATGTAAGATTTCAAATATGAATGTGAGTGCTTTTAGGAGCATTATTAGGAAATGTTTTATTATTTAAATAATTATAAATATGTGAATGCCATTATCTAGAGTCTACACTGGCACAAAGGAGAGTACTTAGAGTATATCTATTAGCAATGGTAGGTGAAGAGAGAAATTGAATCATAGTGATAATAATTTAATGTATCATAAAATGTCACAAGAGAAGTTTCATTTTTCATTGCATCTGCATGTTGATTCTCTTTACGTGAAATAGTGTCAATAGTGAATGAAGAGAAGTTGTCCAACAAAGATAAAGTTAAATAAGAGTTTATCCTATTTAGCCTAGTAGGAGCCTCAAATTTGATTTATTATTGGTTGAGAGTAACCACATATTTGATTATGTTTTATGTTTAATGACAAAACAACACATAAGCCAAAAATAAGGGCTTTGTACTCAACTATGTTGTTTGTACACGTGAAGTGTAAACAAAAGGTGGAAGTGGCTTATCGAAGGATGAATTGATATCAATTTTGCTCCAAAGATGGTTTGACATCTCAATCTAACAAAATAGATCTACCATGAAGTTCCATTTTGTGTAGATAAAATATGCTCATTAGGAAAATAATATAGATTAGGAAAGGAATAGGGTGAAAGGGCATCAACTAACTGGTCAACCACAACTTAACCTTTTATTGATTTTTGAGAGACAAACTTAAGGTCAAACTGAATTAGTAACATAACCCATTTAGCTAGTTTGCTTGAAATATAAGTTTGATTTAAAACTTGGGTCGAACTTGACAATAACACGAATTTCTACATGAAGAAGATAATATCTTAGCTTCTGCATTGCAAAGATGAGATCAAGACATTGTTTTTCCAATACCAAATACTTTCTTCATAATAAAGTAGAATATGACTGATGTAATATAAAACTCTTTGTTTACCATCATCATCATCATGTTGAGCCAATAATGGTGTTAAGGCATGAGATGAAGCCAATGTATAGAGGCAAAAAGGTCATCCTTGTTGAGAAGACACATAAATAGGATTATTATCCAAATAAATACAAATTGAATCAAAATCTTTATAGAAATTTTCATCCCATTAAAAACATATATCCTTTTAAAGAAAATATTTAAAGGGGAGGGTACAATCAACCAATTGAGAAATAAATCTTCTTATGGATTGGATCTTCCCTTGAAGGCTACAAAGTTGAGAAATGATTTTAGGTGGAGGCATGTTTATAATGATATCTATCTTATGATTATTAACTTTGATTCCATGGTGAGAGATGATAAATCCCAATTTTTTTCCATTGTCAATACTAAAGACACACTTAAAGGGATTTAGTCTCATTTTGTAGAGTTAGAGTCGTTCAAAGATAATATGGAGATTATTAACGTGATCTTAGTGAGTTAAAGACTTAGCCAAGATATCATTGTCACACTCTTCAAGAATTTGATGAATGAACATGAAAAATGAAATTCATGTCCCATTGGTAACTTGCAACAACATTCTTTAAACCAAGTGACATTACTACACAACAAAAGGTACTCCAAGTGGTAGTGAAAGTTATCTTAAATTGATCTTCCAAGGTAATAAGGATTTGATTATATCCTGAGAAGCTATCTATGAAAGAGAGTAATGCATGGCCTACTACCAAGTCTACAATCATATCAATATCAGGAAGAATTAAATTGTCTTTAAGAGAAGATTTATTCAACTTGTGAAAATTGATGATACATGAATACGACTTTCAGGCTTCATGACGACAACTATATTTGATATCCAAGGTGAATAGTCAATAGGATGAACAATTTTAGATTTTATAAGCTTTTCTATCTCATTCTTGGCCATTAAAGAAACCTTAGAATACATGTTTCTAATTTTTTGTTTAATCAACCAGGCATTGGGATATAACACAATGTTATGGACCACATTAGCAGGGTCAATACCAGGCATATCCTTATATGCCTAGATGAAGATATTGAGAAAGGAATTTATGAGATATTTATGTGATTTATGTTCCTTGTGAGAAATAAATTTCCCAATTTGAATTACCTTATTTAGGAAACAAAGGATCCATAGGGACACCAATAGTATCTCCCAAAATAGGTGTACTGCATAATGAAGGATCAAGGATAATAAAGTCTTTATCAATGTTAGAAAGTGAAGATAGTTTATTTGAATACATGATGGAATCACCAAAATATGCTCAAGGATTCAAGCAATGAGAAAATATAATATTATGATGATAGGAAGGTAAATTAAAATATAATCCAAGGAAATATACTAGAGCTTCCTCCATATAAAGAGCAACTAGAGGAGGTACAGGCAAATTTACATTGTCCATAATGAGTTTAGGATGAATAAGAGGAAGTGAAGGAGAATCTAAACAAATTGTGTTTACATTTAACAAAGGTTTTAGTTTAGATGGAAAAGGGTGGTATCCAATACTTGCATTAGAGTTATTTGGATTTGGCTCTAAAGAGATCTTGATACCCTACTCCTTATGACCATAAACTTTACCATTATAATCTATTTTGGACAAAATATTAAATCCTAAGCCATAATGTGATTGAAACTCCTCAAAATAAGGAGGTTCACCATTAGTGGCATAGTCAAGTATAATCACATGAAACATTTTTATCATTTTTAGAAGTAGATGGAATTACAACTTCTATAGGATTTGTTAATGATATTTGTGGAATGTCAAAATGAGTTTGGTTGGCTTTGTATTCTCCAAAAAAGGATGGTTTAAATTCTAATGAACCCCAATCATCACTAGGACATACATTAGAAATAGGTGAAGAAAGAGAGCTAGCATCATCATTAGGAATAGGAGTCAATGGTGGTGTAAAATACTTTGGGAATGATGAAGGAATTAAATTCTTAAGATTAGGAGAAAGTTTTGATGAATGACCAAGGTCATCCTTTTGACAATAGTTCAAGGTGTTAGGGTCAACTCTTATTGTGAATTATTTATTATTATATAGATAAAATTAATGGATTGATGTAAGGTAGATGAGACTACACTCATTGCATGTATCCAAAATCAACCTAGAATAAGGTCACATGATAAATTACCTAGCTTAACATATACCAAGGTAGGTAAGGTAACAAGTACCAACTACATAGTAATATTACCGTGTGGAGAGATTATCAATCAATGTCATCAAACCTACCGATAAATAGATAGGTAGAAGTAAGAGAAGAAGGATCTACATGAATATGAGATAGTAAGTCAACACCACAAACATTGATAACTGATTGAGTATCAATGGGAGTGTGTAAAAATCCTACAACATTAATAACACCAATTAACATAAGTGGAACATATTGAATTTTTACTTTAGGAGGAGGAAGTTCATGTTGTTGGAATATAATGTTTGGATTGTCATAATGGATATGTTTCATTAAATCATTCACATCACTTGGTCTAGCAAAAGATGACATGGGGATATTTTATAGAGGCTCATAAAACATGCCATGATAAACAAGAGAAGTTTGAAGGAGGTCCTTGAGAGATATCTTAGCAAGAGTAACATGAAGTTGCTCAATAAGGTCATAATCTCTTGGGGATTTAAAAATAAGTTTAGGAGTAGCTGGAAGAATTAGTGTAAAAGAAAGAAGAGATATGAGAATGTTAACATTCCGCTTCTTTCTTTGAATGCATGTTTGAATTAATACATTTAGCAATATAGATATAATAACCCAAAGGTCATGGTGTGTTATGAACACCCCAAATGGTTATTATGGGTTTTGGTGTTGGTTTAATTTTGTCAAGTCCATACACATAGATTTTTGGTTTTTTCAAGCTCTTTAGGAACACCAAAAATCAAAATTATATTAATTAAAGTATCAGAATCTTGAGGAGAACAAGTTAAAGGAGAATTTAAAGAAGAGTTTAAAGGAATAGGAGAAAAAGAAGTAGATGAAGAAGAATAAATTGAAGGGATAACATTTATATTAGGATAAAATTATTGAATTTCATCAAAAACTTCATCTAACATGCTAAGATCATCTTGAGAAAACACATTATCAATGCATGAAAGGTTTGGATAAAGAGATCTGAAATAGTCAAATAACATGCATTCATCAAACCAAAAAATATAATAGAATATGGTTAAGAAAGTGGAAAATAATGTGTGGTTAATTAGGACTTAGGCTCACTAAAAATGTAATGTAAAATAGAATTATATGGAAAAATAATAACTACTTGCAAACAAATTCTTTTACCACCTCAAATGAAACATAATCCATGTATTCATTTATAGAAACATGAAATTTACAAGACATAAATGTTAAATGTATTTAAATTGAAAATCTAACTTGTTTTTAAGTTACAAAATAAAAAAAGAAATGGAGAAAATATGAATCTATAATAAATATCAAGAGTAATAAAATCCAAATTTAATTGGAAATGAAATAAAAAACATTGAGGAACTTGACACCAAAGTAGAAAATCTCTATCTAGGGTGCAAGCATGTTGCACAAACATCCTCATGTTGCTTTGTTATCCTTCACCAATGAACCCAAAAAATTCCATAATAATCTACACACACTTTTGAACTATTTTAACCTACAAATACAACAAACAAAAAAATTGGTTGGGGCTATTTAGGGGTTTTCCATAATCAAACCCTCATTTTGGTCTTTTTACCTCCATGAACAACTAAAATAAAACATGGTTAATAAATAAATACTTTTAAATCTCAATTGCATTAAGGATAAAAGGAAAATTAAGAATGAACTATTTGATATTGGCGTCAAACTTGGTCTACGAGGAAAATCACCATTGATGGATAATAAAACAAATAGAAAGATATATATTGACTCCTATAACAAATCTAGATGTTCTCACTTTGAATAGTAAATATTTAAATAAAATGAACTAAATAAGAGTATTACTAGTAATGAAGATATTCTTCAATGAAGGTCATGATATGGACCTTATTATTACATTCCCTTTTAAAGAGTCTCGTTGTTGATGTGAGCCAAAATGTGTAATAGTGGAGCAACAAGCAAGCAATTGATAGAGAAACTTGGAACAAATTTTGTAGATTTTTGTTAAGAGTTTGAGAGTTAGGGAACTTCAATTCCAAAGAGTCAAAAAGCCCCTCCAAAATGAATGAACTCTTGGTTTTTTTTGCTTGGATGAGAGGGAAATATACATTAATTTGTCGTCCAGGCATTACGACACACATCATAAATAAGCCACATGGAAAGTATGCTTTTGAATCTAAAAAATTCTTGAGGTTTCAACATTCCATGTAAATGTTCACGAATTGCATTATCATCCTAGAGAATTCTGACAATATTTTACATTTATGCTCAAAATGCATTGTAATCTTCAAAAGTGAGCTAAAATATTTGTTATAGAAATTTAAAAATCTATCATTAATGCACAAGTTAAGGCGAATTCAAAACATAATGTGAAAATGTAAAAGTATATAATTTTTGACACTACACTAGGTATAAAATAATGTGGGGTGCATAGATCATTATCCTTAGATTTATCACAAGATACAACGTCAAAAGAACATGAATCTATGGGAATAGGAATAGAGATATTATGACATGCAAGATACCTAAAACCACAAGGTGCAAATATATAATGCATAGGTAGATATATGATGTAACCTTATCAATATCCATCACATGAGGTGTATCAATAACACAAGGTAAAGACTCACTCGGTGGATGTTCGTCATTATCAAAAGCCATAAGAGAGGTAGGATCAATATGAAGCTCATGCAATATGAGATGATTGTGTATAAAAGAAAAGGATAAGCACTAACCAACTTTAAGGAGGGGAAAACATATACATGATAAAATAAAAACTCTGTAGAATCTACATCCTCATCCATAACATATAAATTTATAAGAACACCAATGATGGAAGAATAGGAAACCACAAAGTATAATAATACATCATAACCAGTAAGGTATGCTTGTAAATGAAGTAAAGAGTATAATCTACGAGTATTTGTGATAGTGGATTTAATCTAAGGATTGGTTGGTGGGGTCAAATAGACATGAAATAATAAAAGATCAATCCTTGATCAAGATGTGATAATAAAACACAAGTGGTGGATCTAAATTCTATTCAAACATAATATAAACATATGCAATTATAAAAATAATTTAAAAACCAAGTAAAGAAGAAAGGATAAAACCTAAGGGTAAAACCTAGTTTGTATAGGAATGTTATGTTCACCGAATATTTAAGAGAAAAATACCTTGTATAAATCTACAGGATAATTAAATAATAAAAGCATTTGCCTAAATAATTAGAGTAAATACATGAGCCAAGATTGATGTTAAATGTTTGTGATAAATGCTATAATTAATATATTTTTCTAAATGCACGGGTACTTAATTTTCAATTTGATGAAGTTTCACTATACACAAGTCATAAGTCCATTTATCATGATGCCATAATTTTGATACTAGTTAGATAATTGTTGTTGACCTAGAAGTCTAACTGCTATATTCTTTGGTTCACTTTCAAGATTGTAAAGGTGATAGCCATGAGTGTGAAACTTATCTTATTGCCAATATTGAAACTATATTCATGAATCTAATTTGGTTGAATTCTATTATTTGGAATTTGTTCATCTCTATGTATGTGCTCAAAACTTGATAAGGAACAAGAGGTGTTTAGAGACACCTTTAGGAAATTTGCTAAACTTCAAGGGTCATGTTCTCCTCAGTTAGACCCCTAATAAAACCAATTCAATGATAATGAATTGAGGTCAAGAACAAAAAGAAAACACGTAGAATGCTCCTAAGATGACAATACAATGTTAATATAACTAATTTATCCACTTGCAAATTAAATTAATAAGTTTTCTTGATAGATTTTTATCTCCATCTTAGATGCTTCCTAAACATTTCATTAAATTAGGGTTAGTCTCTAAATACACCACCCTAGTGTGTAATTCAAAATATTTCACACTTTAGTTTAGCTCATAACGACTAATGGAAAATGTAGAAAAAAAATGAATTTGAAAAATTAAATTTTTAGGTTTAGATTTGTAGGTGTAAAATGATTAGAGCCAATTTTGCATTCACTGACTTGAAATAGAGTAGCAAATAGTAAATTTAGGGATCAAGAACGATTTATGAGGATAAATGATGAGAGGATTAGTGCTAGGTAATGCTATTTAATAGTTTCTATTTGAAATAAAGGATAAATGACAAACTAGTTGTTGTGGGTCCAAAACATAAGGGAAAAGGCTTGGGTATGTAATTTTTATCATTATAATTATAAATATGAATTATATGATCATCATTAGTAATTCCATCATGAAGGAAAGAGTTATCAACCATATCATGAGAAGATAAAGAGTTATCACTAAGCTCACTACTAAATACATCATTGATATACCATGAGTGAAAAGATATAGAAGAAAGACCAACAATATGAATAGAAGGAATATAAGCACCATAAAGTACATAAGTAGGATAGTCATCATAGATAGGCAGTCCTATAGAGAAGATATGATAAAGATGCTCATTAAAAGGACAACCATAATCACACATCATTAGGCTCTACAAAGAAATACATGGCAAGATAAACACATGTAAGAGAATCCATAGATTTAAGAGGCGGGCAATCATGAGATATAAAAAGAATATGCTCACTAAGTATCACATGAAGCAAAATATCTAGATGTATCATGAAAAGGTAAAACTACATCATCAACCATCACACTAGAGGATTAATAATCATGAATCATGTATATAGATGAGGTAAAGTTATATAAGGTTAGAAAGAATCATCATGAATATCCATAGAGTCAACATTATATGTAAAATCATTACAAATCATATCATCATCATGTACAAAAGAAGGTAGCTCACATAAATCATTATTCCTTTTTAGATTGCTCATAATATGCATCATCAAAGAGATATGAGGCTAAGGGTATGGAAATAGAGCAATTGTAACATGCTAAAGTAATAACATCATAATTCGTTGCATATAAGATAATGTACCAATAAATATTAATTATTACATAAAAGATAATTTGATAAAAAAATCTCAAATGAAAATGAAAAAAATAAAATATATAATTTTCACTATTACAATTATTTAAACCAAAAGATACATTTTTTCTACAATATTAATTAAAAATATTAAAATATAAAAATTCATATAATAAAATCTATTGCTACTAATAAAAACTTTACGCATAATTTAAAAATAATGAAAAAGTCTAGAATAGAATAAAAGCTTATGATATTGCTATCAGGATTCAATCGTGTAGTTTTCGAGTCAAACTCATTGACCCATGTTTCATTATGTCAATGAGTTTGACTCGAAAACTACACGGTTGAATCTTGATAGCAATATCATAATTTGACACGTTGTGGAAAATACCTCCTACTTATCAATTGATGAGTTAAAGGGGCTCTATAATGAATGGTTCATAAGGCACAACACTTGCTGAACGTTTTGCAAATGGGGTTGCAAGCTAAGTGGGCTTAACCTTGAGGAAAACTCTGGTTAAGCGTGCTTGAGCTGGAGCAATATTGGGATGGGTGACCGCCTAGGACGACCCAGTGCTTCACCTATGTGAGCATCACCTAGATGCAATGAGTGCTAAGTGGACCATTCATTATCATGAGAGATGGGTTCTTGTGAACCACTACTCATGAAACATGGGTTAATGAGTTTGACTCGAAAACTACATGGTTGAATCCTGATAGCAATATCATAATTTGACACGCTGTGAAAAATACCTCCTACTTATCAGAATAAAAGCTTGCTAATAAATGAAAAAGTCTTAAGAATTACATTCTAATGAATTGAATAAAAGCTTGTTAATATGTGGATAAAGTGCTATTCAATTTGATGATAAACTCTCCCATTATCTAACCTTCTCGCTGAATGTACCACATTAAATAATTCATTTCAAAACGGATCGAGCCTCATACCGAACTAGTTAGTAATCATTTACAAAGAAGAAAGCTATACGAAAAAGGAATTCACCGCCTTTTTCATCAAACGAGATTCATATTTTTAATTCTACTCTCTACAAAACAGATGTAGAAATGCTGAGCTATGGGATTGGAAAACCAAGAGAACGTTGTTTGGCTTACTTGTGACCCCGGTGGTTCTATATGGGTGCGAAATTTGGGGCAGCAGCATGTCAGATCAGAAATGGAGGCAAGTGGAAAGAATTCAAAAGCATCTAATTGTTAGCAGCCTTAAACTCAAAACCACGATACCTTATGAGATTTTACTAGCGGAGTCAGGCACCTTTCCCTTGGAGGCTTTCGCGATGATTCGGTTACTATGTTACCTTCAAAAGGTTCAAAACATGGACGACCATCGGTGGCCTAAGCTAATCGTAAAAGAAAAGTTGGATAGAAGAAGGAATACATGGATGAAACAAAACAAAAAATGGATGGAAAAGTGGGGTGTGAATATGCAAGATTGTCCAAGTTCAAATGAAGAAATAAAAAAATATGTGAAACAAAAATTCAAAAAAGCTTTATGGACAAAACAATCAGGGCGAAAAAAAGACTATTATATCAAAGAATTCAATCCTAAGGGGGACCATGATGAAAAGGCATATATAGGAGCAAATATTAAATGGAGAGCAAAGATGTTGATAGCTCAACTCCGAACTAGCTCACATCGTCTTAGATGTGAGACGGGCAGATGGATGGTTCCTAAAGAAGAGTGGGAAGAAAGAATATGTCGTTTTTGCGACATGGGATTAGTGGAGACAGAGTGGCACTTTGTTATGGAGTGCTCAGCATACAAAGATATTCGGGTCACTTATGGGGACATCTTACAAGTGGACAACTTAAATACCTTGTTTGAGGAGGAAAGGTTGGTCAAATCTGCAAATTACATCATCAAAATTCACTGTCGTAGAGCTAATCTCGAGCGAAGATCTCAGGGTGTTTAGGGTCTTCTCTTTTCGGTGGTGGTCTTGTGCTGTTCCTGGGTCCCATAGGCTGCTGTGGCCTCGTGGACGTTATTAAAATATTTCATTTCATTTCATTCATTCTTTTAAACATTTAGACTACGAAGACAGATTCATCTTTGTTTCTAACATTTGCAAACAACAATCAAGAGAATAGGAAAAAGAATGGCGTGCGTGCACAATCACAGCTGCGAAGAACACGAGTGCGGCTCCCAGTGGTCTCTCTACAAATACATCGATATTCCTCGGGTAATTCAAACTTTCATTCTCAACATATTTTCTCCATTTCGAATTTCATGAACATCTTGAAAAAAAATCTTGAGAATCCTTTCCTACCGTCCTTTATTTACCATAAGTTTCGCCTTGTTCCGTACAACAGATTTCACTGTTTGATTCTCGCCTTGGCAACATGATTTGTTTTCTCATTAAACCCTAACACCAGTTTTGCAAATTGGAATTCTTTGAAAATTCTGAAAAAAAAATCACCCTATGGTAATCTTGGGTGAAATTATGGATTACGTGAAGGCCTCCAGTTTGGTCTTTTGGTATGGACTCAAATTCATAAGTATTTGGCCACTAAATGTTCAAACGGCTAGATTAAGTGGGTCGTGTGTCATACTGGGAGATTGGGTCGATAATAATTATGGACTGCTCTTAACATGGTGCAGGGTAAGATTGGGCTAGGTCATCCGGATTATACCACATCGTGTGATGTAATGTATTAGTGGATTTAGTGGCATCAATGTTGGATGCTATTATGGCGAGTACATGCAGCATCTGACAATGCAACGCATGATTGAGACATCTAGAAGCTAACAGTAATCATATCTAGCCACACAATAAAAAAATACCCACCATTGGGGCATCTAGGCAGTTAATTCAATGTGTATAGTCCTTTCTTATTGTAGGTTCTAATTGTCTAGTTTGGAATCTTGGATAGATAGTTATTTGCCATTAAATCCAAATTTGCATTCATACTTTTGCCATAATTCCATTTAATTAGGCAGTTATCTCAAGTTTCAGTCTTCATTACTAACCACAGAATATATCATCATTGCATTACAATTAATAATCTCTCTGTTCTAAGACAGAATGCGAAAAGCAAAATGCAGAAAATACTCATTAATTGACAAGATAACCATTAATAGAAGGGCTACAGGTATCAAGTGTCATAAAATGAACAACTATAGGAATTATTTCTAAATATCTTTTTCATCTTGATCAATAGCAATGCAAGTTATTTGCCTTACAAGACCATTGACAAATATACAACAGGTTTGATAATTAGAATAACTCCCTTCACAACTCCTCCATATTTTCTTTCAATAATACATTACAGAGAAATAATATGTAATCCTTAAGAATCATTGTTAGTTCATTTTCCTGTTTCCATAACCTTCAAGCAACTACTGGAGATTGCCATAGCAGCTGTTAGCAACATTAAAGGAGCCCAACTTTTGGACCAGCAAACCTGCTGCCTCTCCAAGGCTGCGAATGGGAAGCCTCAAGACAGCATTGTGACAGTTAAGGTTGCATACCTTATAGTTATTGTACATTAAAGAATACATTTTAACTTCATGCAACCTGCTTACTTAACATGACCAGGTCAACAATAACACCACTGCTTAATAGTAAGAGACTTAACTGACAAATGATCATCATAGAATCTCTTTACAGATATCAAAGGAGAGTGCAATGTAATGTCTCGTTTGAATTTTTAATATCTCGGAGGGAATATTTCGTAATATCGAATCAAGTTTTAATTTTTAATTTCTATACAAAAATATATATACCAGAACTATACTTTTTCCAATTGGTATTTCTGATAATTATTTGAATTTGCAAAATTAAATATCTCTTTTAAAAATAGCAATCAGATTCGCTGATAAACAGCAAAAGTTATTTAACTTGAAATTTTAATAATGTCTACTAGAAGATCAATAACTTACCACAATGGTAATTTCTGTATGAAATCACTCTTGAGAAATTGTGGGTTCCCATCCTTTGATTTCTGCCATGAGGGGTTTCATGCTCAGGTTAAATGAACTGCAGTTCCATTCTCCAACGGGTAATAATCAGATAATAAAAGATGTATTCTTCGTATGGCGGTTAGTTCTCTTTGTTTGGTGTCTCTTATGTATCGTTTTCCTTCAATAGTCACGATTCTTCGCATGCCCCTTGACTTTTGTTAAAGTTAAACTTTAATTTTATATTTATATTTTATTTATTGATATTTTAATTATTAGAATTATTATTATAATATCCTCTGTGATCACAAGATCATTCACACTTTACAGAGACCACAATCTCAACCATGCAGGATACTTGCAGCCATAGTCAGGTCTATTACATAACGTACAGTCAATTTCACAAGGAAACAGTAATACCTAAGCTTATGCTTATCAAGTTCATCATCAAGAAGATGGTCCTAATATCACTAAGAGGGATCATTAGTTACAGTAAAAAATGAGAAAGCTTTCTAGCCAGTCAAGATTAACAATACAGTCTGCATGCCCCTGCCATAAATCAGAAACCCCACGACCAAAGAGATATGGAAGCGGTGACCAAGGAGATATGAAAGTGGCAACTCTTCAAAAGGGTTCAATGAGAATTAATTTAGGAAGATGTTAATGCAGTGACTCCATAAGAAAATAAGTAATTAATAATTAAAAGAATTTAAGGGGCAGTGCTTGGTTGTGGAAGGATGTGTCCCTTGTTAAGATTACCAATGAAAGGATGTGACCCTCCCCACCATGGAAGATATAAAAGGGAGAACAAATGAGTGGAGAGAGGTATGAAGTGGATAGAGTTGGAAAAAGGAAAATAAGGAATTGAAATATAAGATATCCATTGGAAATAAATACTGTTTTCAGCAAGAATATTATTGGGAAGTAAGTTTAAAAGATAATCATAGAATATACTGTAATAACTTGATTTCTGCAATATTAATATATATATATATATATATATATATATATACTGTAATAACTAGTCAAAGCAATATTGCATCACCAAAAATAGTGACCAATAGTTCATAATATCATTAGTTGAATAAACTTGGAACTACTAGCATTTTTTCTTTATCAATTTCTTGGTTGAAGAGTAGAAAATCATTTCTTGTAATATTTGTTGGAGTCACTCAAAGTCCTCTACCATCATATTCCATCACTTGATGTTATTAATTGGTTATAACGACTCTATCATCATGACAGTTAGTCAAACAAAATGAAAAAGTTCAGTAACATCCATATAGTTGAATTTGTGATATGTTTGTGAAAAATGAGATGTTTTGAAGTGGGGTTTGGGTAAAGAAGAATAATCTAAAAGTAAAATAAGAGAATCAATTCAATTTGTGGTTGTTTGCAATTGATTTAATTTCAAATGACATTTGGAGGAAATCAAATATATATGTTTTGGTGGGTGCAAATATTTTGATCATCTTGAGATAAATAGCTATAACTCATTGTTTAATTGCAGAAATCAAGTTATTACAGTCCCTTGTAAGTAAATATATTATGAGGCCGATTGACCTTCCGAGTCATAAGATGCTAAAGGACTAGAATTTCTTAATATCAAAGCATGCAACCCCAAGATAGTTGAATTAGAGGTTCTGCCATACTTGTGGGCCGAGAGGCCAAATGGTGCTCTTGGGCTTGATTGAAGAGGACAATCTTCATCCATCTTATCAAGCACACCACCTTGAGATGGATGAATTGGAGATTCTACCATACTTGTAGGCCAAGAGGCCAAATGGTGCTCTTGGGCTTGGTTGAGAAGGACAACCAACCTCCAAGGCGGACTAAGCGATGGAATAGATCTAGAATCATTCCATGCTTTCGCAATACAAGGGCCTCCACCCTTTGAAATGATAATTGATATTTGATATTCGTTATTACAAAGGAGAGGAAAACTCCTTAAATAATACAATACAGGACGATGTTTCTAAAAAGAAACAATCGTTAGCAAAATTAATTAACTAAAAGTTACTAAAAACAATTGAAACGGACTAGGTTAACTTGAAAGTAAACTATTGACTAACTAAAGGCTAAGATGACCATTAAATAATATAATAATACTTTAATATCTTCCCTTAATGGTCATCCTACTAACTACACTAAGCTTATCTTGAAATTTTACAAATTTATTTGGATTGAGAGACTTGGTGAGAATGTCTACAGTCTGATCCTCAGTTGGAACATACTGTAACATCACAGATCCATCTTCAACAAGCTGTTTGATGAAGTGACAATGAAGCTCAACGTCGTTGGTTCGCTCGTGGAAGATTGGATTCTTAGCAAGTTTGAGAACCCCTTGATTATCACAGAACAGAGGTGAAGGTCCTGCTTGAGACATTTGCATGTCAGCAAGCATCCTTCGAAGCCATACTGTCTCAGATGTTGCCTTAACTATTCCCCGATACTTTGCTTCGGTCAAGGAAAGAGCAACTGCTTGCTGCTTCTTGCTTGTCCATGTGATTGCACCTGTACCGAGATTGAAAACATACCCAGAAGTGGACTTCCTGTCATCAACTGAACTTGCGCAATTTGAGTTTGTAAAGCCAACTAGCCTAGGATCTTTGCATCTGTTATACAAAATGCCAAAGTCAGGTGCCCCTTGGACTTATCGCAATACTCACTTCGCGGCAACCCAGTGTTCTGCCTTAGGGGTAGTCATGAAACGAGAAATGTAACTCACAACGAAATTGAGATCAAGTCTAGTAGTAGTAAGATAGATGAGGCTGCCCACTAGTTGCCTGAACGCAGACTCATTTACCACTAGTGAGTCTGATTTGGCTGAAAGTTTTAGCCCCTTCTCCATAGGAGTGGATGAGATTTTGCAATCTTCCATCCTAAATTTTTCAAGCAAACTCCTAGCATACTTCGATTGAGAAATGAAGATACTACCACCTGTTTGCCAAACTTCTACACCAAGACAATAGTGTAGGAGACCTAAGTCTGTCATCTCAAATGCTTGACACATTTGACTTGATCTGTTCAATCAAATGTAACCTACTGCCAATAGTGATGATATCATCCACATAGATGACAAGAAGGATGATATCACTACTAATGTTCTTGACGTACACATTTGCATCTGAGGGACTCCTTTGAAACCCCTTTGCAACTAAGTACTTGTCAAACTTTAGGTACCATGCCTTGGGTGCCTGCTTTAGGCCATAGAGAGCCTTCAACAATTTGTATACCTTATGGTCTTGTCTTGCAACCTTAACACCCAAAGGCTGCATCATGTATACCTCTTCCTCCAAATCTCCATTGAGGAAGGCACTCTTCACATCCATCTGGTGGACCTTCCAACCAAACTATGCTGCCATGACTAGGACAAGTCGGATGGTGCTCATTTTTGTTGTAGGAGCGAAGGTTTCCTCATAGTCAATACCTTCTCTCTGTGAGAACCTGTTAGCCACCAATTGAGCCTTGTATTTATCCAGTGTTCCATCAACCTTGTATTTCACCATTTGCAGCCAATGGGTTTCTTCCCTCATGGAAGATCTGATAGAACCCACGTGTTGTTCTTCAAAATACTATGATGTTCAAAATCCATAGCCTTTTCCCATTCAGGTTTTCCCTTGGTCTCCGAATACTGCTGAGGCTCGTAAATACTCTAAATAATCTAAAAAGCTGCGGTCAAATAGTCTTCAACTATCATAAGGAATCTTCCAAAGGAATCGATTCCTAGTGATATTTCCCCATAAACTTACCACTTGCATCCTTTTTAATATCTTGCAATTTCCTTTTTATGGATATCAAAGGCTGCGGTTGGCATAAGGAAGGCTTTTAAGCCTTACTTATTAATATGATTTAAGACTTGTACGGTCACTTTTGGGGCCCCAAAAATGGTACGGTTGGGGCAATTTCATCTAATATAAAAATGTTTGATTTTAAAATACTCTTCCATAGGCACACACAATACTATTAATAATTTATGTTTATATTGCACACATCACACATGAAATTTATTATTTGTTAATAAATCTTTAATAAATTTGTATTTGCAAACCTAGCAAACCCATGAAAGATAAATCAATTTGCTCCAAACTCTTATTTGCAAACATTCAACACAAAGACAACTTCTGTATGAAATTGCTCCAATGAAATTCGAGGGTTTTTGTCCCCAAACTCCAAATCTTCAACTCATTGTTGATCCTTGAATGTAATTGCTTTACCTTTTGGATTTTCATCCGTCAAGAAAACCATTGGGGTTTTTGTCTTGCCGGTAAGAGTTTGGCTACAAGAAAAAATCTTGAAAAGAGAAATTATCAAACTTTAGAATTAATTTCTTTCTTCTCCTCAACCTCCTTTTATAACCCCAACAAAACTTTCAAGAATCAATATATTATAAAAATCACTTTTTAAATAATAAACCATTTATCTCCTTAAAGTGACTATAGTATTTTAATTTTTGGATCCAACTAAGGTCACTTTATAAATATAAAATATTTAACTTAAAAATCATAATTAATTAAATACAAGTTGCCTGGAAATATTAATTTAGACAACTTAATTTAATTAATTAAGTTATTTCTTTTTTGAAAACCTAAGTAGAAAATGTGGACATTACATAATTCTTTAGGTTGTTTCATTTATATTTCCTCTTCTAAGTCTCCATGCAAGAATGCCATCATGACATTCATCTACTCCATTTCAAGATCATATGCCATAGCTATGGATAACATCTTAATAGACCTCAACTTAGTAATAGGAGAAAAGATCTCATCGAAGTCAATTCCCTGAACTTGGGAATATCCCTTTGCCAACAATCGCACCCTGTACCACTCAAGTGATCCATAAGCTTTGAATTTCTTCTTGAACATCCACTTGTAGCCAATGGGTTTCCTATTCTCAGATAGACCAACCAAATCCAAAGTCCCACACTGCTTAACGCCAATGTCTTTTCATCCATGGCATTCTTCCAAGACTTCTTTTCTTTGGAAGTGAGAGCTTCTTCCATTCAATTTAGTTCACTATCAATACAAGTAAAAAAAACACAACACGAATTTGGTGGGCCATATGTGTTAGGTGATCTCCGTTGCCGTCTAGACCTTCTCATAGTTACTAGTGAAGAAATTTTTGCCCCATTTGCACCTTGTTCTTTTTTCAGATTTGCATAGATGAGCTTGCCTCTTCTTCCAAACTATCATGTCCACCATACTATTTAATTTCATATGTATTATGCTACTACAATTTTGATTGAAAACGCACCTTCTCCTTCTCACTCTCCTTTGATTGTTCTTCCATGGACAAGACTCTAAGTTCCTGATGCAAGGGGTTCCAAGCCCTCAATCACAAACTCTAACAACACAAAATATAACTCGGAAATTGTTTGCAATGAGACCAAAAATCTGCAAGAAGTAACTTCAGTTTCTTATTCTAAACTCCTCAAATTTTATGGAATACAAGGTATATCTGAAATGAATTAGTTTTGTAGCCATATGGGCTGATGGAGAACATCACAAATCTGATTGCAATCTGATATAGGTCTGTTACAAACAGCAAAGATCAATCACAAATTGATCTCCTTCAATCTATCCTCTTCTTGTAGCTTCTAGCTCCTTCAACCTGCAATCTTTAATGGGAGTCACTGCTGCAATAGACCTGCAACCTTCAAGTCTATTTGCTGCTGTCTAAACACCTTCAAACCTGCAAAAACATGGAGTCTTGGTCTCCTTCACCAAGAGCTATGCTCTTCCAAATTTGAAACAAACAACCACACAACAAATTGCAAAAAGGCAACAATATATATTATTATTTCAAATTGAAATGGATTACAAAACATGGAAGCTCACAAGCTCCTTTCACTCATGGGCTTTCTATATGCAAAAATCTGCAAGTATTGGAGACTTAGAATCTGTACCCATTCTGGCAACATTTAGTTATGCCAACTTCAACTCTTCCAAAGCCATCTTCTCCAAATGACAAGACTGCAATATATAGAGGTTTGAGGGGAAAATACCACTATGATATCCCAAAACAACATGCCAAAACCTCCTTGGAAAACCCACACCCCACCTTGAGGAGAAATCATAAAATAATTGAAATTACTAAATGCTCACATGACCCTCATTTGGGCACCTAACTCATGGCCAATCAAATTTGGTCAATTTCGGAATCTCCATAACTCCCCGACGGCTCTGACGGCTCCAAATATGAACATGCACCAACATGCAAAGCTGGTGGCCCAACATCCAAATGCATGCAACTCATGATATTCAACATGTAAGAGCATGCTTACAAAGTGGTCTCCACCAAGAAATGGGATGCCCAAAGAGAATATTCCCCCCTTTTATGCCTTTGTAACATTTACCAGAGTAAATACCCATCAAAGTTACAATTACAGACTCACATAGTAAATATTACAATATTTGGAAATTTAGAATTATTAATTTCCCACACAACATTAGCCCACATAAGCCCTTATTGAAAATTAAAACAAAAAGAAATTATTTTTGGGTGATGCAAGATTGCTCTTACACTCTGGATGCATTTGTATCAAACACCCAAGGTAGGAAATTTTTTGTGAATATGGATTCACAAAATGGAGTTGAGTGGTAGTACACCCTTTCAGATTGTAAACAATCCTCAACAAACTCCATCACTGAATTTGGTACTTGCAATTGATTCTTCTTACTTCTCTTCCAACACTTAGTTGGAACAAGGAACCTTCTCCTCTGACAACTCTGCTATTAACTCCTCTTTCTTGATGTGGAATTAGCTCCACCATAACTCGACCACCTCCTCTAAGTGTATCTCACATTCTTCTCTAATCTTGTGGGATTCAACCCACCATAGTTTGTCCACCTCCACCAATTTGCACCTGCACTTAACTTTGCAACACCATACAAACCCTTCTTTGCATACCAATCATCTCTAACAAACTCTAATTGATCCATCTCATCTACATTCACTAACTCATTCATCTCAACATGAAAATCATCTTTCTTAAATTCAATAAGAAAAGATTTTACCTCATCACATGTTGCAACTTCAGTTTTATTCTCTTCTTTCATGCCTTTAATAAGACATGCAACTGTATCACTTCCTTGTCCTATAACCAATGCATCATACTTTACGTCCACTGCTGCAATCTGCATCAACAAATCATCTTTCTCTTTTTCTTCTATGTCCTCCAAAGGACACTCTTCTGCTGCAACTACATTATACTCACATCCATCTTTATAGCATATTTAGTAAAATTAAAAGTTACCTGACTTACATCCATTGCTGCAACTCTTTCACCTTCCTTGTTTATTGTTATCTCCTTCAAGTCTTCTCAAAGACTTTTCTTTGCTGCAATTTTTGAAATCTCATTTCCCATGTCTTCCAATAGAGATTCCTCAACTTCAAATTCATCTTCCTCATATTTATCCTCTTCTTTTGCTATGTCACATGCATGATACCCTAGTGTATCTTCTTTCTTTCCTGCAATCAAAATACCATTAGAAAGATAATCAAAATTACCTTCAACTGTTCTTTTTTCTTGTTTTCTCCTTTCATTCTCTTCTCTTATTTCATCCACTTGCTGTTGCAACTCTATCATTCCAACTCTTATTTCTTCTTGCTCTCTCTTTGATTCTCTCTCCGATTTTCTTAAGTCCAGGAATCCTCAAAATGCATCCAATGATAGAAGTCCTTTTCTTCTTCCTCTTTTCCATTCTTAAGGCCTCACAAATCCTTAACATAAATTTTCAAAATCCTCAAGTTTTGTACATGTAAACTGCCTCGCTCGGCGATCTGTTTACAAATCCTCAACACTCTCCACCCTAGGTCTTGGTGCAAACTGCCTCACATTGGCGCTTCTGCCTGCACACTCCAGAACTCCCGCTTTGATACCAATGATGTAAGGGGTTCCAAGCCCTCAATCACAAACTCTAACAACACAAAATATAACTCATAAATTGTTTGCAATGACACCAAAAATCTGCAAGAAGTAACTTCAGTTTTTTATTCTAAACTCCTCAAATTTCATGGAATACAAGGTATATCTGAAATAAATTAGTTTTGTAGCTCTATGTGCTGATGGAGAACATCACAAATCTAATTACAATCTGATATAGGTCTGTTACAAACAACAAAGATCAATCACAAATTGATCTCCTTCAATCTATCCTCTTCCTATAGCTTCTAGCTCCTTCAACCTGCAATTTTTGATGGAAGTCACTGCTGCAATAAGCCTGCAACCTTCAAGTCTATTTGTTGCTGTCCAAACACTTTCAAACCTGCAATAACATGGAGTCTAGGTATCCTTCACCAAGAGCTATGCCCTTCCAAATCTGAAACAAACAACCACACAACAAATTGCAAGAAGGCAACAATATATATTATTATTATTATTTCAAATTGAAATGGCTTACAAAACATGGAAGCTCACAAGCTCCCTTCACTCATGGGCTTTCTATATGCAAAAATCTGCAAGTATTGGAGTCTTCAAATCTGTACCCATTCCAACAACATCTGGTTATGCCAACTTCAATTCCTCCAAAGCCATCTTCTCCAAATGACAAGGCCACAATATATAGAGGTTTGAGGGGAAAATACCACTATGGTATCTCAAAACAACATGCCAAAACCTCCTTGGAAAACCCACACCCCACCTTGAGGAGAAATCATAAAATAATTAAAATTACTAAATGCTCACATGACCCTCACATGGGTGCCTAACTCATGGCCAATCAAATTTGGTCAATTCCGGAATCTCCATAACTCCCCGACGGCTCCGTATATGAACATGCACCAACATGCAAAGCTGGTGGCCCAACATCCAAATGCATGCAAATCATGCAATTCAACATGTAAGAGCATGCTTTCAAAGTGGTCCCCACCGAGAAATGGGATGCCCAAAGAGAATATTCCCCCCATCTTATGCCTTTGTAACATTCACTGGAGTAAATACCCATCAAAATTACAATTGCAGATTCATATAAGAAATATTACAATATTTGGAAATTTAAAATAATTAATTTTCCACACAATATTAACTCACATAAGCCCTTATTGAAAATTAAAACAAAATAAATTATTTTTGGGTGATGCAAGATTGCTCCAAATATGAACATGCACCAACATGCAAAGCTAGTGGCCCAACATGCAGATGCATGCAAATCATGCAATTCAACATGTAAGAGCATGGTTACAAAGTGGTCCCCATCGAGAAATGGGATGCCCAAAGAGAATATTCCCCCCTTTTATGCCTTTGTAACATTCACCAGAGTAAATACCCATCAAAATTACAATTACAGATTCACATAAGAAATATTACAATTTTTGGAAATTTAAAATAATTAATTTCCCACACAACATTAGCCCACATAAGCCTTTATTGAAAATTAAAACAAAAGAAATTATTTTTGGGTGATGCAAGATTGCTCTTACACCATGGGTGCTCCTGCATCATTTCCTTGAATGTAACATTCCTTGATTATATAACCTTCAGAGTTTTTGGATTCCAAAGTTTGTAGCCTTTACCATTCTCACCATGACTAATGAAATTACACCTTTTTTCCTTGAAATCCAACTTAGATCATCTCTTCTTTGGCACTTGAACAAATGTCTCACAACCAAAGACCCTCAAATGCATTTAACTAGTTTTTTGCTAGTTCACATTTGATATGGTGTCTTGTTTTCTAGCATGGAAGTAGAAGACTTGTTTTTGAAGTAGCATATGGTATTAATAGCTTTAGTCTGATACACCTGTCTTACACCAACACTACTCAACATGCTTCTAGCCTTATTTGGCAAATTTCTATTCAAAACTCTTAGTCACTCTTATTTTTTTGCAGTGTATAAGGTGTTGTCCTTTGCTTTACAATACTGAATCTTTCAATCTCCTTGGAGTAAAATTCACTACTATTATCTACCCTCAGCAACTCTATTTTCTTACTGGTATGGTTTTCAACAAGAGACCTAAACTCCTTAAACTTGAGAAATACTGCAGTCTTCTTTCTAAGAAAATACACCCAATAGTACTTAGAATAATCATCTGTGAATTATACATAGTATATACACTTATAAATGGATTTCCACAAGACCAAACACATCACTATGTATCATATCCAAAATCTCCTCTGCTCTAGTGCTTCTTAAGACAAACCTCACTCTATTATGTTTTCTCAACACACAAATTTTACAAATGTTAATACCAATAGAACAATCATCAAGACTGTCCATCATATCTTTACTTATCAAGGTTTTTTAGATCTTTTTCACTTAGGTAATCCATCTTGAGATGCCACAATCACGCTGATTTAGGTGTAGTTTCTTTAGCGCACATGGATAATGTTGTTGCATCCAACCTATACAAAGTAACATGCCACACTCCCTTAGCAAGCACTAAATTACTCCTTGCTAACCTGCAACCTTTACCATCAAAGGTGACATGTATTCTTGAGTCAACCATTTTTGACACAGATATAAGGTTTTAAGCCAAACCTGAAATATGCAGAACATCTGAGAGTGTCCTTCCTCTACCATCCATGAATGCAACCTTTACCTTTCCTCAACCAACCATCTTCAAAGAAGTGTTACCATTGAGGGAAAATCTACCCTTCATTGCACTTTGCATAATCAAGTGCCATTCTCTATGAGGTGTCATATCATAAGAAGCACTTGAGTCAATTGATCGAGTCATCACCAATGACATTAGAAGAAATAAATGCATCACTACTATATTCATCATTCTTAGAGGACATATTAGGAAAGTCATCATTTTTCTTGGACTCACAATCCTTCTTTACATGACCTTTCTTGTCACAATTCCATCATTTTATTTTAGATTTATTTAGATGTTTACTTTTAGACTTGATTTTACTCTTAGATTTCTTATCCCCACTTTTTCTTACCTTTCTTCTCCTTATACTTGTCTCTAACAACTAGGGCATCAAAAGAATTATCATCCACAAACTTTTTCCTAATTTCCCCACTAAACAAAATACCTATGACATTCTCTAATTTTAGTGGCACAAAATTATTGTCTATAGAAATTATCATGTTTTCCCATGCATCAAGTAAGGAACAAAGTACTACAATTCATTTGTCCTCTTCATCCATCTTGACTCCTATTGATGCAAGTTGACTTATTATCATATTAAAATTATTTAAGTGTTTAGTTATGGAATCTTCCTCTTTCATTTTCAGAGAATACAACTCCTTTTTTAATACAAGTTTATTAACCAAACTCATAGATTGATATAACACAACTATCTTCTTCTACAATGAGTTTACAGTTTGTTCCTCAAAACATATTTATCAACTCAAAATTTTAGACATAATTGAATAGTATTTCCTGCTTGCTTATCTAGTTTTACCTAGTTGTCATTAGACATACTTTAGGGCATGGTCGAAAAAGATATCGTAGCCTCTACTTATCTCTTTTCACCAAAAGATCTTCCATCTTCAATTTCCATAATTTGAAGTTTTGGCTGTTGAATAATTCCGTCTTAGACCTAAAGGTGTGAGCCATAGATTTAATACTATTATGTCTTCTCAAAAAATCCTTCAAAGTCCTTTGTGATCAGGTATACATGAATTTCAACAAATTGACTGTAGTTACCACCGAACGTGCTAGGGTTTGGACTCCCAACGACATAATAACTTCCCAAACAACAAACTTGCTCTTTGATACCAAATGTTGGGGACTTGCACCCTTGTTGTAGACAACCGGTAGATTGAGATTAGATAGACTTAAGATTATGTGCATAAAAAACAATCAAGAATATTTATAAGATCCATCTAACAACATTTATAGAAGTAAATGGAATAGTATGCATCGAAAGATCACACAAGACTTAGAGATTTATGTGAGAAACCTTTTCGGGAGAAAACCCACCACCAAAAGACATTCACAGTTATATTATTTAGAATTAAAACACAATACGACAAAGTCTTAATAGAGTCTCAATCTACAACATACTTCTTCTGCAATCGGTCTAATGTTTCACAACAACAATATTTAATTCTATGTTCCACCAAGTTTCTGGGACGGGGGGACGGCGGGACGGCGGGATGCGTTTCGGGGACGGCAAATTTTTGAGGGGATTTTAGGGGACAGGGGGACGGCTGTATAGTATATATATATATAGGGAGAGAGAGAGAGAGAGAGAGAGAGAGAGAGAGAGAGAGAGAGAGAGAGAGATAAATTTTAAAAATATAGGGAAATTTCAAATTTAAGATATTCATATGAGTAATGATAATCATAACAATCACCAATCATATTGACATATGCATCATAGAATCGAATTATCAAACAAATTAATACTACAGCTACCTAATTGCATCCATGGACCATAATTCAAATTCATGTCAAATAGTCAATGTGCATATGATATAAAATAATAAAATGCCCAAAAGGCTACAAGTTTGTACTACAAATGTCAAAATGACAAAGTCACAAGTGTCCAAAGGCAAAACATAGAAATAGAAAGTATGATGATTGCCACTACTCGGCATCTGCCAACACTGCATCAAAATCAGACTCATAGTCTGAGTCACTGTCACTGTGAGGGGCTAGCTCATCTAATGGAACTCCAACCAATCCCTCCTGTCTCTCCTCCTCATCAATTTGTGTGACATCCTCTGGATCAACATCCCATCGTAATGCTGGAGTCTGTCTATACTCAGGAGTCTGACGATCCTGGAGTCGCAAAGCACTATGCACAGCCACTAATTTTTCTGCCCGTCTAGAGGTCAGCCTATTCCTCTTGATAGAGTGAATAAAGCCGTATGTTGACCAATTCCTCTCTGCAGCAGAGGAACTAGCAACCTGTGAGAGGAGACAAAATTTAAAAACTAAATTAGTAATTTAAATTTACTAATTAGGACATTCAATTTAAATTATGATTATATAAATGTTCAAACTTCAACACTATCACTCATCTAAATCAAATTATGTTAATCTAAAGTATTACCTGTGAAAGGAGGCGAACAGCAAGCGTCCTCAATTGTGGTGCATCCTTCCCATGCCATGACCACCATCCAATAGGATCCCTTTGAGCTATTGTAGTTCTATCTACCCTGGCCTCTGGTTTGCCGAATGTTGGACCACGGAGATTAACAAAATCAGTGAACTGTGTACGAACTAGACTGGCCTCCTCAATTGAATATATTTTTGCAAGGGCCCTCATAAACCCTTCTTTCACCTCATCATCATCACAAGGAGGCATCCTACCAGGTCTAGGTACATACCATTTGGGATTAAGAGCAAAGGCTGCCATATGAAGCGGGGTGTTCATAGTGTTCCACCGCCTTGTCACAATGGGCCTAATTTTTTGCTCATATAATCCCGAATTAGGATCCTTATCAGAAATTGCTTTCTTCATTTTTCCAAGCATGGAGTCAAAAGTTTCATAAATCTCTCCAAGACTTGGAGAGTCTGTATCAGCATATCTAATGACATCCACAATAGGTGAAATGATGGAGCAAACAAATCTGCAAACAAAAATTTGAAAAAAGACAAGTTAGAACTTAGAAAATAAAAAAATATTAATAATAAAATCATATATATATATTTTTATAAAATCAGCAATCAATAACAAATTATTAATTAACAATTTTTTTACCTCACATTGGACCACCAATTATCATCAAGAATTTTTTGTTTGATGCTTCTCCCTTCTGCAGTGCTTGCCATAGCCCATCTATTCCACTCTGAATTAACCATCATCAACTGTAGAGCCTCCTGTACCTCAAGCATCCTCTCTAACAAAATAAAGTAGCTGGCATACCTTGTTGCTACAGGCTTGAGAAATTCCTTCCTTGAAAATGTCCTAAAGAGGGCAAGTGAGGTGTGATGGTTGCAAATAAACATCTGAATGTCTCTAGCATCTACAACCACCTGGTGCACCCAATCCATCTTCCCTATGTCTTTCAATGCGTTGTTCAACGCATGAACACAACAAGGAGTCCAAAAGATGTGCTTGTAAGCACTCTCAACCATCAAACCTGCTAATCTGCACACACGTGCTGAATCAGTAACCACCTGCACAACATTGGTTGCCCCAACCTCCTCTATAGCCTCTTTCAAAATATTAAATTGGAATTCTGCATCCTTGCGCTTTCCAGAACAATCAATGGCTCTAAGGAAATATGGACCAGCTGAACATGTGACTATGATGTTTATAAGTGGCCGTTGTCTAATATCGGTCCACCCATCCATGATAATAGAGCAACCTGTTCTAATCCAACACTGTCTCATGTCCTCCATCACCACACTCACCTTAGAATATTCTTTTTCAAGGAGTGTAGTACGTAATTTATGTTCTCCAGGGGGAATGTATGAGGTACCAACATTTGCCACATCTCTAAACATTTGTTTGAAGTAGGGAGAACGTGCTACATGGAATGGGATAGCATGGGCATAGAAAAATTTGGCAATGGAAGAATCTGCCACATCTCGTGCTTGCACATTGAACATATTTTCAACTGTATTTTGCTGCTCACTAGAAGTAGCAGCCTTCCTCTTCCCTCTTGTGGAAATATGAACACCACCCGCACCACTACTACCACTACCAACACTAGGACTACCAAGCATAGAGGGCATAGGTGAGGTTGAATGTGCGGATTGAGTTTGCATAAGCTGATCCATAGGCCTTCCTCCGGCCTCCAAGTGCAATCTATAACACTCCATCCTCTCAAAATCTTTTATATCTTTACAACCCTTGACCCCATGGCCTCCAAAACCCAATAGATGAGAATAGACTCTTGTATAGCTCCCATTATATTTTTCTTTGCAAATGTGACATAGCCACAATCTACTACCCCCAGTGTTTTTCCCTTTGCCTTTGTCTATACGTGATGCTAGTTGAAGAAGAGGTTTTTTAGAATTAAAAGGGCCTTTTGCATATTTTTTCAAGTCTTCAGAAGGGATATCAAATGGGTTTGTTTGAGGCTGCCCCATATGAATTGATTGGTTTTCTTCCCCCCTCTCAACATCCCCACTATCTTCACTATTGCTGCTCATTTTGTTTTCTTTTGGTTTTTGCAAACTGAAAATTAAAAAAAAAAACAAAAAATCATACATTTTATCATTTTAACTTAGAAAAAAATGAAAAAAAATGAAAGATAATGAGAGATTAACTTACCTCTTTCACTTCTTTTGTTGGTTGCTTGCTTAATGCTCTCCTTTCTTCCTCCTAAATGCTGGTTTTTCTTCTCCAACAACTCCTTCAAACCCTCCTCTTTCTCTTCTCACTTTTGCTCTTGGCTGCAATTTTATCTTGGCAAGTTAAAATGAGATCAAATGAAGGTAAAAAAATGTTTTAAGTGGCCATATTAGGGTTGGGAAGGCGTGGGGCCCACAAAGCAATGTTTTAAAAAAGAAAAAATTAAAAAAAAACTTTATTTTTATGTTTTATAAGCTGCTGTGCGATAGGGGACGGCCGGCCGTCCCCGGGACGGTCGAGGGACGGCTAGGCGTCCCCTATTCGTCCAGGGGACGGCCTGGCAGTCCCCTGTCCACTCGGGGACTTTTCTGGCAATCGGGGACGTCCCCGAATTTCGGGGACTTTTGGGGGACGGCTGACAGCCGTCCTCTACGCGTTTCCTGTCCCCGAAACGGCACCGGGACGGGGACGGGGAGCAAATACCTAGGGGACGCGTCCCCGTGTACCCTTATATTTATCCAATGCTAACCTATTCAGATTGTACAACCACACTTGGTGCCTTCACATGAGATGATACATATAGATTTACACATGGGAGTACCAACTGTCTTAACTGTCTAACCAACATGTGAAATACCAGAGACATGTAACAATATTCTGACCATATTATGATGTAAACATACCACACATATCTTCAAACATCATGTCTCCACGTGGATAATTACTGAAATATTCCGAGCCAAATTTTTTTTTACTTTTTCAAATTGCAGATTACAACCAATGCACCCGTTAAGGTTAGCAGCTAAACCAAAACGTGCTGAAGCAACTCTAACCAGAATGTACACCAGGATCCCGATGTGGGCAAGGTGTGAGCATTGGTCAGAGGATCTAAATCAAAATGCTTATGCAAGAACTCTAACCAAGAATGGCGCGGATGATGGCGAGCATATGGTCAGAGGATCTTCTACACTAAGTACTGAATGGGAACTCGACACCAAGTATGTGCTACCCAATCCAGTATGGAGTTGAGGCGACCATATGGCGGAGTATTACAAAATTACAATGCTTGAAAGAAATAACTGAAATGCTGAAAGTACTCAACACCCAGAATGTGCTTTCTAACCCAGAGTGGGAAAGTAGCTACCATAGGGCGGAGATGTAACTATTACAAAACAACTTCACAATGAAAAGTGAGCATTACAAATCAGAATTGAACAAGCTTGAGAATTACTGCCAGTACTACTGTCAGTTTACAAAATGAAGATCCTTCGCCTGTCAAGAGCATAGGAATTTGAAAGATTAGCATTACATCATATAAGAACTCTCCGTGGCTTGATTAGAGATGCCGGTTCAATAAATCTCTCAATGATCAAATAATAATTCTGTTTTTCCACAAATCTGCACTTTTAAATTAAAAACCAGCAACCTAGGAATTCACTCATATGCTCATATCTCTCTCATTTCTCACCCAAATGATCTCAAATCTGATGCAATAGACCCTCAAAATGATGGCGCCTAACTTAGTAATAAGAAATGGCATCTAAAAATGGTTATTAATTACTGACACGAATCCCAACGCACTCCAGAAAGTACGGCTTTCAAGGAATGACGGATTTGCATTATAAAATCATAAGCTTCGTATTAAAATCTGCAAATATTCATGAAGGGTCGCTTCCAACAGAGAAAACCAATGAGACAATACCCAGAACGACTCTTTGTGTATTTTATGACTTATGATTAAAAACATCAATCTGCTACAATGAATGTGCAACTCCAGAAAACCACTAATATGCATAAAACTGATTTACATATCCTCACAAAGACTAAAAATGCAGAAATCTCACAATAAAACATTCAAACTACACTATCTCACCACTAGTCGCTATCTTTCAAGCGAGAAGCAATGCCCAAGCTAGGAGGCCTTCATTCCTCGAAGCAGTCCCAAAGCCAATCCGGCAGCATAACATTCCTGTAGATAAAAGATGCCCGAATGAGAACCCAAGGCTTCCTTTTATAATTTTCCGTTGCCCTTTCTCGAAACCCTAACCTTCTTTTAAGAGTCAAACCCTAATCCTTCAGCAAATGGTGTCCTTTTCTTCAAGCTGCAATTTTGACTTTTAATTAATAATTTATAACCTTGGAAATGGCGTCCCACTTAAGGCTTTTAAATCATCCTTAATAAATTCAATATTAACTCAATGATGGCGCCACCCTTCAAGTCCACCTTTTAAAATAACATTAAGTTAATAGACTAGGCCAAGGTGATAAAATAACATTAAAATATAATGCTATTATATAGAATGAGCTTATCTCTCCGAAACTGCATTCCGAAGCTAGAAACTGAATAAGCCAATTGAGTCAACTGAAGAGGAAGGTCAACTGTGCCAAGACCAACAGGTTCACTGCCTGAAATAGAATTTACTAAAAATAGTAAATTCCTAAAGATGCTCAGAATGCCAAGAAGAATATACCATTGCGAAGCTCTCTGAAAACCCAGAAAGAATCCGCTATTGAAACAACCAACTCCGAGCCAGAACATCCTTCAAAATAGGAAACCCTAATTTTACCTTCCGACTAGCCTACGGGTCTCCGAAATAGGCCAACGGTCACTGGAAAGATCATGCTCGAGAAGGGGACATTACAATTACCCTATATATGTGGCTGCCGCCACACACTATCAATTGATAGTTACATACTTAACACTGTTGATGAGTTCATGTTTACTACTGTAGCCACCAGTACCAACTCCATGCTTGTGGTAGCACATGCAAATATAGCATCACTTTTGATTGCTTGTGGTACCTAGGTGCCATCTTCCAGAACATTTTCCTGCTCTTAGATTGTGCTGCATGAATCTTAGCATTGTAGCAAGGGCTCTTGCATCACTGTTCATGCTTCCAGCAAACACTATTTCCCACATGTTGTTGTGAGTTTTCCTCCAAGTGACTTGTGGTTGTTGTCACAACACCACCACATGTAAGGGAACATGTATGTTTTGCTGCAACTTATTGCCATAGCATCACACAGGTAAGTCAACATGCATGCTGTACTGCAACTCTCGAAACTTACCTCATTTCACCACATTGCATTTTGTAGATAAACTCTTCCTACAAGGACTCTCTGTAGGTGAATATCATCCAAGTCCCAACATTTACAAACTACCTACATCATCTAATCTATATAGATACCCAACTCCTGGTATATAGTATGCATGTATCCATACGTGTCCATGACTGCAACTTAGCATAAATGATATTAGATAAAATGATGTATCATAATATTTCATGTTTATCAGATAAATTCATTAATGCATGTTTATAGAATTTGTGTTACGTCAATTTTTTTATCCTTTATTATGGAACAATATCATTAATGTTATGATTGTTTAGAACATTATTTTGTAATGATTAAAAGGTATAAATCAAATTCTACAGAAATAAATTATATATTAAAAAATTTGTGTGAAATTTTTCAATTATTTAATATAAATATATGAATTAATTAAACTCATCTACCTCCTGTTTTCCATCATGTTTCCTGTTTCTGTCATGTTTCTGGTAACTAAGGTTTTTGCATGATTGCCCTATTATCAAGTGAATTTTTGCAATTATCTAATATTGTGCAAATCTTTTGGATGGAAAATTTAACTGCTGGCATAATGTATTACTGTTTTGTGAAAAAATAGAAGTTTTTCTTAATCAAAATTTGATGCCCTAAGTGATTTTGAACTGTGCCAAATTATTTTTATTTCCATATTTTACTTTGTTGTATAAATAGAATATATATATTTTTTGAAATTTTAAAGCATGAAGTTTTACATGGTAAATCATAGGTTATATCATGATCCGTGTTTGATGCAGTGTGGGGATTTATCAATATAGATCACACTCAAATGTACCATATAATTGTTATGCCGCAACCTCGTCACATGTTGTTTGGAGTTAGAGTTCATCTTCTTGCAGTGTGGGATTTTATCCTAGGTCATATCATGACAAGTTTTGCCCATCATCATTGCACCTAACTTCTGCTAAGACACATCGCACTCATGATGGAAATACAATGATATGGGCTTCCTATAGGTAAACAGTCATCAAATAATATTAACTCACATGTTCAATGTTTGACTGGTCCAGATAACTGAATCCACAAGCTACCTATTAGAGCCAGTATGACTTCCCAAAGGTTATTTGCAACTCAAGTTGGCTTCTGAATAACCTCATATACATCATAGTACCTTATCATGTCTTAACCAACTTATGATTTTTATTTACTCCTTATATATAATTAGCCTGGAATTATGTATATGGTTTAAGGGGTAAAATTTCTTTTTCAGATACAAAGAATGCTAGTTGTTTTTCAAAGCCATAAATATTGTTTCCTTCTTTTTGTTGCAGCCATTGTCTGATTTTCTGTTGATATGAATTCACGTTCTTATTGCTTTGATATTATGTCAGCAGGTATCTGCATTGAACGAATCTGTGACAGGAAGTGTAAAGTCTGTTTTTAAAAGCTGGGAACTTCGTCTTGATAGTTCGTCAGTA
The DNA here is from genome assembly GCA_007258455.2 of Sequoia sempervirens. Lineage (NCBI taxonomy): Eukaryota > Viridiplantae > Streptophyta > Pinopsida > Cupressales > Cupressaceae > Sequoia > Sequoia sempervirens. The sequence goes on from VDFB02271358.1 coordinate 161,060,695, forward strand.
AGTTGGTCTATTCTCTGTGGAAATCCTGATATTTTGACCTACACATAGATAAACGAGATTTTTTCTCATTCCATAATGTCTTATTCTGTGGAGTTACTATGATCATGGATGCTATACATATTTTATGTAATGATAGGTGAATTTTTTCATTAACATTTATTCTAATTTTTATTCACCTTTCAAATATGGTAACTTATGACCACAGAATTTGGAAATTTTGTCAATTTGTTTTTCCAGGATTATTTGACCTTTTTGAAGAAGACATCAATTCATAACAGCAATATTAAGTCAGAGACAAATAAATCACAAGGGAAAAAATGGGTTTCAAACAGGATCCTTGTTCACTTTATTCAGGTCACTTTGTTTTGATGTAGTTAGACATAAAATTTCCAGTAACATGCGCTGGTATCCGGTCAAGCTCCAGAGTTCTTTATTTGTTAGGCCAATAGTAGCCTGCATAGGTGCAACAAAATTTTCAGAATTATGTTATTCTGTGCTGGATTATATTGTGAGATTATGGATTGAGTGGTGGTCCTTGATCTGCTATCTTTTAGTTATGTTCCATGGAGTCTTGGGACAGGGGCACGTGGGGACCAATGGCCTAGATTTGGGGATTGTGGCTGGTGGGGTCTTTTGCAGCCATTTTCACAATTTCATCCTTCGAAACCACACAAACTTTCATGGTGCACAACATTTTCACAATTGTATCACTATGTTTTCTACAACACCAACTTCCAAGTCCTTAATATTTCTAACAAAATCTTCACTGATCAGAAATCAAACAATGAAGTTGAAGAATCTAGATTCTAACCAGTTTAAATGATGAGAGGGCTATGCAATTTTTATCAGCGTTCCACAAAAACTTGACACTTACTTTTCGACTTGTTGTTGCTCTCACTCTTCCTAATGCTTGCACTCAATTGATGAAGACTTGGCTAATGCCCTCACTCTTGATGTTGCTCTCACTTTTCCTATCATAGTGCCTTGACTCTTGAAATATTTCTCACTCTTGCAGCTTGTTGCAACTTGCAGCCTTGCTCAATGCTGTTGAAACATGATATTGATTTGGAGTGAGTCTGGGATCTTAATTTATTGCTTTTAGTGAGTGCTTAGGATGTGGGTGGGGTCTATAAACTATTAGGGTTAGGGTTAGTGGTCTGAATATTTAAGAAAACCCCCAAATTTTTAAAAGATAAATCATTTTTTTCAACTGTTTGATGGAGGGGTGACAAGGAGTTCTTGGTGCATTTGAGGGTCTCTAAGGCATCTCAATGTTTCTCATAAGTCTCCAAATTAAGGGGAGGCTCTAGAAACATCCCCTCTCTGAGGGAGACTTCTCCCCTCTCTAAGGGAGACACCTTTGTCTATAGTTGGAAGTTGCAGCATGGTGAGGGGGACATTTTCTTGGAGTCCTCGTGTCCTGGATATGTTCTTATCCCAAAAATGATAGGTATTTGAGGAGGACGGGGGAGAGGGCGGACGGGACGTAGTGGGAGGGGAGTGTCCTCATGGAACATCTTAGTGTGTGTAAAATTGCTCATAGATGGTATTGTGTATAGTGTGGTGTATCGCAACTGAAACTTCTGTAATGTGTTAGATCATGAAACACTGAACAATACTCTAAAAATCTGAAACAGTGAACTATAATCTTAAATGCTATATGTAACCCTTATTCCCAGAGGCCTTTTGGCTGTTTGTTTTAGTGGCATCTAATTACTGCCAACTTGCTGCTGTCATCTTGTGATATTGGATCTATATTAGATTAGCCATTAATTCTATATTTGACTCATAAGTTACTCTTGATGGGTACAATTTTACAAATATAGCCATATTATATATCCTTGGAAAGATCTCAATTTGTATTTTCTAAAGTGAGGGTTTGAAGTTGTTCTATTTGTTTCTTTTGTGCACAAGGAAATTTTCTTTGATCAAACTAAGCTTTTCAATCCTTCATTTTTTTTTGATCTTAGGGGCTTATTTAATCATTAGAAGGGCCATTATTGATTACATACATCCTCATTGCCAACATGCATCATATGCTTTCTTTTACAAAGAGTCCCTTGTTATGTTGACATTGTTTATTCCTTGTGATCCTAATTAATTGAACTAGTAACCAATTGGGCTAGTCAAAGTCTTTTATGGCAATGTCAACATTTTAATGCAAAGTTGATGGAATCTCTAAGTCTCTTCTATGCATCAGTACATCACTCAAGTGTTAAGGCACTTATAATAATGTTCCATTATAGTAACAACTTGCTCAATGCAATATGTTGGCGTTACAATTTGCACCTCTGGAGTGCGTATTGGCAACAGACAGCTATGCACAGTATTAACTTCTCTTCAAATTAGGAGGGGAAGCTCCCTCTTTTGTTGTTATTTGCGTAAAAAGTAAAGTGATCTAAGCTTCCTATCTTTTTGCTCAGTGACAGGGCACAAGGGTGATAAAACTCAATGTGTTGCGGCTAAGGTTTTCTTTGGTTTTTGCAGATCTTAACTACAACTAGGCTAAACTATCCTACCTCCTCAAGTAAAACAGAGCGAGAGGGTGTAGGAGCAACATTTGGGGAATGGTTGGATCACTTGAACCGACTGTCTCCCAGGATGCATCTGAAGGCTCTGAACTTTCAGATCTACGCTGGAATAAAGTCTATGCAAGCAAACACTCATACGGTAAGCTAAATCTCAGGATTCCCAAGGAGGCAACGACACATGTTTGAGGTGTAGGCTGAGATGTAGATTACTAGAAACGACACAGAATGATGAACTAGATATCAGAATTCCCAAGGAGGCGACGGCGCCTGTCCGACGTGTAGTCTGAAATATAGATCATAAAACAACATCAAATGATAATTCTCATCTCCAAATTCCCAAGGAGGTGACGGTGCCTGTCCGAGGTATAGATTGAAACAAAAGATTATAAAAACAAACGTTGATAGATCTTGAAACTTTGGATCAAATGGCTCATTGCTTTTTGATTTATTTCTTCAAACTCGCTCAACAATTTACAAATATTTGGGACATCAAAGGTACGAAATCATACACTATGCGATCAAACCAAACAACTCTTAGAAAAAGAGTGAACAGATATTGACTTGCAAGCTTGATGGCACAACGGTGCAGCAATTTTGTGTAGTAATAAAAGTTAAAGAATAATGAGCAAGTCTGCTCTTATTTATAGAAGCTCAAAGGAGTAGGGAACTGTAAAATCTCCTTAACACTTAGTTCTTGCCAATCTGAAATATTTATTACTATGTCTAAAATTAGGCAACCTAACAGTTAACTGGAAAGTCTACTTCAGTTAGCTGATTCTTAACTAAAAGAGAACTCCAATATACAAAAGTGTCTCCAAAATAGACTTGCACAATTGGTGGGACAGCAAGTTAACTTGGAAAGAGGCATCAAGTTAACTCCTGTGTCATAAATGCTATCTTGGAGAGATAGGACGTCCTAATTGGCAGTTGATTGGTTGCCTCCCTGAGCAATCATCTCCTCCAAGAAACAGTTAACTGCTTCATCATCTAGAGATCATCACATGCCTTAACTGTCAATTCACTGCTTGTCAGCAACTTGAGCACTCCTGGAAATATCTGTACACTTAAATTGGCAGTTCACTGACTGGTAACTCCGGCGGCTCCATAATTGGAGTGATGGCCTTTGTTTCTTCTTCAGCTTTATGCTTCTGGTGGGTGTGCTCGATGCAAATCGGTGTCAGCCGTTTTTCAGGAAATCGCTAAGTAAGACCAAGTTGGTCTTGTATTCAACCCGAGAGGATTGCATTTTGAAAACCTTGAAGATTGATTGGGCACACGATAGTGTTCGGACAACTTTTTCTGCAGTGGCTAAAAATAGCCTTGTTAAGGGGTATTTTTTTTGAAATTTTTTGAGATGTGGGTTTTCTTGGGAATATTTTTCTGAATGGACCCAAAACGTCAAATTTTTTAAAAAGTTACTTTTCCTTGTACATGCAAGAACCCTTCAGGACAGAGGTTTTAGAGGCAGCAAAAGCTTATTTTTCCCGAAAAAATATAACACATGGGTATTGTAGGTGTTTCAGAGCTAAACAAACCCAGTTTGTCTGTTTTTTTGAAATGGTGACTTTTTTCCGAAAACCCTAAAAAAGGGGTAGCAGGGCTACTTTCTTTGGAAGAATTTGACTTGTGGGTTTTATGGCCAATGTTGTGTTGATCATACCCAGAAGGCTAGATTTGTGAATAATTGCTATTTACTTGAACATGCAAGAAGACTTAAGACCAGAATAGAAGAAATATGAGGGTGAGAAGCTAGAAGAAATATGAGGGGGAGAAGTTAGAAGTTATACACTACCTCCCTGAATCTTCAAGAAAATCACGTCTGGAGATGTGAACTTTGAAAAACTGCTCCTTTGTGCAACTTGTTCTTGAAAGCACGAAGAACATTGAGAATGGCTCTTGTCAGATCTTCAAATGGCTTTGGAGAGAAAAATATTTATGTTTGAGCTTCAACTTGCAAAGAAATAATGAAGAATGATGCCTAGGCTTTGATAAATAGTGATTTGGAGTTGCAAGCACTAGTTAGGGCGTCCATGTCTTGATTGGGGAAATCACCTCCATGATCTGCAGTTAACTGAAACATCTCCACCTAATTTGGGACGTTTGGGCATTATGGAGCTTTCAAAATATCTTAACTCAAGTCAACTGGGGCCTATTTTGACTTTAGGCGTCCAAGTTGGAGAGTAAGTGAAATTTTGAATATTCTCATTTTTTTTTTGTGACAAAGTTATTAGAAACCAAGATCATATTTGCAAACTAGAATATCCTTCCACAGAAGAGAAAAAACAGAAAAAACAGAGCTATTGCAAAAAGATGTGCAACATAATATTATTCGAGAATTCATAAATTACAAGATATGATTTGCTTTATAAAAGCAAAGATGCAAACCCTAATCTTATCTTGAGCAACAAGATAGCTCAAAAGATAAAGATAAGAACCTAAAACTTAGGAATTAAATATGCCTAAGTAAACTTATGCAAATATGTAATTAAATATTAATTACACCAACACCCCCCCATATGTGCAACTTAGGGAGAAGCAAAATTATTATGCAAAGATGAGTCCCGACAACAAGGCCTGATCAGGTACTCATGTACAAATGCAATGAATGAGGTAGAGAAGGAAAACCCAGTGGGACAAAACCCCTCTACAATGAGATGACTGCTGCAAAGAAGCACTGGAAGAACACTGTGGAGTAACACTGGAACTTGATTCTGGCAAGCAAGGAAAGATACTTATGTTTACTACTGAAACCAGATGAGAGTCACTGATTGACTCAAGGAATCATGATAAAGCAATAGCAGACCCGATGCCACGGAACACTCGAAAACTCACAAATTGGAACAACCTTGGAATCTGTGAAGCAACAGTAAATGAAATGATGACAAAATCTGGAAGCCGTGTATCTCGATGTCGATGCCAAACTGTGACTGAAACTCTTCCATGGGAAGGAGTACCAAAAATAGACTCTAGAACATTAACCACAAAAACATGGCCCTCAAACTGAGAAGAATTTGAACCAATGAGGATCAAGAAACATAATCTGTCAACTGAAGTGTGAACCGAAGAATCCGATATGTGTCAAGTTATAGCAAAAAAGTGGCCAAAAGAAACTAGGAGACCAAATAGCCCATGCGAGTTGCTATCAAAACAAAATGGAGATGGAGATCAAAGTGAAAAACAACACTCTAATTAGATTATTATGCAAGAAACCCCCCTGAATGGAATTTTATCATAGTTCATTTATTACAATAACCCAATGATTGTAAAAGGAGAGCATCCTAAATGTGCATAAACAGAAAATAACATGATGTGGTACTGAAATGAAGTACAAATGTGGAAGGTTCACCTTTCCAACTGCCAAAACATCCAAGTAATCTCCAAAACACCCATCGGGACAAATCTGGAATAACGAAAAACTTGGGATAGATACAAAAAAAATTGAATGGACGTCAAGATAGAGCTCCTCAATACCTTTCCAACGCCGCAAAGAGGACAAAAAACAAAGATCGTGGCAAAAAGTTATGAGCTTGGAAGTCCAAAATAAACATCTGACTTCAAACAGCAATAAATGCAGATAAATAGTAAAATACTGAAAAATAAACAGTACCACTGGATAGTGCTCGGAACCAGCTTTCCGACGATATTTCGTTTTCGAAAATCCGAGTTCGGATGCAAAAATTATGCCCAAAATACCAAAACTCCTCCAAAAGGGTTTGGAGTTAAGCCTGGCGGCTAGGCTAACCGCTAGCATTAACCGCTAGCATTAACCACTAGCGGTTAACTGAAGGCGGCGCCCATAAACTCTGGTTTTTTAAATTTTTTTCTTGAATTACGTGCCGTATCAGGCCGTACGACCCAAAAATATTTTTTTTTTTACCTCCCGGAGTCACTGTGTCCGATTTTGACGATTTGACAGTCGATTTTGGGGTTTTTGGGCGATTTGAGCGCAATGGTGAGGTCCGTTTGGGCTGAAAATGCTCCAAAATTTCAGGTACGCTCTAGATTTGGAAACCCTCATAAACTTCAAATCCTCGTAGATCTGACAAACGGAGGCCTTTTTCGACGAAACGAAAGGCAAACCTGACTGTTCCGGCAGCTCTGGATTCAATAGAATGCCCAGATCTGATCCAAAATGCTTCACAAATAAGCTCAAGGCATGAAACCCTTGAGGAATCCCGAACGAACCCTGCAATGATTTTCTCAAAAATTTGAGAAGGGGCTGCAAATCAAGGCTCTGATACCATATTAGAAACCAAGATCATATTTGCAAACCAGAATATCCTTCCACAGAAGAGAAAAACAGAAAAAACAGAGCTATTGCAAAAAGATGTGCAACATAATATTATTCGAGAATTCATAAATTACAAGATATGATTTGCTTTGTAAAAGCAAAGATGCAAACCCTAATCTTATCTTGAGCAACAAGATAGCTCAAAAGATAAAGATAAGAACCTAAAACTTAGGAATTAAATATGCCTAAGTAAACTTATGCAAATATGTAATTAAATATTAATTACACCAACAAAAGTGCCTTTGTTTGATCCCTGATTTCGGTCACTTGATCGATCCTAAAGGCTTGTTGACAGATTCATTGCAGAGTTGGATCAACTTTGAAGAGATGTCCTTGGGAGCTGTAAACATTAAAACCTGAACTTGGTGCCTCAATTTCTTGGGCGCCTTTTCCCATAAGGGTGCATTTTTCGCCAGACTTAGTTTCTTGGATGCTTTTCAATTCCTCCAGTTTGACCCTCTGTGCTTTGATTTGAGATCACTGATGACTGACGATTCTCGTGAGCGCGTTGAGATATGGAATGGATAACTAGTTCAGTTTTGGAAAGGATGACTGGCATCGCATGTTCTGAAGGTTGATTTAGAGGTCTCAAAAGTTTGGGCGCCCCTAGCCTGCAGGGGCACCTTTGACTTTTTGTTCTGTAATTTTCACTTTGCAACCTTTCACGAACAACTCCAGTTTGATCTTCATTGTTGGATGTTTGATTTTTCTATTGAATTTGTTGATGGTGTCATCATGGAGATTGATCAAGACGGAGAAGGACTTCTTGGAAGTTACGAAGCTTGAAGACTGCATCTGATTGCCCAAAATGTTGGGCGCCTATTTCTAGGAAGGTGCATTTCCTTCCGCACTTAGTCAATTCTTCATATCTTTCATTCTGCCTTCACCTCCAGTGTTTTACGCTTGATCTTCGTTTGTGAGTGCTTGATGGCTCTTGTGAGCTTGCAACTGGATTGATCACGAAGTTGAAAGGATGCTGACCAGATGCCTTGGAGAAAGCAGTTGTTGAAAAGTTCATTTGGTTGCCCAAAATGATGGGCGCCCCTGGCCAACAGGGGCGCTTTTGGCTGCAGCATCATCATTTTCTTGAAGGTCCTCACCTCTTCGTGCTTCGCGTTCGCCGTGTAGCTTGACTGGTTTGATCATCGTTGTCAACGATGCGAACGCGTTCACCGTAGCAATTGCTTTCACCATGCTACATGTATGGGTGCTTGAAAAATTCACCAAGGCATTGACTGCATAGCATCTTTCTTGTAGCAAGGTGTGCATCTTCCAAACTTATGATATTTTTAGCATTCTTCAACCTTTGAAAATTCCCTCCATCATGAAGCATCTTTTCGAGCATTTTTCGCCATGGATTCTACGTTGAAGCTTTTGAGGCTTGGATCTTGACACCTGGTATTGGCCATTTTGCCATTAATGGCCTCAGAGGTCCTATCTTTCTTCTTGAAAAAATGAAATAGACCCACCAGAGTAAAACATACTTTTTGGTGATTTTGACTTGACCAATGTGATCGTGAAGTCAAATTATCCTATCAAAATCATTTTCAATTATTTCTGGAAAGGTCCTATTTTTTAGGGTTTTCCTAAGAACAGGGGTTTGAAACCTTAATTTTCAAATTTTTAGAAATTTGCAAGTATCCTATTGACAATGAACCCACAAAAAGCCCATGTTTTGTTTGACCTAAAATTGGCTTTTGACAACAATTTTACATGATTTAGATCATTTTGATAAAAATGCCTTATTGAAGCAAAAATTTATTTTGGGTACAACACAATATATTACTTCTTATGCCCACTAAGATCACTTGAGAGAATCATGTTTGACTAGGTTATGGTAATTGTTAATGCTAAACAGCTTCAAGATTTGATATTCCAGCGTAATAAATTAAATGATAGCCTTAAGGCTATTTAATTTATATGACAACGATTTGTTAAAGAATTAAAGAGACTCTTCCAAGGCCGACTTCTCTCTATTGGTGCGATTAATTAAAAGAAAAATATATTCATTATATTTGGCCGACTTGTATCAAGAGAAAGGTGGCGACTCTTCAAAGACATATAAATAAGAGTTCGTCTTTCCTCATTTATCATCAAGTAAGTTCGAATTATCTTTTCATGCAAGTGCGAATTCCTCAAAGAGCAGATTGCGAATTCTTCTAAGGCAGAATTGGATCTTAAGGAGAGGCAGTTTATTATTTGTCTTTGTATCTTGTGTAAGTTCTGTAGATTGGCCTTGTGACTGGCCTCATTGTAAAGCGAATTGCTGCCATCACTTCTATAAATAAGAGAGATCTTTGTTGCTGGGTTTTTCTCCCTCAAGAGGAGGGTTTTCCCAGGGTATCTGCTGTGTCATTGTCTGATTTGAATTAATTTTCTGTGCATATAATCTGTTCATTAAAATTTTACATGGTATCAGAGCCAGGTTTGAGAGGATCGTGATCAGATTATTTCTAATCAGCAATACCCTAGTTGCTCATCTATCTACATTAGTCAAGATGGTGAACGGGTTGAAGATCGAGGATAGACTCGAGGGTACATCTAACTTCACATCATGGAGGTTTAGGATCATGCTTACCTTGCATGAAAATGACTTGGGTGAGTTCGTAGAGTCCTATGTTCCTGAACCTAAGGAGGAAGAAGCGAAGTTACAATGGGTGAAGAAAGATGTTAAAGCAATGAAGATATTGGTTGATTCCGTCAAGGATCATATTGTGCCCATCGTCTCTAAGTTGAAGACAGCGAGAGATATGTTCAAAACATTGGAAGAGATGTACGAAATCAACAATACTAGTTGGGCACTTGCACTAAAGCAACAACTTCATCATGTGAAGATGGCGAAAGGTGAATCAGTGATTGCATACTTTATGAGGATTGCAGATTTGAGAGATCAGCTCTCGACAATAGGGCATATGGTTGATGACAAAGACCTGACTATGCATGCTCTCAATGGTCTACCTTTGTCTTGGGAATCTTACATTCAGGGAATCAGTGCAAGATCGAAATTGCCTAAGTTTGATCGCCTAAGATCAGATTGCATTCAAGAGGAATCAAGGTTGGTGGCAAGAGGCGTTGGTCAAAGTTCAAAGAATGAAGACATTCATGTTCTCGCCTCCCATGCTTCAAAGAAGAAAGGAAAAGATGGAAGGAAAGGATTCTTCAAGAGGAATCGGGACAAGGGAAATGATGATGCACCTCCATTTAAGAAGAAGAGGGATATGTCCAAGATTCAATATTTTAGGTGTGACAAGTTTGGGCACTTCGCCAAGTATTGTCCAACTAGACCTAAGCAACAGGTCACCGTTGCGGATGTTGATGATGCATCTCCTCAAAAGGATTCAAGTGAATATTTGTTCTATTCAACATTATCAAGCAATGTACCTTCCGACACCAACACTTGGATAATTGACAGTGGTGCTTCACGTCACATAACCGGCTTTAAGGAGCACTTATCAAGTTTGGTGGAAAAGGAGTCTTCTGAACAAGTCATCATTGGAGATGATGCTAGCTACTTCGTGAAAGGAATTGGGACCTCTACACTTCATTTGGATTCCGACATCTCACTTCAGTTGAGTAATGTTCTTTATGTTCTTGGAATCAAGCGCAATCTTATTTCTATTTCAGCTTTGGAAGATAAAGGATATCAAGTTGCCTTCTCCAAAGGAAAAGTTCTAGTATGGATGGAGAACACTAGCTTCAAGGATGCTCAAGTAATTGGAGTTAGACATGAAAACCTTTACAAGGTCTGCACACGTTCTTTACAAGCTTTGGTTCATGACTCTTCAGGTCTTTGCGATTTTTGGCATCGGAGATTGGCTCACCTACACTTCCGAGCCTTACCTATCATGGAGAAGATGATGACAGGCCTTCCTAAGTTCAACTAGGAGCACGAAGGTACTTGCAAGGGCTGCACATTGGGTAAGAATATAAAAGCCCCTTTTCATAGTAGAGAAAATAGATCTAAGTGTGTTTTAGATCTTATTCATTCTGATTTATGTGGTCCTATATCTGTTTCGTCTTCGAGTGGATTCTTGTATTATGTTTTGTTTATTGATGACCACTCTAGGAAAACTTGGATTTATTTTTTGAAATCTAAAGAATTTGAGGAAGTTTTGGATAGGTTTAAAGAGTTTAAAGCCTTGGTAGAAAATCTTTCTGGTAAAAGAATTAAGGTCCTCAGATTTGACAATGGTGGAGAATTCACCTCTGGTAGTTTTCAGAATTTTTGTATTGATGCAGGGATTAAGAGGGAGTTTTGTGTTCCCTATAATCCTCAACAAAATGGTGTTGCAGAAAGAAAGAACAGGACGATCGTGGAAGCAGCAAAGGCCATGATCCATGATCAAGATTTGCAAACATTCTTATGGGCAAAAGCTTCCAGGACAACTGTATATGTTCAGAACAGAAGTCCTCATAAGATCTTGGAGAATATGACTCCAAAAGAAGCTTTTACAGGGAAGAAGCCTGAAGTCAGTCATTTGAGGATATTTGGATGTCCTGTCTATATTCATGTTCCCAAGGAAAAGAGAACCAAGTTGGAGCCTTCTGGCAAGAAGGGAATATTTGTGGGCTACAGTGAGACATCAAAAGCTTACAAAATTTACATCCCAGGTCAGAAGTTGATTGAGATCAGTAGGGATGTCACATTCGAGGAAGATGTTGCATTTAGAAGATCCAGGGGGATTCATATGGAGATTGTTAATGAAGAGTCTCCTCAGGATATGGAAGTTGACCATACTCCTGAGATTCAGAGGGAGACTTCAGAACCAAAAGAAGATATTGATCCTATTCAACCCTTGGAACCTACTGATGGGCCTACTGACATTCTTATTGGGAGAAAGAGACCTCTATGGGCCAGTCGTACTATGCAAGAGGCTGAAAGCTTTGCAGCTCCTAGAGGCACATTCAGAGAAAGCAAAAGGCCTCATAAGTTCTCCAGTTATGTTGCCTTGATGAGTCAGATTATAGAATCCGAGCCTACCTATGTTGAGGAAGCATCTTGTCATCAGGTTTGGAAAGATGCTATGTCAGAGGAGTATCAATCAATTCTTAAGAATGATGTTTGGGATATTGTTCCTAGACCCGAGGGCAAGTTTGTGGTATCTTCTAAATGGCTATTCAAGATTAAGCATGCTGCAGATGGAAGCATTGAAAAATACAAAGCAAGATTTGTGGCTCGTGGGTTCTCTCAGAAAGAGGGAGTTGATTATGAAGAAACATTTGCTCCTGTTGCTCGCTATACTTTTGTCAGAACGATCATTGCCATTGCCGCATCTAGAGGATGGAAGATTCACCAGATGGACGTGAAGACAACCTTTCTCAATGGAGTGATTGATGAAGAGGTTTATATAGAGCAACCTGATGGATTTGAGGTTCATGGGAAGGAGTCACATGTTTGTAAATTGAAGAAGGCCTTGTATGGTCTTAAGCAGGCTCCTCGTGCATGGTACGAAAGGATTGTCCGAT